>OX352277.1:13473893-13826821 GCA_947086405.1 Esperia sulphurella | reverse complement strand
TGGGAACAGGTCCAACGGACTGCCGAAAGCGGACTAGGTGCTGTTTCTGTGTGGCTGGAGGAGAATCTACTGACCATTAACGTCGCTAAAACGAAATATATATGTTTTGGCATAACTTCTATATCCAGACCTCCCTTAAATTTTGCGATTCCAGTTCATAGTTACCCATGCAACCGCCTTGAAGGGAAAAGAAACTGTTGCTCATGTGACATGCTAGCACAGACTGGTATTATAAAATATCTTGGAGTCCAAATTGACGGAAAACTAAGTTGGCAACCACATATATCGACACTGTCCAGCCGAGTCAGAAGATTGATACCCGTATTTAGAAACCTCCGTGATTTAGCAGACACCAAACTGCTGACCCAAGTGTACACAGCATTATGTCAGGCACTACTGATTTATTGTATTACCAGCTGGGGGGGTGCGGCCGAGACACATATGCTTCAAATTGAGAGAGCGCAAAGGTTTGTGCTCAAGGTGATTCACCGGAAACCACGCAGGCACCCCACCGACACCCTGTACAAGGAAACAGGAACTATGACGGTGCGCCAACTCTATATCAAAGCCTGCATACTCCGATATCATAGTAAAACCGTACCTAGTCTTCATAGAGTCGGTGGGGCGCGGCGTGAATGCTACCCAACACCCACAACCAGGACTAGCTTCGCACAGCGACGGTACGACTTTGTGGCACCGCTCCTATACAGACGACTTAATCAATTTATGAAAACACGAATCTCGCAAGTTGCTAGTGTATCACGGGAGCAAACGGAAAACATACTGAAAGTACTACAGTGAAGGCATTCGGCACACACACACACACACACACACACATATCAAATTGTATACCTATAATATTTAATTACCCATCTACTGATTTTTGTGTTCTAGTTATTATTCTTTTTTTTTTTTTTTTTTTTTTTTTTTTTACTATTCTGTCATTTTTACTATTAGGTACGTACTGACGAGTGTAATGTTTTTTTTTTTTTTTATTTTTTTTTATTTTGTGACATTGTAGAAAGCTGGTCCCTGAGAAACGGGGAATCCTGGTTCAGGGACCAGAAATCACTTATATATTATGATGATGTAATTATAATAAGTCAATAAACTTTTTTCTATTTCTATTTCTATTGTGCGGCCGACATCCTGCCAGCCGGTAGCTGTAGCTAGTCTAGTAGCGCCTACAGCTCGCGGCGCCGCGCTACGAGCTACGAGATACGAGCTACGTACGGGCTACGCGCAGGCCCAGGCTATGGTGACCGGCCATGGACATTAGTTATGTAAAGCAATTTGTAACGAAATACGAGAAGGGGCCAGGGGGGGGGGGAGGGGGAGGGGGTTGGTCATGTATAAAGGTTAAAATAATAAACATAACAATTTAAATCTTAGAAATAATAATAAAATTCAAATACATCATTCTAGATTGTCTAAGATCAATAATTCTTTTGTGGGGCTGTGCGTGCGTTACTACAATAAGGTTCCGAATGAAATTATTAACTTGTCTGAACAAAAATTCAAATCTTCTATAAAAGTTAATCTGTGCAAGAAAGCCTACTATAAGTTAGATGACTACTTAAATGATAAAAGTCCATGGAGTGCTTGATGGCTCAGCATAGGTAGACTTAATGATTGTAATGAATAAGATAAATCAAAGGTAGGGCCCTGTGCCGTTAAGTTTGTTGCCACTTCTTCCCCTCGGTTATACAGGTGGAAGTGGAGTAGTTTTAGGCAGAATTTGACGTCAAAAAGAGAATAATGTATTCCAATTTTGAAAATAAATATTTTGATTTTTGATTTTGACATAAGATGAGAATTATTGTCAACTTCATGGGACCTTACAATTCGCACCACCAGCGACGTGCGCAGTCTAGACAGACGACGTCGCGTGTGTAATAATTGAGTCTATAAGTAGACTTGACTAAAGAGCTTACACATTAAAGCTAGCCTAGGAACATCTACTTAATTATAATTATTTCACGTAATATGGAAAGAAGGTAGGTAATAGAAAACCCACAAAAACTCTGAAAAAAAAAAAAAAAAAAATTTAATCTCGGTAAATGCGAGATATTAGCGAGCGAGAGTAGAGCGGTGTGCGCACGCAACGTTTAGTCTCATGCGCGCGACGCGGGGCGCGGGCGGGGTGGGGGCGGGGGCCGCGGGGGGCGGGGGCGGGGGCCGCGGGGGGCGTGGAGCGCGAGCGGCAGTGTCCGTCGCGCGGCGGCCGGCTGCGCGCGTCTCGTCGCGTCGTCTCGTAAGATACTTTACGACGCTCGCGTCCCGCGACTACTTTTAATAATTTCGATGAACTTTTGTGACAGAATGTTCTCAAAACACTAACGTTTTGTTTGTGTGTTTGTTTCGTAAGAGTTGCTCGGTGTTGTGCGTGAGTTGTTACATCCGTAAACTTTGCGGTAAAGTTTTGTTGCAACACGTCGCATTACATCGCGCAGTGCCGTGTGTGGCGATGGCCGCGCTGCGGGTCGCTCCGCACTAGCTGCTAGTGCTGTCCGCTCGCCGCTCGCCTCGCCGTTCGCCGCGCCGTTCGCCGCGCCGCTCGCCGCGCCGCTGATAAATAGCTTTAGTGTAAGTTGGTGTATCGGTGACCCAGTACGAGCTGGTCGTAGGGCGCGGCAGACGAGCGCAGTGACGTCACTGGGCACCACAAGATGCTCGTCAAACATCACGTGCGACTTCCCTCGGGCATGTCATAACGCAGTAAACTTCATACAAC
Source organism: Esperia sulphurella (assembly GCA_947086405.1). NCBI lineage: Eukaryota > Metazoa > Arthropoda > Insecta > Lepidoptera > Oecophoridae > Esperia > Esperia sulphurella. Next base: position 13,824,087 of record OX352277.1, on the reverse strand, counting down.
TCGATACACGTATATATCTGCCGCCCTACAGAGCTCTTTACTTGATAAAACTGAAAGCACCATCGATTTAACCAAAAAGTTTAACTAACATCCACCCTCGACTCCTTGCTTAACGCCCTATGAAAATTTTAACATACTGACAGATAACTTGCCTACATACATGTGTTTATATCCCACTATTACACTTCCCAATAATATTATAAATGCGAAAGTTTGCATGTTTGTTACTCAATCACGCTTCAACCACTGGACGGATCGGGATGAAACTTGGCACATAGAAGACATCGTTTTTATCCGGAAAAAAAAAAAAAAAAAAAAAAAAAAAAAAAAAAAAAAAAAACATCGCATTCCTACGGGAAACCAAATTAACCGTTAAAAGCAGTGAATTTGCTCACAACGTGGCGCCACTTTTCTAGATGTGTAAATGTCGAAACCCACGCGGACGAAGTCGCGGGCAAATCTAGCGAAATTTTTTAACAAATCATTAAAATATTTCGTAATCAAATGAATGACGTATCGTGTGATCAAAACAAAACAAAAACATATCTGCCCACCGACCGACCGCGTACTGCAACACAGCATTCGACTACGGTGATCAAACGGTAACCATGGGCACATGGGTTCTAGGTAGGTATTTAAATGTAAATCCTACTAATATTATAAATGTGAAAGTTTGGATATTTGTTACTCAATTACGCTTCAACCATTGAACGGATCGTGATGAAACTTGGCACACATATACTCGTAAGTTAGGTCCTGGAATAGGACATAGGATGATTTTTTACCCCGATAAAACATCTCATTCCAACGGGAAATACATAATAATTTGTGATGTTAAGTTGTCCACGCGGACGACGTCGCGGGAAACAGCTAGTATATATATACAAGTCAACCAAATGTGTACGTCTACCTAAGATAGGTAAGAACTTCATATATGTAAAATCGTTGATAATAAAATAAATAAACGTGAAGTTGCACCATGGATAAATGAAATAAATAAATGGTATGAAATGAACGTGTTACATTGCGTGTTTCGTCAATACAACCTGTGGACCCTTTCACTGCATTTACCTATTTTTCCGAGTATATCGTGGCGCCGAGCGTGGCCGTCGTAAGACAATAAATAACAACCCGGGCTAAAAGATCCTGGGAAGGAAGTACAGGCAAGAAAACTAAGATCATAACTGCAATCACCAGTCCGCCTGCCAAGCGTGGAGACTATGGCAAAGCCCCCGACGGACAGCCCACCAGAAGGAGCATTCTATGAGGAATTCTAAAAATCTGCCACTAATGCGTTCAAATGGAGTTTGACCTTACTTTAAATAGAAATAAAGTATAAGCGACGAAAACCAGGAAATATTATATATATATATATATATTTTTTTATAGATGAGAGGAGTATAGCGACTATAGCGGTAATGACAATAAATCGTATAGGAAAAAAAAAAAAAAAAAAAAAAAAAATGTCAACACGGGAATGTTAAAATAGTTTTGAGCACCAATTTGTTGCGGATCTAATGCACTTGGAAGTATACGAAGCCACATCTTTATATCAACGTAAGAAACATAGTAGTTGTCAATGAGCTGTGGATACTATAAAGCATGGAGCTTATCCTGTCAGCACTTAGAAAGTTGTTATCGTATAGGTGAGGTTATGTTAGGACTTTGTTATGAACACGTGACCGTTCATCTGTTTACCCACAAGTAAGGAGCCGTGGTAGCCGGATGGTTGTGCACTCGCCTCACGTTCATGAGGTCCTGGTACAAACCCCGCCCGTACCAATGAGTTTTACGAAACTTAAGTACGGTTTATTTATAACACCACAGGGTTTTCGGTGAAGGAAAACATCGTGAGGAAACCTGCATATGCCGAAGAAGAAATTCTGAGGGGTATGTGAAGTCCACCAAATCGGCTTGGGGTACCGTTGGTGGTCAGGGGATTGGCACAAAAGATCCTGAAGGGTCGAAGTGTCGAGATAAGATAAGAAGATACCCACAAGTGGGAGTGCGTGTCGCGTAGCGCGGTACTGCCGCAGCCAGCAAGCCGGTGGACACATGGTGATCTGTCAACCTGCTTGCGATAACGGACTAGCTTTTGGATTTTCCTCGAAATGTATTAATGTATTAGTATACAAAAATATGTGGTGTTTCCTGCGAGCGGCGCGGCGCTAATGTTGGCGCTGGAGCGCATAATTGAATCTCGGCCCGCAGCCCCCTCCCCCTCGCCCCCCGCGGCACCCCGCGGCCCGCAAACGTCCCTAGTCACCTCATTTTTCTGTGATTTTTCCGCGCCGCGGCGCGTGAAACCAAACTTCAGCCGAAACGTGGGTGTGCTGGGGGCGCGCAGGCAGGCAAGCAGGCAGGCAAGCAGGCAGGCAGGCAGGCAGGCAAGCAAGCAACATGCAAGCGACAACACTGGATGCCGCACCTCCACTCGCCGCTCGCACTGTGCAGTACAATGCTACAAAAACAAGCAACAGATAACGATGTGTAGTAATGACGCTGCGCGGGGAGTCGCGCCTGATGTCACGGAGCCTGCCTGCTGCGCCGGCGCCGGCGGCGATCTATAGCTATCAGTGTCATTTCAAAAAAAAAATTGATTACAGTAACTCTTCAAATGTCTTAAACATAACGATTGTCAATGTTCCCTGAGCAGCTGCGAACGTGACGGCGCAGTTAAATATTGTTGGAGTTGGAAAGTGAAACAATGTGGAAGGGAGCAAACAACTTCAAAGGCAGGTTGAGGAATCCGCGCCGTTGTGTCGTATCCACCCGCTGCGTACTGTGGATCCCCCCTCCCTCCCCCTGCGTGTACTCGAGGGGGGAAGGTCACAATCGCATACAAAGTGCAACTCATCAGCCGTACAACTGAATGCGATAAAACCAATTGAACCCCAGGAACCCGAACAGTGAGACAATACTCAATATGACTTGACTACGTAAAGAACCGACACTCACCTCCCCCGACAGTTAATAGTTTGTAGTTTATATCGAGCACGGCGGGCAGTACGCTAAACTGGGCTTGAGCCAGCCGGGCGGTATTGCAGCACTGTGTGGCGGGCGGTACTGCCGTACTGAGCATGCATCATCTCCGCATGTCCTGACTCCACGCGTCGCTCGTGTCTGCTCGGGATCAGTACGCAATATTTCTTGACTTGCGCGTCCCTAATGATTGATTAAAACGTGCTGCTAGCGAGACCATCCTTTACATTATTTACCTCGACGAGTGTCATTGCCTGGCCTACATTTTTGTATCCTTCAGTCGAAACACGTTCGCTGCTGAACCCAATGCCACTGTTGGTGGGCTGTCCATTGGGGAATTTGACTTAATTATTGACGCGGGCGTCAAACCGACACAACAGCGAAAAAGTAACACCGCACTTTGTGTTGATATGTGTAATGTAATCTCAAGTATGTCGCTAGGCGTTCAGTATACACACACATACATACATACATACGAGTTTGTGCAATCATTATGTTGGGCAGGCACTGGTTATTTTATTAGTTGGGGAGTGTACACAGATGTATCGACTCCCAGCACGTAACAGCCTGCAGCGCCTGTAGTTAGGGCAACATGACACACGTGCGACTCTAGCAAGTGGTTTGAGGAAGGTACGTTATATGAAACAACTTGTTTTGGAGTGCGGTGAGGGGGGGGGGGGGCAAGTGAGTGATTGACCTACTGCACTGGTCTCGTTCCGATTGAGTCGCGCCCCCGCCCCCGCCCGCCTCCGCCCAAGTGACACACTCCGCGGTGCAATATTAATGTCACCCCCCCCTCCTTGCTTACCATGTCCCCCCTCCCCCTCGCCCCGCCGGTGCCTGCCTGTCTCAGGTGAATCTTCCGTATTGTAGACAAGCGTTACTTTGTCACGTGCCGTAAATATGGCAGCTCTGGGGGCCAATTCTACTAACGCATTTTCGGATAAAACGCAACTGAACTGCAGCTGAAACGCAGGTTTTAACACTTTTCATATTCCGCTGCGCACAACGTTTGTACTTCAGCTGCGTTTCAGCCGTAGCTAACGTTTAAACAAACTCCAGACGTTGATGAAACGAACGTTCCGTGACTTCGTATTCTGCTAATGTTTTTTTTACATTTTGACAGTTGTCTCAGGTAAAAACGGAACGCTACGCTGTCAAAATAGCGTTTATTAAAAAGTTGGTATGAAGCATAGAAATAGATTAATATAGAATCCTACTTCAAAACATCAGTCATGTCCCACACGCGGACTGGGCGGGGCTTATTCGGGTGTTCTCTTTATTATAGAAAAAAAAAAAAAAAAAAACAGATGCGTCATTCTCATGACGCTACCATTTTTACCTATCGGGCGCTATATGATAAAAAATAAAATTTTGTTTGTTAGAAATACCTATAATGTATTAATAAAATTAAATAAGGTATTAATTGCAATGTGGACATAATAATTTTATTAACCCTAATCACCCTGGAACAATATGAGTTTCGTCAGTTTTTGTCGGTTTGTGTTGTAACTTATTTCTGGATCACTTTTAGCCTCGTGGTGTAACCTTATTTTTGCATATTTTTCTGTAATAGCTCTCATTAAATGTGCCCCATGGTTTAATGTTCCTGGTTGCTGTAAAGAATGCGAATGTAAGGAATTGAATATATCCGAACTTATAAACCTTTTTAATGTATTTAATTAATTGAATCAATTTTGCTAAATTTCTCGGGCAAACTTCGTCTTTGTTCTTTGTGTTTTATCAAATATCTGATGAGTGTTTCAGTCTTTAAACAAATTTGGAATACTTCTTCTGTGGAATAGCACAGCCCCCCCATATCTTTTAGCGTGATTAGTTTGTGATGCCACATTTTATTAGCCGTAACCAAACTGGAAACACATGTTTCACACATCAACTCCTTATTTAGTTTTCTTGAAACATAGCCTGAAATGTGTCCGACAATTAATTTCGTAGCAGTTGTTAATTGTTGAACGTTTAAGTGTTCTGAGAGGATTATGCAATTTGTTTCTGCATGGCGGTCGGAAGCCATTGTTGGTTCTTTTTCCACTTCTGCTCATAATAGACGTAGTATTAATACATACATACATACACGCATACATGCATGCAACATACATACATACATACATACATACACACACACATACATACATACATACATACATACATACATACATACATACATACATACATACATACATACATACATACATACATACATACATACATACATACATACATACATACATACATACATACATACATACATACATACATACATACATACATACATACATACATACATACATACATACATACATACATACATACATACATACATACATACATACATACATACATACATACATACATACATACATACATACATACATACATACATACATACATACATACATACATACATACATACATACATACATACATACATACATACATACATACATACATACATACATACATACATACATACATACATACATACATACATACATACATACATACATACATACATACATACATACATACATACATACATACATACATACATACATACATACATACATACATACATACATACATACATATATTGGAAGTAATACCTGGGTACTGTAAAACTTATTTTTACTGTTTCTGTATGTATAAATAACAATAACTAATAAGTTGTTGGGTAAGAATGACCACCAATCTTGTAAAATAATCCTTTAATTTTCATCATAGTTGGTCCAGGTCCGGATGTTATTATTGCTAATGTCCAATCCTTCATTAATTCCCATAGTACATGAGAAAATCCTAGTTTGAGATTAGGCAAGTGTAGTATGTACATATGTAATATTTTATTTATGTTTATACACAGTCGCAAAAACAGGAAACGCAAGAGAAGTAACTAGTTTTTATGCGTGTTGTAGTTTTTAGTACTGAATGAAAATATGATTGCCGAACGACCTAATAAAAAAAAAAAAAAAAAAACCACAATAGTTCAAAATGAAATAAAATCAACAACATACCTATAGAAAGTTATACCCGAAGCTTTTCTGGTATTTTTAGATGTATTTTTGCAGTACCGAAGTATTCAATAAGGCATTTTTATATTATAAGAAAAAAAGGTAATAAACCTAAAAGGTAAACAATAAATTAGGTTTCTGCACTTAAAAAAAAAACATGTAAAGAAACAAATCACAACAGATTTTATCAAGTTAATATGTTATAATCAGTTGTCAGTATTCTACCTACTTGACATTCTGCAACATTCTGCAAAACATTTAATCTATAATGACAAAAACGTCGTGCTACAGGAGTAGGAAAGTCGTGCTTTCTCTCCTTTTGACGCGTGCGCTTGGCCGCACGTAAAAGCGAGAGGCCGCACGTAAAAGCGAGACAGAGTTCTGTGACAAATGGCAAGAATCGACTTGCAATTACGTCTTAATAATTTAGTTTACGCGTAGTTCTGCAATATAACGTTTAACTGATTATGCATTATTGCTAATACTTATCATAAAAGTATTATAAACGGGTAAAATCAGTTATGAATAGCGTAAATATTTAGTAAACAATTAAATATTCGGCGTAGGTTGTGCGTGGTAACTGCACAAGAGCCAAAGTGAATGTGAACGTGTGTGGCTAGCTTAGCCACACGTTTGTGTAACAGAGCGGTTGTATGGAACTTTCCGTCTAGGTACATAGAGGTCGTTGTGGAGTACTTTTTCACACACGCAGTTCAGACGTTACGCTTAAATTTATGCAGAAAAAAGTTATTTTCACACAAAATAAGGTAGTAGGTACTAGTAGTATGTGGTCTACTCTCAACTGTAATAGAAATAATCAGCGTTTAATAAACAATTAGATGTTTATTTTTCACATAGGCTGGCACTAGATCGTCGCAAGTAATTTCGAGAAAAGATAACACTAATTATAAAAAACGTTAAGTACATTTTCAATAAACTTGTAATAAACTAAGAACTACATAATGAAATACCGCTATATACGTACCTACTCATTTTTTTTTGTTAACAGCATTATGTTCATGTATGACAAATACTACATTACTTTAGTACATAATTTAAAATTTCTGTGTATTATTGTTTAGGTTTTTATTTATAAGGATACCAATAGTAGACAATTTTTAATTTTAATTTAATTTAACTAATAAATGATACAATAAGAATTAAAACAATATAAACTTACAATTTTATGGATATACAATGAACAAAAAGAAACATATGCGAAAATTTATAATCAATAACAATAATATACAACATGTACTTTAAACGCGAACATTTCCCGCGCTTTCGGGAAAAATAATGTCGTATCTATGGGAAATTCGCACAATCGAGAATCGAGTAACGAATACTTACAAAAATACTAGGTTCGTCCCTAATAGCTGAGTAACGTGTGCGTTCCGTCTGCGCTTCGTCTTGCGTCGGTTATCGTTTCAAGTAAAACAATGAGTAGAATGTCAATTTGAGTTTAGAAAGGAGTTTGACTGTAACTTAAACGTAACTGTTGTTTAAACGAACGATAAATGTTGAAAATAGTAGAATTGGCCCCCAGATCTTACAACAGGGGGCCAATTCTACTAACGCATTTTCGGATAAAACGCAACTGAACTGCAGCTGAAACGCAGGTTTTAACACTTTTCATATTCCGCTGCGCACAACGTTTGTACTTCAGCTGCGTTTCAGCCGTAGCTAACGTTTAAACAAACTCCAGACGTTGATGAAACGAACGTTCCGTGACTTCGTATTCTGCTAATGATTTTTGTACATTTTGACAGTTGTCTCAGGTAAAAACGGAACGCTACGCTGTCAAAATAGCGTTTATTAAAAAGTTGGTAGGAAGGTACTTTTTCACACACGCAGTTCAGACGTTACGCTTAAATTTATGCAGAAAAAAGTTATTTTCATACAAAATAAGGTAGTAGGTACAAGTATTATGTGGTCTACTCTCAACTGTAATAGAAATAATCAGCGTTTAATAAACAATTAGATGTTTACTTTTCACAAAGGATGGTACTAGATCGTCGCAAATAATTTCGAGAAAAGATAACACTAATTATAAAAAACGTTAAGTACATTTTCAATAAACTTGTAATAAACTAAGAATTTTATAATGAAACACCGCTATATACGTACCTACTCATTTTTTTTGTTAACAGCATTATGTTCAAGTATGACAATACTAGATTAGTACATAATTTAAAATTTCTGTGTTTAGGTTTTAATTTATAAGGATACCAATAGACAATTTTTAATTTTAATTTAATTTAACTAATAAATGATACAATAAGAATTAAAACAATATAAACTTACAATTTTATGGATATACGAGTACAATGAACAACAAGAAACATATGCGAAAATTTATAATCAACTAGCTGTTGCCCGCGACTTCGTCCGCGTGGACAACTTAACATTACACATTCTTATGTATCACGTGTTACTAAATCCTAAAAGAAATCTATTAATCTGGTTATGCATTTAAAATATTAATATACATAAAAAAAAAAAAAAAAAACATACTATCCAATTGAGAACCTCCTTTTTTTGAAGTCGGGTAAAAATTTGTGTTTTGGCGGCGGTTTCGCCCGTTGGACCACAGTTTTTTAGGTTTCCGTAGCTAAATGGCAAAAAACGGAACCCTTATGGATTCGTCATGTCTTTCTGTCTGTCCGTGGGTATGCCACAGCCACTTTATTCCGAAACTATAAGAACTTACTATTGAAACTTGGTAAGTGGATGTATTCTGTGAACCGCATTAAGATTTTCACACAAAAATAGAAAAAAAAAAAAAAAAAAAACACTAAATTTTGGGGGTCCCCATACTTAGAATTGAAACTCAAAACTCAACTTTTTCATCAAACCCATACGTGTGGATAGGTCTTCAAAAATGATATTGAGGTTTCTAATATCATTTTTTTCTAAACTGAATAGTTTGCGCGAGAGGCACTTCCAAAGTGGTAAAATGTGCCCCCCCCCCTGTAAGAGAATGATAAAACTAAAAAAAATATATGATGTACATTGCCATGCAAACTTCCACCGAAAATTGGTTTGAAAGAGATCTAGTAAGTAGTTTTTTTTAATACGTCATAAATCGTAAACCACAATACTATTATTAAAACATCGATCAAAGTTACAACGAACTACAATAACTTTTAGATTATGTTACTTGCTGCTACGGAACCCTTCATGGGCGAGTCCGACTCGCACTTGGCCGCTTTTTTTTAAATAAAGTTGACATTTACATTTATCATGAATTAAAAGATTATCATATAATCAATAAAAAAATATATATTTTAATATTGTGCAAATTATGTGATATTTCCTTCCCCCCCCCCCTCCAATTTGTCCTTTCCATACCCTTTCTTTCTTTCCTCCATCCCCTTCCCACAACGTTGAAAACCCTTTCCCCCACCCCTTCCCTCTCCCTACTCCTACCTCTCCCCCTTCCCTTAACCCACCCCTTCCTACACCCTTTATTTACCACTGCCCCCTCATCTTTCCTCTCTTACCCTAATCCCTCTATTCTTTTCCATCCGAGTTCCTTCCCCTCCTATTCCCTTCCTATGTTGCATATCCAATTAACTGTACAACAAAATGTCTGTCAAACTTCTGGACATGCCTTCCCCAATGAATGCCACAACGCCCTACAGATCCAGCCGCTTCCGGCCACCATCTTCAGGTCGTCCATACACCTGGCGGCAGGGCGTCCCACCCTGCGCGTGGGACGTCGCGTCCCACTCTAGAACCCGTCTGCCCCAACGGCCGTTCGGTACTACGACAGATGTGACCTGCCATTTCAGCTTACTAATTCTTTCGGCTATGTCGGTCACCTTCGTTATTCATAGGATCTCCTCATTACGAATCATATCCCTCATAGAGACCCCGAGCATTGCCCTCTCTATAGCTTGCAGAGCCACTTGATTCTTGTGGATCAGGCCCACCATCAGTGTCCACGTCTCCGCGCTGTAATCATGACAGGTAGGACGCACTGATTAAAGATTTTTGTCTTTAAACATTGTGGAATAGGTGACGTAAAGACTTGAAACGCCGACTTAAACAGTGAAAACGCCGTCAAATTCTGTTCAGCAGTTTCCAAGATTAGCCCGTACATACATACATACATACAGACAGATAAGAAATTTTTTAATTATATTTTTGGACTCTACTGGTCTTCAGTAACGTCCGGGCAGTGAAATTTTTTTTTAACTTCAATGTACAGATTCGCTTTTCTTTTGTTTTTTCTACTCTTTTATTATATGTATAGATAGCAATAATACAACATGTACTCTAAACGCGAACATTTCCCGCGCTTTCGAGAAAAATAATGTCGTATCTATGGAAAATTCGCACAATCGAGAATCGAGTAACGAATACTTACAAAAATACTAGATTCGTCCCTAATAGCTGAGTAACGTGTGCGTTCCGTCTGCGCTTCGTCTTGCGTCGGTTATCGTTTCAAGTAAAACAATGAGTAGAATGTCAATTTGAGTTTAGAAAGGAGTTTGACTGTAACTTAAACGTAACTGTTGTTTAAACGAACGATAAATGTTGATAATAGTAGAATGGGCCCCCAGTTCGACAAAGAGGCGGGTTTGTGAATACTTAGCATTACAAAGAGTGCTCGCGTCCCGCCCGACTGTACTACTCGTCGTAATTTTTTTTTTTATATTGTTTTTATCATCTTCATCAGGTTATTTTTGTCTCCACTGCAGGAGCACAACCCTCTCTCATCTGCCGGAGACAGACGGAGGATTTGGCCTACACTCCCCGCGCTGGCCAGACAGGTTGGGGAGGCCTGATTGATGTTTTATAACGTATTCCCTTAGTCGCCTTGTACGACATCCACGGGAAGAGTTGGAGTAGTCCTATTCTACTCTACCGGAAACAACACGGCACCTACTTATATTGATTAATATCTTTATATATTTATCTTTTTTATCACGCTAAATACCCCTAATGAGGTAGACAGAAATAATAGAACACTATTACAATGCATAACTGGCAATATTCGCAGCCATGACAATCGTGTGCAAGTCTAATAACGAGGTAGTAATTTTGATAGAAAATTGTTGATCATGAAAATAATTTGAATACAGGTGAGGTATGAACTGTACGACGAGATCTCCTTCCGCCCCGCTTCCTCAGGCCGTCCGTCCATCCGGCGGCGGGATCTGACTTTTATAAAACTCATTTCTCTCGATATTTGGCCATCAGTCTGAGACGGCCGGTCAGAAGGCAAGAAACACGAGTCATCTTATCGAAAGACAAAATCAATTCAGCCAACCAGCGCCGTCGCGGTCGGATGAGACGAGACGAGACGAGACTAGCCGCGTCGCGGGCCATCAGAGCCTCACGCGCCCACTGTTGGTGGCAGTACTTACTACGTAGAGTGTGTCGTCGGCTACACGTTACTCATTCGTCACACGTCGGTGCACGTGTTGCCCATGTCTCTCGCCCTCCGCCCGCCGCGCCGCCGGTGGGCGCGGAGCGGGAAGTCATAATGGATGTTTGTGTGACAGTGCGATTAAAAAAAAAAAAAAAAAAAAACACGCCTCTGGGCGGCCACGCGGCGGCTTCTGACGGCTGCGCGATACGCTCACGTTTGGCGACAAATAACAGCTTGTAGCTTGCTGGCAGCTTGCGGCGCGGTACAAATACAAAACATAAATTTATAATTAAATACTCACGAGAATAATACATTAAAATAATGCAAGGGTAAACTAAAAACAAAAAAAAAAAAATGTCAATAGTAGAGAGTGAACTATACGCAGAAAGTTAAATTTTTTGTTATGTAATCTTTAAAGCTATAAAGACGTAGGTTCAGGGAGCAGCGCGGACCTGCCGTGGGCGGCGGGGTGAGAGCAGCGCGGACTGACTAGCCCCGCCACGTGTGACGCGAGTAGTGAACAAAGCCAACTGCCCTTCGTACCATACAGAATACCAAGTACTACTATTACTGGTTCTAGCTGGAAGAGAAATCACCGTCGCGTCGTAGCTAGACTCGCACACTCGGGGGCCGGCGGCGGCAGGTGTTACCATTTGCTGAGGATTACGCCCGCGACGGCCGCACCGCGGGCCGCCGCCGCCGCGGGCCGCGGGCGAGTGTAAATTGCTCGATTCAACATGATGTAGTATCCCTCGGCCGGCCCTCGAGCGCCGCGCCGCCCTCTGTGCAGATATCCTCATTTTTCGTACACAGCGAATATGTAGGAATCCTTTGTGGGAATAATGAGTGGGCGCCGCCCGCGCCCGCCTGGCCGACGGTACGTTTAGACGTGAGGTCATTTGAAGGTTGTCTTTGGGCAGCCCTCGCCCGTCGAGTGGCCCAGCGCCAGCGCCGCTCATTGGAGAGCCTCAAGATGAAATATGCACCAGATTTTAAGTTAGACCACCAGCAAGACAACTATGAAAACTGCATCAAATTTCATTTAGTAGTTTTTGCGTGATGCGGTAACAAACTACATACAGAAAGACAGACAGACAAAAATTAAAAAAAAAAAAAAAAATGTTTTAGCTTCTATTTTTTTTTTTTCTGGCCCTATAAAAATACATTATTTAATATCTCTCATGTACAGACAGACCAGTTACAATTTTATTATAAGTATAGATATTGGAGATAGTATTGAAGTATATTCAGAAAGGCTGAGTTGGTGGTAAACAGGAAGATATATGAACTTATGTACATTATTTGTATATGTTCGGTATTTCCTCAAATATTATATATAGATAGCCATGCTCTTTGGTGGAGACTAAAACTAGTTGGGTTTCATTTGCCTCATCTCCAAGACATTCAGTTACGAACAATAAGCGCAGAAGTCAACACTGGTGTCGCGAGTTATATTATAAAAGTGCTTCTAATCCCAGGAGTTCGAGTTAAACGTGAGTGCGTGACCATTTATTATAATTTTTGTGGTGATTCCGGCTACCCCTTTAGCAAAGAATATACCATATATAAATATTCAAAATCCTCCGATTCGCTACAGTCAACGTGACATAATGTCAATATTTAGTAAATAATTAAATTTTTTGAGTAGTAACTGCACAAGTTTCAAAGTGAATGTGAAAGAGTTGTGGCTACTTGCGTGGAACAGAGCGATTGTTTGGAACGCTCCATCTAGTAGTACATAGAGATCGTTGGCTACAGTATATTTCCTCGTCTTGTCGCCTGCCACGCCCCCATGCTGCTACGGCTCCACTCAGGGTAATAATTGGGACGAGATGACCTCTAATTTGACTCTTTACTTCGGGGTGATAATCTCTTTGTGTGTATATGATTTAACATCATAAAACCTGCCAAGTTTTTATTAATGCGTTTAAGTTGCTACCGTTCGCTGAGACGCGGTTGAACATAGAGGGAAAATATAGTTCCTTTATTGAACAGTTCTTTGAATTTGGCGTACAGTTATTTACGAGATTCCAACACTTTTGTCAGCCATCCGTTTTTCAATTAGAACTTGAGCCCTTTTTAAAAGTAATGTTTTTAGTGGGATAAAAGTTTTCTCGCGAATCTGTGATAATCAATGGCAAGCTTAACGCGGTGCGGCGGGTGGAAGAAGTGGAGTCGTTACCCACTCGCACTTATCAACTTTCTCACGTTTTTGGCGCAAGAGTTAGTGGCAGGTGCCAAGAGGGAAAACTAGCTAACTAGCTTCCGTCGGGGCGACTGCGGGCGGCGGGCGCGGGGCCGACTGTCCCGCCCAACAATAACATATCATTAGAGTAACTCACACTGCATCGGTCGCCGCGCGACGTAACGTCAGCTGCTTCGCGTGTAATCTATACTTATAATAAAACTGTAACTGGTCTATGTCTGTACATGAGAGATATTAAAAAAAAAAAAAAAAAAAAAAATTTATGAGGGGTCTTTATAGGGCCCCAATAGAAGCTAAAATAATTAAAAAAAAATAATAAAAAAAAAAAAAAAAAAAAAAAAAAAAAAATGCAATATTTCTCGAACGTACGAGTATGTTCATCATATGGGCGAAGTCAACGGTCGCGGCGCGGCGAACAGCGCGGCGCGTATGGGATTGAGTGAAATTTTGTTTTTTGGGGAGAGGGATGGGGTTGAAGTTGGGGTTGGGATTGGGATATTGAGAGTCTCGAGTCTGAGTGGGAGTGGAAGTAGAAGTGGCGAGAGAACGGGACCGGAAGTGGGAACGGGGGTGGATTCTGTAGTTGACGCGAGCGGAGCCGCGGGCACAGCTAGCTTGGTTATAATTTCCTCGCGCCACAGTGGGCGCGGGCCCGCATGGTCACGCACACTAGTACACGGCCAGATTGAATTACGTCCTCCAAGTTTAATTGCAATGGATGGGTTTAGCGGCGGATTTATGACACGCGGATAATGGAAACTGAACGCGGCGCGAGGAGCTGTTTACATTACAATACTACCGCGCTAACTATATATTACAATATCTAGTCCTTATAAAATTATCATATTTGTAATATCGTGCTACCTAGTCTCATTAAAGACCGTCTAGGCATTAAACTTGTCGTAAATATTGAGAGATAGTCCCGGCACGGGCTGTATGGCCTGCTGGGGCTTCTCTGGACACACACTGTCGTTCCATAGCGCATGCTCGGCCCATATACTCGTATGAGTTGTGTTAGAATTGTCGTAATAATATGTAAACAATATAAACAAACAAATAAACAATACGATACACTTTATTGCACAAACAAATACAGTACCTACAATTTAGGTGGTTCTATCGCTTTAAGCGATTTCCTCCAGACAACATTTGGGTAGCAAATTTTATGCTAGAGAAAAAGGTAGGTTGTGCTGATTACTGACGTTACCTATGTACCTTGTTTCGAAGCAGTACGGTATAGGGTCATGGAGTCGTGTTGTGTCCCGACTGCCGCCGAGCGCCGCGCAGTCCCAGCAAGCTTTATATCCGTTTATATATATTATGGCGTATCCGCCAGCAGTACAACAAATTCCGATACAACATACCATTCTCATACGCGGATAGAACATTGCTTCCACAAATTCCCGTCGAACTTCCTAACAGAAGAATGGATAACTCTCTGTGTTGATATTGTACGTTGCTCGCGAGCGACGATACGCTACCAGTGGAGCGAGAGCTACGCGCCCTGCCCCCCCCCTCCCCCCCCTCCCCCCCCTCCCCCCCCAACACTCCCATACGAGACACCACATTATAAGTCCATCTTCGGTAATGGAGGATTATTACTAACTACACAAGTATATTCATAAATAGTGCGACAGTCACAGGGCCAAATCGTTCCGACCATGTTAGTTGGATGATGTCTGCCTGTGACACAGATTTCAGTGTTTCAGAATTGAACTCCAAATACGGCACCCGGTACCTCCACGGAGGTACTCGTGCACTTCACTCCCCCACTCGCTGAGCAAATCGAATGAAACTAAACGGCGGCCATTTCAATTACCCTCGGGCCTCCATTTTGTGTATTTTTCCTTTTGTTTCCGCCTCACGTGTGTGTGATGTGTGTATCGAGTGCGCACCACTGTGCTGCGCTCTATTAATGCAATTACCCACTCACCCAAGATTCCGTTGCTGCAAAGTAACACATTACCAACTGCCAGTCCTACAACGGACGTGGACTTGATCCAGCCCGTCCGCGTCGGGTGCGACGGTACCTACATCACCATGCATCATCTTTGGTCTCGGCATATGCTGAGACGTTGCCCAGGCAGTGTCTCAACACATGCGACTTGGTCATTGCATTGGATCGCCAGAGGTGGGTTCGATTACCACTGGGGACCATTTTGTGAAAGTTTATCCCGTTCTGGATGTTATATTTGTGAATTGTCATGTTCATGTCTCATTTCATCTTGCCTGATTAGACAAGTGTATGTAATTGTTTATTTATTACTATAAATGAGCTTTAACACATCTCTGTCAAGTTTTTTAATGACCAGTAATGTTGAACTACACTCTCATACAAATGATATGAAATGAGAGGTCAACTTGTAGAACAGCCTCCTGACATTTTATTGAGATATAACTTATACCAGATTGTGCTCCGAACTCAAAGCTATTAAACAGTGAAAACACCTTCAAATTCTATTCAGTAGTTTCTAAGATTAGCCCGTACATACATACATACAGACAGATACGAAATTTTTTAATTATATTTTTGTACTCTACTGGTCTTAAGTAATGTCCGGGCAGTGAAAATTTTTTTTAACTTCAGATTCGCTTTTCTTTTGTTTTTTTTACTCTTTTATTATATGTATAGATTATTGTTTTCTCTTTCTTCTTTGAAGCACACGGGGGTTTACTAGTTTCCTTTGGTTTACTAGAACGACGACTAGATAAGGTTGAAGTGTCATTAATAATTTAATACAGAACAAGCATGTGGAATTCCTAATGTAGTGTTAGGTATAGAGTAACACCACAAGTATATAGTACCAGAGTGCTCCAGGTCGTCGGCCCCGCGTTACAACCGGGACAGCATCAGTCTGGCTCGAGCCGGGGGTAGAGGGGGGCAGAGGGGGAGGGGGGGGGGCAGCGACCAATAGTCCAGAACAAATTTCGGCCCGTCCCAATTCCGTTCGATTGCATAATTCTAGAATTTCCGCCACGCTTCTTATCTCTGTATCGCGGATGTTCCACCAGCTATCTACGAGTATCTGGTGGAACACATCTAACTTTGACGTCTTCTACATTCCATTTGTGCAATTGAATATCGAGTGCTATTTCTACGTCATATTTTGTGGAACAGTTTTCACTTTAAAGTTCCAAACGCACGAGTCGAGTGACGCCTCGCTCGGGGCCGCGACTATGTTTGAAGCCGTTTTGTATAACTTTAGCGGCGGAGCTCCAGATCGGAGCTTATTTTTAACTACTATGCTATAAGGTTGACTGGAAGAGATCCCTAAGTGGGATAAGTCCGCCTTTGTACACAGTTTAATTTCTATTTTATTATTGTTGTTGTTGTTATTTTTGGTACAATAAAGCGTTTACATACATACATACATACATACATACACCGTTGCAGAATCAACTAGCCCCTCAGCTATTATCTTATATTTAGTATGACAAGATAGCTTCGAGCACATGACGCGCTGATAGGTGCGCCGCAGACAGGGAGGGCTGGCCCCAGGCGCTGGGCGCTGGGCGCTGGCCCCTGGCCCCTGGGCGGCACTTCGTTACCGCTAACGATATCTGTGGAGAGGTCGCGGCGCCCGCCCGCACCGCCCGCACCGCCCGCACCATGTCGCCGACCGCACTACACTCCCGCACGCACTCGCGCGTATTTCAGTTGAACCAATTTGAAACGCTTCCCTTCCGCGACGTGCCCGCGTCGTGCCCGCGTCGTGCCCGCGTCGTGCCCGCGTCATGCCCGCGGCCGACGAGTGGGGACACTCCACACGGCGCGGCGCTGTTCCTCCCGTGCTGTTTGTTGAAAACGAAAGCAGCAATCATCTGAAAACAAGACGACTCCCACGTGCACCTGTCGACTGTTGTATAGTTAATTGGATATGAAAAATAGGTGTCAATAAGGGAGGGGTATAGGAGGGGAAGGAAGAGAGGGAAGAGGAGGGGCAAGTTGGGAGGAGGAGTGATAGTAGGAAGACGTTAGGGGAGAAGGAGAGGAAAGATGAGGTCGAGGCTAGCGGGAATGGGAGGTGGTAGGACAGAGGGAGGGGGGCAGTGGAAAATAAAGGGCGGAGGAAGGGTAGGGGTAGGGAGAGGGAAGGAGTTGGGGAATTGGGTTTTCAACGTTGTGGGAAGGGAATGAGGAAGAAAAGAATGAAGGGAGTATGGAAGAGGGAATGGGAGAGGGGAAAGGCGATATTTTTTTAAATAAAATAAAACTCATTAGTTCTTGCACAATAATAATTAAAACATAAAAAATATAAATAATTATATGATAATCTTTTAATTCATGATACACATGAAGAATATCAACTTTAAAAAAATCGGCACGCTAATTTTATGTATATAAATATTTTCAATGCATAACCTGATTAATGGATTTAGTAATACATCATAATGTGTAACGAAGTCGCGGGCAACAGCTAGTAAAATAATAAAATGGTACTGGTTTCCCATTACTCTTCTTCGTAAATTTGAAATTGGAGTCCCAAAAACAAATCGAATTAAACATTACCCGCCAACACGATAAACTGATTTAAAAAACCAGCCAGCTCATCTTCCACAAAAGTTTTTGAGAAGAAATTTGCGAAACCACTATGTCTTTATTATTGTACTATGTAAATGAAATGAAACGAAATTTAATTTATTTGCTGGAATATGGTATTAATGTGATAATAATATAGATAGTTGGCGAACATATTCTGTATTTCGAAAACTATTGAAATTTCGACATTGAAGTACTCGTACGCCGTACGTACGTAAGTAGCCATGAAGATGATATATAGGGTTTAGAATTGGCGTTAAAAATATCACTTTTGTTCTGGTACTTTTTATGAGAATTTTTGTAGTTACCTCCTTTTTATCCCGTGGCCTGATGCCACCTAGTAGCTATGTCAGTTTCAATTATTCATCTTTATTAGTTAAGAAATAATCGGCTGGTGACACTTTTCTGTTCCACCTGTATGCTCCGGGTCTCCGCTGGCCCCCCGCGCGTCCCCGGGGCTCCGGCTCCGGCCCACATAATTATGCTAATATCTACCTCTCCGTGCCTTTGACACAATTTGTTCAATTTGCACCACTCCCCCCCCCCCCCTATCCTCACTGCATCTACAACAAAGTAAATGAATCCGTAACTCATTACTGTGGGGCAGCGAGCTTCATCGGGATGCTGCAGTATTTTTATTTTATTTTTATTTATTTATTGTCTCCAAGCAATCTTTACAAATGTATTAAACGCTTAAATTAAGTTAATTAGGCGTCAACAGCAAGGAAGATTGTTGTGGAGACTGACGCTTGGACTTGGGGAAACCCTGTATACCAGGACGGCAGGCAGGTCTCCACACCACGGAAAGAACAAAGTTGCCTCGCCATATTAACGAAATGATCATATATACAAAATGTCCTTCAATGTGGCGGCACTAGCGCAGCGTTGTTTACATGTCTGCTCTCATCCAGAGACACGCACTTAACAAGTAAAGTTAACAAAGAACGATCCGTTATCGTTAACTCGCTCACAGTTGACACTTGCGTCTCCTGTACGCGACAATCTCGGCGTTGACTGAAACATTCCCGCCGCCGACGACGACGTCGTAAACTCATAACATAACCTCCCCCCTCGCCCCCCCCCCCCCCCCCTCGCCGCCGCCAAGTTTCTCCCAACTCCGCATGATAATGAATGAATGACAAACTTTGACGTCGAGCAAAGTATAAAGTGGACTTTTAGAACATTTATTTTTGTATTTTACAAAGAACTGGCTCCTCGAAGGATATTTGAATTATAAAAACCATACATTTGCACAACAGAACTTCACTGTGTGCATCATCATCATCGTGAACGGTCTGTGAGGAGCCCAGCTGAGCGAGGCAAATGGCGTCACTTTGCAATTCTACGAGCGCATTTCACTCGTGCGGACGCAGAGCGCAGGTTTTTGTACGATTTGTCGCTGCGCAGGGCTACCTCCTGCCGTTCGTTCGTAGACACTCGAGACCACAGAAATCCTATCAAGATAGAATGGTAAAGTAGGCCTAATAAATGTGTCAACAATTGGCAATAATCTTAACATCATAACAAAAACTATCAAACTCTTACTCGTGTTGCGCCGATATCAACCAAAAATCTGCAAAAATTCCATATTGCCCGTCTTCTAACTGCATAACTATATCTCCTCACTAGAAGCGTGACCGCGAGCCATGAAAAGTGCGCCAGAGGGGCGCGCTGTGTCAGAAAATGTGAACTGAGTAAACAAATGGCTATAACCGTTCTATCTTGATACGAGTAGGTGCTCGATACACTACCAGGAGAGAGGAGACGTTGCAAAACGTTATTTCGGTCGGGATTTGGAATTGATTAACACGTGATTCTTAGAATATAGTGGCCGACCCTGTACCTACTAAACACTTAAATATATGTTACATAGTAGCAAGTAAAACTCCAAATTAAATATCTAGACAGATTATACGTCAACATAATTGTTTCTCTCTATCGCCGGTGGGCGGCTGTAGTAAGGACTTCCAGCTGGGCTCTATTTTACGTCGCTTGTTAACGTCCCCACCTATATATATTTATTCCCTGGCCCTGTGGTTGATTCGACCAGCTCTACGCGGGCCGACATCGTCGATACTTACGCCCTATTTATATGGGCTCCAACTGTAATCTGTTTCCGCCATCCCTCGCCCGGACCGCCGCTGACTGAACATCTCCCTTACAAGGCAACAAGCGCTTGTTGTATTCGTAGCTCGAGGCGGCGACTATAAATACGGACGAAGTAAATAATAAAATACCCAAATAATAAAACTTTTTGCAGTTGAAGTGACGAGTGGAGGCAGTTTGCCGATCTATACAATATGTATGTTCGGGTAGGAAGTCCACCGAAGCGCGGGGATATTTATAAATCATTTTTATTGAAATGAAACCAGTTATGTTATATGGTAACTCTCAATAAATCTCCTAAGGATAAAATAATGGGTCAGTATCCGGGGTATTGGTCCGGGACCGACGGGACGGGACGGGCTGGAGTATGAATAATCCCCAACGAGCGAGCCACTTGACGACACATGCCGCCCGTCCGCTCGTCCGCCGGCGGTCCGGCCGCGGCCGGTAGAGACCGGGCGCCGGCACACATAAAATGCCCGGCCGCGCCGAGTCCTCCAGAACAGAAGGTACGGCTATGATTGGACAGTTTTCAGTGGAGTCCTTTTCAAATAACTTTTAAGCGTGTTTGGTGGCAGCAGTGTCACGTCGCATCACACGCAACAATGACACACGACGTGACACCTGACGTGTCACGCTCGGCGACGTGACGTGACGCGCTGTCGCTGGCGAGTTTTTGCAAAACGCTGAATGATATTCCGCGCCACTTGCTTGATTTCCCGCGACAAACGAGCGCAAGCTCGGCGCCTCTATCATAGAATACATTATAATGCTGCGCTTGTACGATGATGAGTCTACGCAGTGAGTGGACTCAGTCATATCACTTTGTAAGCTCTAACCAAGAGTAATTCGAAGTAAAAGTCGGTGCGGCATGTCGGCTCTCAGTTGAAAGTATCTCAAAGCGCGCCCACTTGAGATCAGGCGGACGGGGCCGTCTGTCTCACTAGTGACAAACTTAGGATCACAAGAAAAAGCTTAGGATAGCGGGAATAGAAAATCTTTTTCTTATTGGAAAGAAACCAATAACTTATCAGCAGCAGAGAGGCCGCCAACGATCCCGAGTGTACCTACTTTGAGGCCAAAGCCGTTTTGTTTTGAGGCCAAATTGGATGGAGGCTAAACGTTGTTTGTCGATCGCATGCAAAGCGCTTCAGCACTAAAACTAAAACAATATCCCCTCGTACTTGTGCGCTTTATGTGAGAGTGTGGAGGCTAGCCTCGGACAGCGTGGCGGCGTGTGGCGGCATGTGGCGAGATCAGTGGTAGATAGCGCACTTGTCTTTATCCCCGCCCCCAGCGACCGTGCGGCGGCAACGTGCCGGAGAGATAACTCGATATTCGTATTGTTCTTGTCAGTTGTTTGTCCGTACGCGAGACTTTCTACAAAGCTAGATAGGTAGTATATGAAAATACGTTCGATGTTCGGAACGATCATGAATCTATAGCATTTGGAAAATTCGTTGCGCTGACGAATTCACAGTTCGCTCCAGCATTCGGCTCGATGCTCCGCTGTATCAGCACGTAACGTTGCCGGGCTATGACATTACAGCCGCAGCGTCCCCTCTAGGTACGTACCCTCAACACATGACCTATATATGTATCATGTTCAATAATAATATAAGTTTCATCATCAGGTTATTTTTGTCTCCACTGCAGGAGCACAACCCTCTCTCATCTGCCGGAGACAGACGGAGGATTCGGCCTACACTCCCCGCGCTGGCCAGACGGGTTGGGGAGGCCTGATTGATGTTTTATAATGTATTCCCTCAGTCGCCTTGTACGACATCCACGGGAAGAGTTGGAGTGGTCCTATTCTACTCTACCGGAAACCACACGGAATTGTCCCGAAAGTTATAATTATACTTTTTTTTAAACTGCATACCTACTAATGTATTTGAAAACTATAAATAACTTGTTTAAGTAAGCACATTGCAGTGGGTAGATACTGACTGATCAACGACAAAAAAAAAAAAATTTATTTAGAGTTACAGATAAAGTAATTACCGGACATTATAAACGTCCCATTAGACTTCAAAACCGGAATAATTGGTGTTGCATAGTCGTAATGAGCGATCGCTTCCAGTACGTCTGAAACAACCAGGCCTACCTTTGACTTCATGGCCAAAGGCACTGTCCATGGTTTGGAAGTCGAATGTCCCTTTACAGCAGCTTTATATTACGTAGAAACTGATCGTACTTTGAAATGTGTTTGAAAAAGATGCTTCAACGCCAGCCATGCGTATGATAAAATAAAACCAGCACAGTGTTGAGTCAGTCTAGACTTCTCAATGTTCAAAATGAGTGTTTTATAAATTTTGCTTAATTAATTGTTAATTATATCATTTATTCTCAAAACTACAAACATGTCCACAAATTATTTAAAACGATGTTAAACATTATAAAAATAAGCAAAACAATTATAAACATTCTCTAAAAATTCTTGTCGACCCCGTAGCCTAGTCGGTAGTACACCTGCCTGCGAAGTTCGGGGTCGCGGTTTCGAATCCCGCCCAGGGCAAACTTTCGTGTGATGAGCCTTGTGACTGGATGTTATTTATATATTATATTATGTATTTATGTATGTATATCAGCTGTCTGATACCCATATTACAGGCTCTGCCTAGTTTGGGAGCAGGTGAATTTATTTATTTATAAATAATTTATTTAAAAAAAAAAAAAAACTCGTCCGTTCCCCCGCCCCGCCCTACTCATCGCGGCCGCGCCGTCTGGTCTCCCCGCGAACACCTTCAGGATGTCGTTGCCGCTTCCCCTCCCCCCGCGCACCAACGGACGCAATATTTCGTGCTCACAGAGCATGCCTGACGCACTACAGTAAGGTGGAAATCTCAGCAGCGTCCTGAATGCGTTATTGTACTGCACGCGTCGGGCACTGCACGCTCTCTGAGTCTAGCTGGTCCGCAAGCTGCTACTACTATACTATAATGTTTGGCAGCGTGCCTTAAACAGTGTGATCTTCTTGAGTCGAGCTTCTAGCAAATCTGTGATCCAACATGTTACTGCCGTATGTGCTCTCTCTATATCACAGTCATCTGTGAGGTCTTCTGTAGCCATTTTGTAACTTTTCGTAATGCGACCCACCGAGCCTCACTTAGCATCCGGATCCAAAGTCTAGTCTACTTTTAATTTATCGACTCGCCCAGTACTTTGTTTTCGAGTCAGTTAAATCAGTATCGTCTGCACCGTTTACATAATTTAGGTAAATTATAAAAGAGATGAATGGAAATTACGCATATAAATGTTTTCCTGAAATAGGCACAGGTAGAGATCGACCTTTAAACTTTATTACAATAAAAATATTATTCTACGTTCCGATCCCACAGGTCACGAAAAACAGCCTCGAGGAGCAGCTAGTACCTACCCTATAACGGGTATCACAGGTACCTACGCAAAGTATATTTTTAGACTTTTAAACAGTGCTTCTTACGTCAATAAATATTTCGGAAAATGCAAATATGGTACTACCACTGTCGACGTGCCTATTTAGGTAAACATTTTTTTATTTTATTTATTAGGTTACCTATTTATTAGGTATCTTACTATTGTACATTGGCCAGATGCCACCCCAATTATAGGCAACGACAGCATGCCTAGTTTGTGTTAGGTTATTTTTTATTTTATTTTATTTGGAAAACCAACAGCTTACAAACATTTGCAGTATTACAATAGGAATACGATAACATTTTAGTATAGCTAATAACAGGTTCTCACGTAAGATAATTAAATTAGGTTAGTTATAATTATACATACTAGTCTAATATTATACTTATCTATATATAAGTTAAATAAAATTTAGATTTTTAAAATGTTAATTTTGTTGACTCTAATTTTGTTTTTGAATTGAATTAAATTAATCTGAGAGAGACGTGTACAGTTCTAGGTACTTATATTAGAAATGTGAATGAAGAATAGTCCGCCTAATTTGCGAAACCATTCTGTTTTACGCTGTCTGTTCCAACACTTTCACCTCATAACACCGGAGGCGTACTAACGAAACGGTTATTAGAATGTTCAAACGATCCCATCACAGAATCCCATCAAATGTAACGTAAAATAACGTAGTTGTAAGTAACGGGTAACGGCGCGTTATCAGGCACATATACAGCTGCCTCCGCGTCTCGCTCTGCTCGCGCCGGGAGCCGGGACCTGCCCGGGAGCTGGGGGCCGGGGGGGGGGGGGGGGGGGGGCTTGGTGGTAGGTTTTTGTGCGTGGTGCTTGCTAATAGCCCCCGCGGAGCGACGATCGCCCCGCCGGGACATCAGCGGCGCGTTACAATCTTTCTGGAACGGCTGCGTAATGGTACACTTCATACAATGTTTAACCGGATATATCGCCCACTTGTTGGTTAATGTGACGGCGTATTTTCTTCTGGTAAACATCGTCGTGGGGAGTCTTTGAATTATATGAAAACTTTTACTTTATGATGAGACTGGCTGTTGTACTGCGGCCCTCGATGTTGCCCTGTGCCGAGTTTTACGAGAAACAACTCCGCAATGTAGGTACCTTCCTTGCCTGCTGAACATTATTTATTTAACTCTTTATTGCAGACACAGATAAAACAAAAATAATACATTAAAAAGGAACACAAGTACAAAGGGCGAACTTATCTCTGAGAGAGATTTCTTCTAGCAGACCCGCGAGAGAGATGATTGAAATAAGAGAGGCAGACATACTTTGCACGTAAAGTGTGAACATTCATACAAAGTTTTGTCAATTTCGGAGATTTCATGTTTGCAAGTTCCCGAGGTGATTTGTCGGAGACAGACAAACATTCGACTGATATAAAATACGTGGCCGTGTTCAGAATAACTTGCTCCTACCGCAGTGTAATTCATTTGGTGAGTTCGGGTGACAAACTGTCCGTGTCAGTCTTCCTGGAATAGTAGTAATAAGTAATTTCATGTAGTGTCATTGAAGCCAGTAAACGTATTAACTTTGTAACGGCGTTAAACTCAATTTGGGAGCCCACACTTTCGGCGGAACGAGGAACCTACGACATATATATATAAAAAGAAAGTGTATGTATGTATGTATGTCCAACCTTTTATTCATAACCACCCACTGCCATCAACTCAAGGTTGCAGCGGTAGATAGCCCTTGGTCTGCACTCGTAAGTATGGGAGTTTGGTTATGGTGGGTGGAAGTTCGTGGATGTGGGTGGTAAAAATATGTGATGGGATACTTCTATCCTTTTCTGACACATTGTACGGCTCATATAAACGAGATTGTGCTGAATGGCGTTAAGTGCGTTTGTAGTGACAATATTGAGAATATTCCAGATTTTTCGAGAATGTTCTAGAATATTTTAAATTTTTTTGTGTGAACTATGAAAATGCGTGACTGTAATTTGTCCAGAATGTTAGATTGTTCTCAAATGTTCAAGAATGATCTGAGAAGTTCTGTTTATAATATCAGAAAAGCGACGATTTGTGAAAGCTGTTAATTGTCATGTCGGCTGTCAGCGGGTCCTTAAAATTCGCACCAATCGTAACTTACCCACGCGAACGAAGTCGCGGGCAACAGCTAGTTATAATATGTAGTTCATGCACCTGTACATTAAATAATGTATGTTAATTGAGGAAAGCGCTCTGCAATTGACTTCCTACGCCCGCTCTGTAAATGCCTTTGAAAAAGCTTTTATTGCGATGTGGCCGCACAAGTGGGCCCCAGGGAAGTGGTGGGGGGCAGGTGGGTGAAGGGGGGGTGTATTTGCGTATACCTGGGCGCTGGAGTTTTATTTTGTCAGTCCCTCATTAGAGGCATAAGTATATAGAATTTAAATAAGTAGTTTATGAACTAGATGTGAGTCGACCAACGATCTCTGTATACTACTAGATGGAGCGTTCCAAACAATCGCTCTGTTCCACGCAAGTAGCCACAACTCTTTCACATTCACAATGAAACTTGTACAGTTACTACGCAGAACATTTAATTATTTACTAAATACTGACATTATTTAACGATTCGGAAGTGGTATGTAGATAGAGGAACAAATGGCGTAACATGAAACACGCTTGTCCGTTTATGTATAACTAGCTGTTGCCCGCGACTTCGTCCGCGTGGACAACTTAACATCACATATTATTATGTATTTCCATTAGGAATGAGATGTTTTTTCGGGATAAAAACAATCCTATGTCCTATTCCAGGATCTAACCTATACGTGTGCCAAGTTTCATCTCTATCCGTCCACTGGTTGAAGCGCGATTGTGTAACAAACATCCAAACTTTCGCATTTATAATCTCAGTGAGATGGGCTGGTTGCCACTCAACGCTCTGACGTATTCATGTATGAAAATATCATTTGCTGGTATGAGAGTGTATTTGGGTGGAGTCAATAGAGGCCGCAGTGAGTGATGGACGCTGACGACTCCGGGCCGGTCCAGCCGAGTCGCGCGGAGCCGTCAGCACCTCATTAATCAAACACAATGTTTTGTTTCCACCCCCCACCCCCCCTTCACTTCCCCCCCCCCCCCTCCCCTCTCCTCCTTCCGCGGAGACAAACATTAAGCTCCCGTAACGTATGTAGACGTGAGCGTTATACTCACACGGGTCGGAGCGCGGGCCGGGACCTCAAAGTGATTCAGAATGGATCAGCGATTTGCCGAATTGGATCGATCATTTGAAAGGGTCCAGAGTGAGAAGCCAGGTACGCACGCGTATAAGGCTAATGGATGTCTGCTTTAAAATCGGTGATCAGATAATATTCAGAGGCGTGACGTCACACAGCGACCCGTAGTGCTATTCTCACGTGTGCGTCTCACTCGAGTGACTTCACTCACTTCGATACCTAAATAATTGGCATTCTGTTAACATTCCATAGCGCACTATCGACGTGAAGTGAGTTCTTTGTTCACTTCACATCGACAGTGCTCTGGAATGTTTACAGAATTACCAATGGATTGGGTTTCGAATAGTGAAGTCACTTGAGTGAGACTCACATGTGAGTTTGTATTTTATTACATGGGCTGAAAAGTCCCGGAACTTTTAAATGTTCAAAGTGAGCTTTATTCCTTCATCAACGTACTCTCCATCAAGAGCAACGCAATCATTCGAGCGTCGCTCTAACGTTTCAACACCACTTTTAGAACGATTTATCTTTAGCCTTTATTGTTTTTGGTCAACAGTGAGCAAACGCGGCACCCACTTCGAACAGAGCTTTCTCATAGTCAAATGCTCATGCAGTGTAAAGCCGACACGTTCTTTTGACATCTTTACGATGTCAGCTAACTTCACTTTTCGATCATTCGAAGCGATTTTGTGGATTTTTTTGATGTTTTCTAGTGTTACCGCCTCATTTGGACGTCTACCGCGTTCTGCATCATTGCTGTCTCTCGACCACGTCTGAAGTCAGCAAACCAACGTTTTATTGTCGTTTCTGATGGAGCGGAGTCTCCATAACACTTTTCAAGCCATTGCTTCGCTTGAACGGTATTTGTTCCGATCACGAAGCCGTGTAAAATTAATACACTAAATTGTTTTTGATCTATTATTTTGAAAATAATAAAAGTACCGTCACTCTTAGCACAATAACTCACAAGCTAATTAATAAAACACCCTGTAAGGTTGGCTGGAAGAGATCTCTTTTAGTGATAAGCTCGCCTTTGTACACAAAATTTGTAATTGTATTTACTTTTAAAATTTGTGCAATAAAAGAATATATAATAAAATATGAAATTTTAACAGCTGTCTTTTGAAGATTAGTACTAACTGAAAAAGAGGTAAATGCAATAAAACGAGCACCATGTATGTGTTAGGTGGGACTTTCAGTACAGTATAACACTACTGAGCTCGTGTCAGTAGCTCCAGCGTCTTTCAGAAAAAAAAAGCGGCCAAGTGCGAGTCGGACTCGCCCATGAAGGGTTCCGTAGCAACAAGTAACATAATATAAAAGTTATTGTGGTAAATTGTGGTTTACGATTTATGACGTATAAAAAAAACTACTTACTAGATCGATTTCAAACCAATTTTCGGTGGAAGTTTGCATGGCAATGTACATCATATATATTTTAGTTTTATCATTCTCTTATTTTAGAAGTTACAGGGCACACATTTTACCACTTTGGAAAACTATTCAGTTTAGAAAAAAATGATATTAGAAATCTCAATATCATTTTTGAAGACCTATTAACACATACGGGTTTGATGAAAAAAAATTTTTTTAGTTTCAGTTCTAAGTATGTAACCCCCAAAATTTATTGTTTTTTTTCTATTTTTGTGCGAAAATCTTAATGCGGTTCACATAATACATCCACTTACCAAGTTTCAACAGTATAGTTCTTATAGTTTCGGAATAAAGTGGCTGTGACATACGGAACGAACAGACAGACAGACAGACATGACGAATCCATAATGGTTCCGTTTTTTGTCATTTGGCTACGGAACCATAAAAATTGCTTTGCTAACTCTTCATTCTCTTTGAAAAGTCATGCTTGCTACTGTCGATCGAGACTGAACGATAATTTCTATATTTAATTCCAAATCAACTGCCACGTGAAAACAAACGCATTTGCGTCTCGAAAATAATATAAATAATACATGGCGTTCCGGAGTGGAGTTTTCAGTCATACAAACCTGTATTTGCTGCTGATGTACATGTTACTGAGGCGCAAATAGCGTTGATTTTCGTTTGACTATTATTGGTTCGGAATGAAATATAAGTGGAACGCGTTCCAATCCACAGCCTGTGGTTGTCAAATGTTTCCCCGTCATATTTATGATATGATGCGATCCGGTAATTTGTCCGTCCGGCTGCCGTAATCGCGCCTCTAATCGGCTAATCCGTCACGCGCCGCCCCCGCCCTCGCCCCCGCCCCCTCCCCCGCCCCCGCCACTCTCGCCCCGCTACAACTTGTCTAAGTATCTAACCCCGCCGACCGCGCGCATGACTTCAAATGTCTCGGTTTGTCAATTTTCAAACATCAATCGCTGCTGATCAAATACCTGTACAATTATTTATTATGTAAGTATTGTACACTCGTATTCTCCACCAGTCGATCTTTGCGTCATGCAGATAATAACGTGGGGGTGCAACAGACTTCACAGCCTCTTCTTCACCAGGCGTGTCCCGCCGCCACTGGGCCGCCGCTGATGTTCCCCGAAGGCTAAACTTTTCGCATTCGCGCGTCCGGATTTCGCTTTATTTTGGTCGGGTCTCACTGCCCGCCCCGCCCGCCCCGCCCCGCCCCGCCCCGCCCCGCCCCGCCCGCACGGGTCGCAGTAACTCGCACGCACAAGTACGCCATAATAATTTGAGCCCGCACTCGTCGCTCGTTAGTGCCATAAAAAACCGTAACAAAAATATTACTCAGACCGTTGCGGGCGCCAAATTAAAATCAGACTTCAAAATGTGCCCGCGCCCGCGTTTTAATCAGATGCTTGTGTTTCAGTTGTCATTTAAATAAAGCATTTATGTTCAACGAGAGAACGCAAAATGTATTCAACGCGCGTCGGCTCGTTACGTGCCGCTGTTTACGATCGCAGCGCCGCCTTTGCGACTCGTTACCGTACATCATTATTGTAAAAAACCTATATATTTAAATATACCAGTGTTTTATGGACACTGACCTCGCGCGCCTCCCGGTACCGAGTCCAGTTTCATGTATTCACGTCTAATTGTCTTATTTATACGTATAAATATAGAAAGTATTTTTTTTTCATTTCAAAGTTCCTTTATTCATATTGAATATTATACATTGCATAACAAAATAAAGTTAGTCACACAAGGATCTTAAAATTATCTACTTATAAAGCTAGGAGCGCCTATAAAAGCTATTTTCCTAATATAGAAAGTAATATATTATCTCACAGCATAACAGGTTGATTGGTAGATAATGTCTTCGGCTTTAAGTCGCCTGTTGTACAACTAATTAAAAATTAAATTAAAAAAAAAGATTTCACTTCTCTTTTACTCGACCTACAAAAAGTTCCAGCCAAATGATTTTTTATTTTATTTTTTATAGCTTTCTCCAGTTTGTTTGTTATACTTATAATCAACCTAACCCTCACCAAACACCTCAAAAACTAAAATAACGACAAAATGTATTACTTCAAGTGTGTGTATGTGTATTTATTTATTTATTTATTTGTATATTTATATGTGTACATTAGAAAACGATTCATTAAATACTAATCAGGACATAAATGTTTATGCAATAAATATAGTATCACATTCGCTATAGGTATACACTATTTGTTAAATATAATTATATTTGCCTTTAGCTTTTACATTAAAATTATTTTATATAAGTTACTATTAACTCTTTGAAAAAAGAATATTGAATCCCTTAAAATTATTTTATATTACGATTCTAAAGACACTGTTTTGCGTTTTGCGGGGAAACGTTGTGACAAGGCTCTGGCAAAATGACCAGCGTCGCTGCCACATGCTAGCGGCGACACATGCTGAGTGCGGGCCTGTCCACTGTCGCGACACACGGGCACACGGGCACACGCGCACACGCGCGCCTCCAGGCTGCGCTCGCGCGGGCTCCCAACGTAGACGTGTAAACAGTAGAAGTTCTATTGTATCTCGTTGGGTGCCCGCGAAGCGATATGTTATGTTTTGTCCACGAAATTTATGTTTTCTACTTGTTTGTGAACTTGTGTTGTGTCTGTGAATAAATGTCTATCTATCTATCTATCTATGTCTCTAGCAAGGCGGTTAGATGGCGCTATAAAATGCTTTAATGCTTACAATTTATATTATATTAGAAGTGGAGCAGTTTTTATTTCCCGAGGGAACCATTGTTCCAGAGGTAAACATGAGCCTATGTTCATATACATGATGTTATGTATACTAATCAAAAATTTATGGCAATTAGTTGAATAGACGAGCCGTGAAAGAAACAGACAAATAAACACACAAACACTCTTTCGATTTAATTATATTAAAACTGTTGCCCGCAGATTCGCCTACTTAAAAAAGGTGTTTGTTTCCAGCCTGAACAAAACCTACGGTAAACCAAGCTATCCAACAGTGAAAACCACATTCGAATCCATTTAGTGGTTTTGGAGTAGAAGCTGATGACGTTATCATTATCATAAATTATTTAATCGACGTGTGTACTTATTAATGTTTTCATCGTTTTATACATACAATACAGTTCATCATCATATTAGCCCTGCGACATATACTGCTGGACATAGGCCTTCCCCAATATACGTCACCACGCCCGGTCCACCGCCTCCGAATCCTGCTGCTTCCGGCCGCCTTGCTCAGGGCGTCGGTCCATCTAGTGGCGGGGCGCCCCCCTTGCGCGCGTGCCAATCCGAAGTATCTACTCCAGAACTCGTCTACCTCAGCGGCCGTCGGTTCTGCGGCAGATGTGGCCCGCCCACTGCCACTTCAGCTTTGTAATCCTTTTTAGTTTAAATGTATCTTGTTGTAGAGTACTCCTACAAAGTTTCGAATTGATTGGAACATTTTATAATTTTTCTCCATTCAAATTTTAAACCCCTATTTTACCACCTTAGGGGTTGATTTTGGAAAAAAAACCTTGTGTAGTGCATACCTGAAATACACGAGGAACCTTTGTGATAAATTCCAAGTTTCTAGAGCAATCGATTATAAGACTACTACTTTTGAACTCCATTTTAGTCGCTTAAGGGATGGTTTTTCAAAAACTGTAAAATACTTGTTGAATCATTATGTTCTTCGAGAACATCTACAAAGTTTCGAATTGATAGGAACATCTAATAGTTTTTCTCCATAAAAAATTTGGACCCCTATTTTACCACCTTAGGGGTTGAATTTTGAAAAACCCTTCTATATTGCATATCTGAGATACATGAGGAACCTTTGTGCTAAATTTGAAGTTTCTAGAGCAATCGGTTTGGAGATTACTACTTTCGAACTCAATTTCAGTCCCTTAGGGGATGGTTTTTAAAAACTGTATAATACTTGTTGAATCATTATGTTTTTCGAGTACTCCTACAAACTTTCGAATTTATAGGAACATGTAATAGTTTTTCTCCATACAAACTTCGAACCTTTATTTTACCACCTTAGGGGTTGTATTTTGAAAAAGCCTTCGTTAGTGCATACCGGAGATACATGAGGAACCTTTGTGCTAAATTTGAAGTTTCTAGAGCAATCGATTTTAAGACTACTACTTTTGAACTCCATTTTAGTCCCTTAAGCGATGATTTTTCAAAAACTGTAAAATACTTGTTGAATCATTATGTTTTTCGAGAACATCTACAAAGTTTCGAATTGATAGGAACATCTTAATAGTTTTTCTCCATACAATCTTTGAACCTATTTTACCACCTTAGGGTTGATTTTGGAAAAATCCTTCTATAGCACATATCTGAGATACATGAGAAATCTTTGTAATAAATTTTGAAGTTTCTAGAGCAATCGGTTTTAAAACTACTACTTTTGAATTCCATTTCAGCCCCTTAAGGGCTGGTTTTTCTAAAACTGTAAAATTCTTGTTGAATCATTATGTTTTTCGAGCACTCCTACAAAGTTTCGAACATCTAA
This sequence comes from Esperia sulphurella, assembly GCA_947086405.1. NCBI lineage: Eukaryota > Metazoa > Arthropoda > Insecta > Lepidoptera > Oecophoridae > Esperia > Esperia sulphurella. The sequence continues at coordinate 13,791,345 of OX352277.1, read as the reverse complement.
TAGTTTTTCTGCATGCAAACTTTGAACCCCTATATTACCACCTTAGGGGTTGATTTTGGAAAAAAAACCCTTCTATAGAGGATACCTGAGATACATGAGGAATCTTTTAGATAAATTACAAGTTTTTAGAGCAATCAGTTTTAAGACTACTATTTTCGAACTACATTTCAGTCCCTTAAGGGATGGTTTTGCATAAACTGTAAAACCCTTGTCAATCATTAAGTATTTAGAGTACTTCTACAAAGTTTCAAATTTAAGAACATCTATTTCTTTTACTCCATACAAACATTGAAACTCTATTTTACCACCTTAGGGGTTAAATTTTGAATAAGCCTTCTATAGTGCATACCTGAGATACATGAGGAACCTTGGTGCTAAATGCGAAAATTCTAGAGCAATCGGTTTTAAGACTACTACTTTTGAACTCCTTTCAGTCCCTTAAGGGATGGTTTTTCAAAAACTAAAATACTTGTTGAATCATTATATTTTTCGAGTACTCCTACAAAGTTTCGAATTGATAGGAACATCTAATAGTTTTTCTCCATACAAACTTTGAACCCCTATTTTACCACCTTAGGGGTTGAATTTTGAAAAAGCCTTCGTTAGTGCATACCGGAGATATATAAGGAACCTTTGTGCTAAATTTGAAGTTTCTAGAGCAATCGGTTTGGAAACTACTACTTTCGTACTCCATTTCAGCCCCTCAGGGGATGGTTTTTCAAAAACTGTAAAACACGTGTTGAATCATTAAGGTTTTAGAGTATTCCTACAAAGTTTCAAATTGATAGGTTTATCTAATAGACGTTCTCCATACAAACTTTAAACACTCATTTGACCCCCTTAGGGGATAAATTTTGAAAATCCGTTCCTTAGTGCTTGCCTATGGTATATAAGGAACCGTTGTGCAAATTTCAAGCCTCTAGACTCAGCGGTTTGGGCTGTGCGTTGATATGTCAGTCAGTCAGTTTCTTCTTTTATAGATATAGATTTAAATAAATATTTATATTTTACTTACAGTAACTTAATTGTCTGCAAAAGTTTATGTAGGAAGATATTAGGGATCAAATTTATGCCAAATGACAATAATATAGGATCTAAAGTATGCAGAATATTTTATATATTTTATTAAAAGTTATCATAGTATAGAGGTATTGAGTTAGTATTATCTTGAAATACTTGGTACTTCAAGTTGAAAGCCGTGTTGAAAGCATATTAGGAGCGTGATGAAACCGTGTCGACGATGGCTAAAGGTCTTGAAGTTGTAAGGTACTGAAAGGTAATAAATTTCACCGACACTTACAACGGATGTCCGGAGCCTCCAAACTCAACCTAATAGCTACGCCCAACGCACCTCACGTGGAACATAACATAACATGGCTAACTAAATTCTGATGTCATAGTTCAATCAGGGTTTAAAAATAAATAAGTCAGTTTAGCTCGGTCAGGATCAGGTAGAAGTCTAATGAGGTACCACAATCACACAATTTAACAGGAAAACCGTGTATCAATGCACTGTTTTCCTGTAATGTGGTGATCAAATGTATACTGAAATGTTTCCCGTTGCTACAGACGGCCCTGTGGAGGAGCCCCCGACGCCCGCTAGGATGCCCCGAGTGAAGCGGCGACGCGACAACAAGTACAAAGTGCGGTGAGAGCCGGCCGGGGGCCAGGGCTAGGGGCATGTCTGCGGCGGGCGCGGGGCCGGCGTGCTGCCAGTGCCTGCACCGGCGGCGCGCGTCCCCGCTGGCGTGCCTGGCGATCTGCTGCCTGGTGCTGGCGTACAACCTGCTGGGCGCGTTCCTGTTCCTGGCGCTGGAGGGGCCGGCGGCGCCCGACGGCGCGGTGGCCGCCTCCAAGCCCAACCTCAGCCTCGCGCCGGCGCCGCCGCCGCCCGCCGGCGACCTGCGCGCCGCCACCGTCGAGCGCCTGTGGTCCATCACCGAGGATCTCAATATCCTCTACAAGGAGAACTGGACCAAACTCGCCGCCAAGGAGCTCATGGACTTCCAGCGCGTGCTGGTGCGGAGCCTGCGCGGCCCGCCCCCCCGGCCCCCCCAGGGCCAGGGCGAGCCGCACGACCTGGACCACCGCTGGACGTTCTCCAGCAGCTTCCTCTACGCTCTCACTCTCATCACTACCATAGGTACGTTGCTGTCACATACTAACTGGACTTTCTGTTCGTATAATATTTGTCTTAGGTACACATAAAGCGGAATAACTTTGATATAGACATTTATCAACGGTCTAAGGTTAAATAGTGGATCGGACATGACTCACGTCTGGTCCATGTTGATACTGCTCAGTATTGCCTGGAGATCCTTTATTTCATTAATGCTCAGTACCTACTGACCTGATGCCCCAAGTGTATCACGGTCTCGGAGGAGATCTAAGAGGAGTTCCAAGCATGTTCGACGAGGTCCCTCAGGGCCCCGATTATTGTTTCTCTGTCCCCCCGCAGGCGGGGGCGAGGTTTCCCCCCTGTCCCCCGCGGGCCGGCTGGCCGCCGTGGCGTACGCCTGCCTGGGCATCCCGCTCGTGCTGCTCTACCTGGCCACGCTGGGGGACGCGCTCGCGCGCCGCCTGCGCGCGCTCTACTCGCGCCTGCGCCCCGCCCGCCCCGCCCTCTGCCCCGCCTGCCCCGCCTGCCCCGCCCGCCGCGCGCCGCCCGACAGGGGCAAGCGGGACCCCGCTAAGCCGGAGCTGCCGAAGCGGACGCCGTTCGAGGCGGCGCTCAACCTGGAGACGTTCGCGGGCGGGGGCGGGGGCGGGGGCGGGGGCGGGGCGCACTGGACGTGCCGCGACCACACGCCGGTGCCCGCGCTGCTGGGCGTGGCGCTGGGCGCGGGCTACGTGGCGCTGGGCGCGGCGCTGTTCCACGTGACGGAGCGCTGGACGCTGGTGGACGGGTGCTACTTCTCGTTCTCCAGCCTCGCGACCATCGGGTTCGGCGCGCTGCGGCCGGGGCGCGGCGGGGGCGGCGCGGGCGGCGCGGGGGCGGCGGGGGCGGCGGGGGCGTGCTGCGCGTACATCCTGGTGGGCGTGGTGGTGGTGGCCACCTGCTTCAACCTGGTGCACGACGAGGGCGGAGGGCCCGCGCGCGGCGCGCTCGCCCAGCTGTGCCGCACCGCGCCCGCCCCGCCCGCCCCGCCCGCGCCCGCCGCGCCCCTCGCGCTGGCCCTCGTGTCCTGACACCGGCCCCCCGCCCCCGCCCCGGCCTCTGATACGCCCGCCGCCGGCCGGCCGCAGGTGTCCTTCGAGACGGACGGCCGCGGCCCGGCCAAGTTCAACAGCCTGCCGCGCCGCAAGTCGGCGGCGGGCGGCGGCGGGCTGGAACGGCTGGGGCCGGCGCGGAGGTCGGCGGGCGGGGGCGGGGGCGGGGGCGCGCGCTGCGTGGAGTACTTCGTGCCGCGCAGCCTGAGCGAGTTCAACTTGAGCGGGCTGGGCGGGGGCGCGGGGGGCGCGGGCGGACTGTACGAGTTCGCGTTCAGTGCCAACAAGTGCGGGGAGGTGCGGACACATTGTGGGGGTGGGGAGGGGCAGGGGGGCCGGGAGGGGGGCGGGCTCCGAGCGCGCGATAAGATGGTGACGTTCGAGGAGGACCGCGCGCCGGCGCCGCCCGCCGATGACGTGTTCATGTGACGTCGGGGCTCTCGCCCACTTGTGGGCTTGTTGTTTTGGACACAGTTTGTTACTTAATAAAGATATATGACATTTTTTTAAAGTTCTTGTTTTTATTTCTGACCGCCACATTTTATAAATATGACTAGCAAACACCCGCGGCTTAGTTGAACAGCCGAGCCGTGAAAGAAACAGACAATTAAACACACAAATACTCTTTCGACTTAATTATATTAAAGCTGTTGACTGTGGATTCGCTTGCTTAAAAAAAAAAATGTATTTGTTTCCAGCCTGAACAAAACCTACGGTAAACCAAGCTATCCAATAGTGAAAACTACATTCGAATATATTTAGTGGTTTTGGAGAAGAAGCTGATAACGTTATCATTATCATACATTATTTAATCGACGTATTTACTTATTAATGTTTTCATCGTTTTATACATATAATATATAGTTCATCATCATATTAGCCCTGCGACATCCACTGCTGGACATAGGCCTTCCACAATAAACGTCACCACACCCGGTCCACCACCTCCGAATCCTGCTGCTTCCGGCCGCTTTCCTTAGGGCATCGGTTAATCTCCCTTGCGCGCGTGTCTAACCGAGATCTCCACTCCAGAACTCTTCTATCTTAGCGGCCGTCGGTTCTGCGGCAAATGTGACCCGCCCACTGCCACCTCAGCCTGTTATTCCTTTATACTTTAAATATATCTATAGGTTTGGAGAATACTACTTCTGAACTCATTTCACCCCATTAGGGGATGGTTTTCTGAAACTGTAAAACCCGTGTGGATTCTTTAAATTTACAATTAAAACATTTCATACTTTAACTCCATATAAATTTGAACCCCCATTTTACCCCTTTAAGGGATGAATTTTGAAAAAAAAAAAAAAAAAAAAAAAAACTTTCATTAGTGGGTACCTGAACTATGTAAGAAACTTTCGTGCGAAATTTTTAGTCTCTGAACCATCGGAAGCAGACTACTATTACCTGAACCTACCTTAGGGGATGGTATTTCAAAAACTGTAAAACACGTGTTGAATCATTACGGTTTTAGAGTACTCCTATAAAGTCCTTATTGATAGGAACATCTAATAGTTTTTCTCCATACAAATTTTGAACCCCTCCTTTACCACTTAGGGGTTGAATTTTGAAAAAGCTTTCTATAGTACATACCTGAGATACATGAGGAACCTTGGTGCTAAATGCGAAGTTTCTAGAGCAATCGGTTTTAAGACTACTACTTTTGAACGCCATTTCAGTCCCTTAAGGGATAGTTTTTCAAAAACTGTAAAATACTTGTTGAATTACTATATTTTTCGAGTACTCCTACAAAGTTTCGAATTGATAGGAACATCTAATAATTTTTATCTATACAAACCCCTACTTTACCACCTTTTTAGGGGTTGAATTTTGAAAAACCCTTCTTTATTGCATATCTGAGATATATAAGGAACCTTTGTGCTAAATTTGAAGTTTCTAGAGCAATCGGTTTGGAGACTACTCCTTTCGAACTCCATTTCAGCCTCTTAGGGGATGGTTTTTTCCAAAACTGTAAAACATGTGTTGAATCATAAAAATTTTAAAGTACTACAAAGTTTCAAATTGATAGGTTTATCTAATAGACGTTGTCCATACAAACTTTGAACCCCCATTTGACCCCCTTAGAGGATGAATTTTGAAAATCCGTTCCTTAGTGCTTGCATATGCTACATAAGGAACCGTTGTGCAAAATTTCAAGCCTCTAGACTCAGTGGTTTGGGCTGTGCGTTGATATATCAGTCAGTCAGTCAGTTTCTTCTTTTATAGATATAGAAGATAATCATTCACGATATAGCCGCCTCATAAACCAGTTCTCACATCCTAAAATTAGTTAACCGTAACCTCATTAACAATATACGAATATGAATATGGATTTACACCTACAACCGATGCCAAAAATAATTTATCGTCTATCGACAGCGAGCTGCATCCAATGCAGCCATGTCCGATGTACTATATCTCTTTGATACTAAATACTGCGTCAGTGTAAATGTGGTCAAGTCTGTTCGAGTCTCACTAATTGGTTCTAAATGGAACCGATACCAGTTCTGCTTTGCCTCACGTAAGTGCTATTCTCTAAAATACAAACTCACGTGCGAGACTCACTCAAGCGACTTTACTCACTTTGAATCCTAATCCACTGGTAATTCTGTAAACATTCTAAAGCACTATCCAAGTGAAGTAAACAAAGAACTCACTTCACTACGCCAGTGCTCCAGAATCTTTACAGAATGCCTGTGGATTACGTTTCAAAGTGAGTGAAGTCACTTGAGTGAGACTCGCACTTGAGTTTGTATTTTAGAGAATAGCACTACTGAGGCTGGCGATGCGGCTCACTGTCACTTTAATAAAATAACTGACATAAACAATGTATAATCAACGATCTCTATGTACTACTAGTTCCACGCAAGTAGCCACAACTCTTTCACATTCACAATGAAACTTGTATAGTTACTATGCAGAACATTTAATTATTACTAAATATTGACGCTACGGTTAAATAATGTCAATATTTAGTAAATAATTAAATGTTCTGAGTAGTAACTGCACAAATTTCATTGTGAATGTGAAAGAGTTGTGGCTACTTGCGTGGAACAGAGCGATTGTTTGGAACGCTCCATCTAGTAGTACATAGAGATCGTTGTGTATAATATAATATTATTAAAGTGTTGTCGAAGGCCGCTGACAATCAATTACATTAATGTACCAACAAACAACACCAGTAAATTTTAATGGCGTGTAATTAGCGCTGAGTCGGTTCGAAGGAACCTTCTCTTTATATATTTACTAGCTGTTGCCCGCGACTTCGTCCCCGTGGACAACTAAACATCACATATTATTATGTATTTCCCGTAGAAATGGGATGGTTTTTCGGTCTAAAAACTATCCTATGTCCTATTCCAGGACCTAACCTATATGTGTGCCACGTTTCATCATGATCCGTCCAGTGGTTGAAGCGTGATTGAGTAAGAAACATCCAAATATCCAAACTTTCGCATTTATAATATTAGTAGGAAGTAGGATTGTGGTTCCTAAGGGTTAAAATCTCTGCTCCCTTTTCACCATGTTAAATGGTCAAGCGTTTTGGACAATTCACACAATATCTTTATAAATTGTAGCCTATGTGTTATTCTGATGTATAAGCTATATTATTGTAAAGTTTCATTAAAATCCATTCAGTAGTAGTTTTTACGTGAAAGAGTAACAAACGTCCATCCATACTTACAAACTTTCGCGTTTATAATATTAGTAGGATGTATTTGTACTGGACGGGCGACGCAGCGGGCAGCAGTTAATGATGTAAAATCAATTATAATATGAACAATAATCATCATCAGCCTATATACGTCCACTGTTGAACATAATCCTCCCCAGTAGATTGCCACTTTTGCTGGGCTGTCCATTGGGGGATTTGCCATAATCACCACGCTTGGCAGATGGATTGATGATCACAGTAACGATCTTAATATACACAGGAGAACGCTGCTGCCCGTCCCTGGTGCAATCCCGTAGTCGCCTTGACGACACCCACGGAAAGATTTGGGGTGGCCCTATTCTAAGCCGGGAACCACACGGCACGGCATAAACAATAATGTAAAAGTATATTAATAAAAAAAAAATAAAAAAAATGACAATACATAATATTTGGCAATAGTTTTATGTATTTCTTGAATAACCACCATATTGTTACTGAATTCGTTTATTATATGAATGAATTATCTGTTGAGACAATGGGCCCGATTCTGAAGGCACACATTTAAAATTTGACAGCGGTAAAATTGGTTTCGTCTTTATCTTCATAGTACTGTGTGACAAGGATAGCAACAGTTTTAGTGATGTCAAATTTTAACGTTGTGCCTTCAGAATCAAGCCCAGTGTGTATGTATCCGTATGTAGTGCGCGACTTATCCGGCGAGTGAGTGAGTGAGTGAGTGAGGCGGCTGTTAGCTAATGTAATATGATACAGTGTGTCATCCATCACTGGCGGAGTGAGTCATTCGTCAACACTGAGTAGGTAAATACACACGTGCCCCCACCCCCCCCCCCCCCCCCCCCCAGCTCGCTAGAGCTCACCGCCACCCGGCGATAAGTACGTACTCATATTTTTTATTATTAGAGACAACAACAACCTTTTGAGAGTGCCGGGATGTTCGTTACCACAGTTGATAAAATTCCATATTATTCGTCCGGGCTATATTTTCATCGCAAGTACATGACACTACCTAATTCCGATCCCTGTTTCAATTACCGAAATAATCCTTCCTACTAATATTATAAACGCGAAAGTTTGTAAGTATGGATGGAAGTTTGTTACTCTTTCACGTAAAAACTACTGAATGGATTTTAATGAAACTTTACAATAATATAGCTTATACATCAGAATAACACATAGGCTACATTTATAAGGATATTGTGTGAATTGTCCGAAATATCAAGTAAGTAGGAAAAATCTACCATCTGCGAGCTATTCTGGCGTGTGCTGCCAAAACCGCTAGAGTTACACATATGTAATGTATGATGGAAATCTTAAATAGTCCTATAAAAAGCTACTCGAAATACTAATCGTGCGCAGACGAAGTCGCGGGCACCAGCTAGTATACTATAAATGCAGATTGACCTACTCTTGAGTTTAGCTGTGTGCTTCGTACTTACAAAGTGTTTAGTAGAATTTCTGCTTCCACACGTACCTAACTCTTTTGAATTATGCACTATTATTATTTACTTTGATTTAATTATGTAGACATTTTCGAAAAATAAAGGAATAAAAGTTATGCAGTCTATTAGAAGCGACTGTAGGTACTCCACAGCGGTCCGGGGGGAAGAGGGAATAAATACATACATACATACATACCTATGTGACATGAGAATATGAAATGTTTATATATCTTTTTGTATAACGTTGTATGGTAAGCTGTTTACCTCCATCAGAACTCATACACGTACCTACCTACGTCACATGAATTATCTCAATTTCAGCTGGTAAATGATTACATGTCGCTTAAAACATTTTACTTTCATTTCATTTATCTAGCCATAATTTATAGGTACATACATGTTCTTAAAAATACATCACGGTTCCAGTATAAATTTACCCAAGGGTGTAGCTTGCAATATTCTATAGGTAATCTAATTTGTACAATGTCAATATGTTAATTTTAGATTTCCAATTAACCAAATACTTAATTCATTCTGGAATAATATTTCTCATTTCGTAGCCAGTTAAGAAATTAATTACTAAATGGGATGACGGAGTCCCATTCTGTAACTGGCTACGAAATGGGAAATAGCACTTCCCAATTCGTAGCCAGTAAAAAAAAAAAATTAGTTACTAAATGGGACGAAGGAGTCCCATTCCGTAACTGGCTTCGAACTGGGAAATTACATTTCCCAGTTCGTACCCAGTTACGAAATGGGACGAAAGGATCCAGTCTACTAATTGACAAATGTCGCTGGAGCCTTCTTTTCTGGTACCCGAAATGTTGTATTTTCTGTGGGTTCAAAATTAAATAAAAACGAAAGAATAAATATTTTTCGAATATTTTCCCAAAATGATTTAAGGTAGATAGGTACTTATTGGATGATAATTTTTTTATGGCTGTTGGTGATTAGTGCAAGCGAGCGCGACAGATGACCGTTTGCTCCCCTCTCGCCGCCGCCGCCTGGCGATGGACGATAATCATCACATCACATTGACAGGCGTTCGATATTAGACGTGCCGACATATGACGTCATCAATTACGATAGCTTTATGACAATATAATACAAGTTTTGTGCGGATATGACGTACATATTGATGGTGATCGTCTGGGGTCAGTCAGTGGATTCGATTCCCGAAGTTTTCAAATAGCATAGTAAGTATAATATGAGATCAATCCGTCGCCGGGAATTTTATTTGTCTATTCATTCATGTCAGCCCCTAGAAGTCCACTGCTGGACATAGGTCTTCCCCAACGAACGCCACCACACCACACCCGGTCCTCCGCCCTCCGCATCCAGCCGCTACCGGCCACCTTCTTCAGGTCGTCTGTCCACCTGGCGGCGGGGCGTCCCACCCTGCGAGTGCCGATCCGCGGTCTCCACTCCAGAACTTGTCTATTACCACTGTATAACGGGCTCCACCAAACACCGTTCAATGAATCTATCAAAGATGAACAGTCGACAACACATGAGTATCAGAAGATATGAGGAAGTAACAACATCGAAAAGGCACTTTCAAATTTCAACGAGCTGTTTGTGAGAAAAGTAATGTCTTTCAGGTTTTTCGACCAACTTCTTAGTTACAATACAATACACTTTATTGCACAAACAAATACAGTTACACGTTATAAAAGTTACAAATAGTACAATTTAGGCGGTCTTATCGCTTTAAGCGATTTCTTCCAGACAACCTTTGGGTAGATTATATTATGCCAGAGAAATTGTAGGTTGCGCTGATTAGGAAATTTAAATGATAAATAGCTACTTATATGACTATAATGAATAAAATAAAATATCAAATAAGTTATAAGTATTAAGTTGTTTAGTTTTTGATACTGGCTACTGCAGGCTACTCCAATCCGACTTACTCTTTCCTGCCACGAGCGCCACGATCTGGCTGGATGTTGCCAGTGAGCGTAATAACCAGGGTTTGGAATTAGGTAGAGTAGTTGATGGACCTGCGACCAAATTGTTAATATGGTTATTCTGGGAACTCTTCCGAGATTTATTTAAACACTAGCTGTGCCCGCGGCTCCGCTCGCGTGGACTACAGGTTCTGCTCCCCTTTTTATTTGAATAGTAAGGAAATACTATTATGTGCAATATATTGCATACTAACCTTACCTACTAATGTACTTGAAAACTAAAAATGTCCATAACTTTTGATTAAGTAAACCGATTGCGATGAAATAAAGACTAAATGTTAAGTTAGGTTAATCCCATGTTTCTGTGAAAAGTCCATCAAAATCCGTTCAGTAGTTTTTAAGTGATGCGTGCATAAACTCACAGACAAACAGATAAACAGACAAAAATTTAAAAATGATCGAAATGTGTTCTGTTGCTTATCCTTAGAAGCCCAAATTTTTTTTTGCAAATATCTTCAATGTACAGACACGCGAAGTTTACGATTTTATTTATTAGATTTGTTTTGAAATCCCGGGATATCGTATTGGTCATTCATATACCTATGCCCCAAACTCATACATTAATAGAAATATAGACGTTCCGCATAGCTCATTTAATATTCTGCAATTCACGGATTATAATTCGTTGTAAAGGTGAAGTAGGTGAAAAAGGTCACAGGTTTAGGCGTTAGGCTAGACGTTGGGAAAGACGATCACAGGTTCCAAGGAAATCAAATCCCGTGAAAATAGAATGTCCATATTAATCTACCTTGTCATAATTTATGACAAGGTAGATTAATATGGAATTAATAAATTATCAATATAGTTTATGATAATTTATTTAAACAGATATGTAACAAATGAAATAAAAAGAATATTTATACAAATATTACATAATACGAGTACATTATGTACATAATATATAATGATAAACAACTTGATAACGTCGACAATACTGTTGGTCCTCCTCTCTCCTACTTGCTGTGCCCAAATGGGTCCATGAGAACTCTGTCTTTTTATCGTCTGTTAACACCATGGAATGCAATAAAGTTTACTGATTACTGATAATTTCGTATATAAATACCTAATTCCGACCCCTGGTAGCAACCGCAGCAGCAGTACCGCGGCGACCATCAGCGTCAGCAGTGAGGCGCACATTACCCGTGATGTGATCAACGCACACGTGTCTACGTAGGTGCCTGCCTCGGTCACAAAGGCAGGTAATCACTTTGTTGAAATGTTCAGTCATACTTCGTGCGATGTTACGGGAGAGCCGTGGTTGTGCACTCGCCTCACGTTTATGAGGTCCTGGGGGCCAATTCTACTATTTTCAACATTTATCGTTCGTTTAAACAAAAGTTACGTTTCAGTTTTTAACAGACGCTATTTTGACAGCAGCTGCGTTTTGTTTTTACCCGAGACAACTGTCAAAATGTAGAAACGTTCGTTCCATCTACGTCTGACGTTTGTTTAGACGTTAGCTACGGCTGAAACGCAGCTGAAGCACGAACGTTGTGCGCAGCGGAGTACGAATAGTGTTAAAACCTGCGTTTCAGCTGCAGTTCAGTTGCGTTTTGTCCGAAAATGCGTTAGTAGAATTGGCCCTTGTACAAACCCCGCCCGCATCTATGAGTGTTTCCATACTTAAGTACAGTTTATCTATAACACATTGGTAGACTTTTCACAGACTTTTCGCTGAAAGAAAACATCGTAAGGAAACCTGTTTAGGACAGGTACCAAATCGGCTTGGGGCACCGTTATTGGTATACAGGGGTATGGCACGAAAAATCCTGAAGAACTGAAACTATTGCCAGGATTTTTCAGCCCCTAAAAAGATAAAATAACAGGTGTTGTGGGTTGGACTACCATAATTAAATTAAATCTGCTATGTGACATCAGTTAGCTGCGGCCTTGTAATCAAATGTGAACTCTTTCTTACAAGGAGGTGTTACCGGTGCAAAAAAAAACGTATGGAGGGAGGAAGGGAGGGAGGGAGTGAGGAAGGGAGTGAGGAAGGAAGGCGGGTACGTAGGAAATAAGGCGGGAGGGATAAAGTGAAAATAAAGACGTTTCATGTAAATCACTTGCAACTATACCGAGATCGGCCTACATTTCCTTGCTCTCAAACAAAAGTACTTTGGTCTATGTTTTGACCGGTGTGAAGTTAGCAGCCAAAGTTAGAAGCCAATTTGTAACCCGACCAAATAGAGATCACATACTTTTTAAAAATAAAATAAAATAAAATAAAATAAAATAAAATAAAATAAAATAAAATAAAATAAAATAAAATAAAATAAAATAGAATAGAATAGAATAGAATAGAATAGAATAGAATAGAATAGAATAGAATAGAATAGAATAGAATAGAATAGAATAGAATAGAATAGAATAGAATAGAATAGAATAGAATAGAATAGAATAGAATAGAATAGAATAGAATAGAATAGAATAAAATAAAATAAAATAAAATAAAATAAAATAAAATAAAATAAAATAAAATAAAATAAAATAAATGGAGCAGACCTTCCAAAACCAAACGTATGTCAAAATAAAGGGAATACATCAAGGAGTAGCCCATATGAAAATGGAGTAGATTGATACGGTCCTAGGGTTCCGTATAATTTATTTTAATATTAAGGTGAAAATTGGTGTCCGGGTATATGGAGCAGACCTTCCAAAACCAAACGTATGTCGAAAGAAAGAGAATACATCAAGGAGTAGCCCGTATGAAAATGAAGTAGATTGATAGGGTCCTAGGGTTCCGTATAATTTATTATATTATTAAGGTGAAAATTGGTGTCCGGGTATATGGAGCAGACCTTCCAAAACCAAACATATGTCAAAAGAAAGGGAATACATCAAGGAGTAGCCCATATGAAAATGGAGTAGATTGATAGGGTCCTAGGGTTCCGTTATTAAGGTGAAAATTGGTGTCCGGGTATATGGAGCAGACCTTCCAAAACCAAACATATGTCAAAAGAAAGGGAATACATCAAGGAGTAGCCCATATGAAAATGGAGTAGATTGATAGGGTCCTAGGGTTCCGTATAATTTTTTATATTATTAAGGTGAAAATTGGTGTCCGGGTATATAGAGCAGACCTTCCAAAACCAAACGTATGTCAAAATAAAGGGAATACATCAGGAAGTAGCCCGTATGAAAATGGAGTAGATTGATACGGTCCTAGGGTTCCGTATAATTTATTTTAATATTAAGGTGAAAATTGGTGTCCGGGTATATGGAGCAGACCTTCCAAAACCAAACATATGTCAAAAGAAAGGGAATACATCAAGGAGTAGCCCATATGAAAATGGAGTAGATTGATAGGGTCCTAGGGTTCCGTATAATTTTTTTATATTATTAAGGTGAAAATTGGTGTCCGGGTATATAGAGCAGACCTTCCAAAACCAAACGTATGTCAAAATAAAGGGAATACATCAGGAAGTAGCCCGTATGAAAATGGAGTAGATTGATACGGTCCTAGGGTTCCGTATAATTTATTTTAATATTAAGGTGAAAATTGGTGTCCGGGTATATGGAGCAGACCTTCCAAAACCAAACATATGTCAAAAGAAAGGGAATACATCAAGGAGTAGCCCATATGAAAATGGAGTAGATTGATAGGGTCCTAGGGTTCCGTATAATTTTTTATATTATTAAGGTGAAAATTGGTGTCCGGGTATATAGAGCAGACCTTCCAAAACCAAACGTATGTCAAAATAAAGGGAATACATCAGGGAGTAGCCCGTATGAAAATGGAGTAGATTGATACGGTCCTAGGGTTCCGTATAATTTATTTTAATATTAAGGTGAAAATTGGTGTCCGGGTATATGGAGCAGACCTTCCAAAACCAAACATATGTCAAAAGAAAGGGAATACATCAAGGAGTAGCCCATATGAAAATGGAGTAGATTGATAGGGTCCTAGGGTTCCGTATAATTTTTTATATTATTAAGGTGAAAATTGGTGTCCGGGTATATAGAGCAGACCTTCCAAAACCAAACGTATGTCAAAATAAAGGGAATACATCAGGGAGTAGCCCGTATGAAAATGGAGTAGATTGATACGGTCCTAGGGTTCCGTATAATTTATTTTAATATTAAGGTGAAAATTGGTGTCCGGGTATATGGAGCAGACCTTCCAAAACCAAACGTATGTCAAAAGAAAGAGAATACATCAAGGAGTAGCCCATACGAAAATGAAGTAGATTGATAGGGTCCTAGGGTTCCGTATAATTTATTATATTATTAAGGTGAAAATTGGTGTCCGGGCATATGGAGCAGACCTTCCAAAACCAAACGTATGTCAAAATAAAGGGAATACATCAAGGAGTAGCCCTTATGAAAATGGAGTAGATTGATACGGTCCTAGGGTTCCGTATAATTTATTTTAATATTAAGGTGAAAATGGGTATATGGAGCAGACCTTCCAAAACCAAACGTATGTCAAAAGAAAGAGAATACATCAGGGAGTAGCCCGTATGAAAATGGAGTAGATTGATACGGTCCTAGGGTTCCGTATAATTTATTTTAATATTAAGGTGAAAATTGGTGTCCGGTTATATGGAGCAGACCTTCCAAAACCAAACGTATGTCAAAAGAAAGAGAATACATCAAGGAGTAGCCCATATGAAAATGAAGTAGATTGATAGGGTCCTAGGGTTCCGTATAATTTATTATATTATTAAGGTGAAAATTGGTGTCCGGGTATATAGAGCAGACCTTCCAAAACCAAACGTATGTCAAAATAAAGGGAATACATCAGGAAGTAGCCCGTATGAAAATGGAGTAGATTGATACGGTCCTAGGGTTCCGTATAATTTATTTTAATATTAAGGTGAAAATTGGTGTCCGGGTATATGGAGCAGACCTTCCAAAACCAAACATATGTCAAAAGAAAGGGAATACATCAAGGAGTAGCCCATATGAAAATGGAGTAGATTGATAGGGTCCTAGGGTTCCGTATAATTTTTTATATTATTAAGGTGAAAATTGGTGTCCGGGTATATAGAGCAGACCTTCCAAAACCAAACGTATGTCAAAATAAAGGGAATACATCAGGGAGTAGCCCGTATGAAAATGGAGTAGATTGATACGGTCCTAGGGTTCCGTATAATTTATTTTAATATTAAGGTGAAAATTGGTGTCCGGGTATATGGAGCAGACCTTCCAAAACCAAACGTATGTCAAAAGAAAGAGAATACATCAAGGAGTAGCCCATACGAAAATGAAGTAGATTGATAGGGTCCTAGGGTTCCGTATAATTTATTATATTATTAAGGTGAAAATTGGTGTCCGGGCATATGGAGCAGACCTTCCAAAACCAAACGTATGTCAAAATAAAGGGAATACATCAAGGAGTAGCCCTTATGAAAATGGAGTAGATTGATACGGTCCTAGGGTTCCGTATAATTTATTTTAATATTAAGGTGAAAATGGGTATATGGAGCAGACCTTCCAAAACCAAACGTATGTCAAAAGAAAGAGAATACATCAGGGAGTAGCCCGTATGAAAATGGAGTAGATTGATACGGTCCTAGGGTTCCGTATAATTTATTTTAATATTAAGGTGAAAATTGGTGTCCGGTTATATGGAGCAGACCTTCCAAAACCAAACGTATGTCAAAAGAAAGAGAATACATCAAGGAGTAGCCCATATGAAAATGAAGTAGATTGATAGGGTCCTAGGGTTCCGTATAATTTATTATATTATTAAGGTGAAAATTGGTGTCCGGGCATATGGAGCAGACCTTCCAAAACCAAACGTATGTCAAAATAAAGGGAATACATCAAGGAGTAGCCCTTATGAAAATGGAGTAGATTGATACGGTCCTAGGGTTCCGTATAATTTATTTTAATATTAAGGTGAAAATGGGTATATGGAGCAGACCTTCCAAAACCAAACGTATGTCAAAAGAAAGAGAATACATCAGGGAGTAGCCCGTATGAAAATGGAGTAGATTGATACGGTCCTAGGGTTCCGTATAATTTATTTTAATATTAAGGTGAAAATTGGTGTCCGGTTATATGGAGCAGACCTTCCAAAACCAAACGTATGTCAAAAGAAAGAGAATACATCAAGGAGTAGCCCATATGAAAATGAAGTAGATTGATAGGGTCCTAGGGTTCCGTATAATTTATTATATTATTAAGGTGAAAATTGGTGTCCGGGTATATGGAGCAGACCTTCCAAAACCAAACGTATGTCAAAAGAAAGAGAATACATCAAGGAGTAGCCCATATGAAAATGAAGTAGATTGATAGGGTCCTAGGGTTCCGTATAATTTATTATATTATTAAGGTGAAAATTGGTGTCCGGGTATATGGAGCAGACCTTCCAAAACCAAACGTATGTCAAAATAAAGGGAATACATCAAGGAGTAGCCCATATGAAAATGGAGTAGATTGATACGGTCCTAGGGTTCCGTATAATTTATTTTAATATTAAGGTGAAAATTGGTGTCCGGGTATATGGAGCAGACCTTCCAAAACCAAACGTATGTCAAAAGAAAGAGAATACATCAAGGAGTAGCCCATATGAAAATGGAGAAGATTGATACGGTCCTAGGGTTCCGTATATTTATTTCAATATTAAGGTAAACATTTTTCAGAAAAATTGGTGTCCGAGTATATGGAGCAGACCTTCCAAAACCAAACGTATGCCGAAAGAAAGGGAATACATCAAGGAGTAGCCCATATGATAATGAAGTAGATTGATAGGGTCCTAGGGTTCCGTATAATTTATTATATTATTAAGGTGAAAATTGGTGTCCGGGTATATGGAGCAGACCTTCCAAAACCAAACGTATGTCAAAAGAAAGGGAATACATCAAGGAGTAGCCCATATGAAAATGGAGTAGATTGATAGGGTCCTAGGGTTCCGTATAATTTATTATATTATTAAGGTGAAAATTGGTGTCCGGGTATATGGAGCAGACCTTCCAAAACCAAACGTATGTCAAAAGAAAGGGAATACATCAAGAAGTAGCCCATATGAAAATAAAGTAGATTGATACGGTCCTAGGGTTCCGTATAATTTATTTTAATATTAAGGTGAAAATTGGTGTCCGGGTATATGGAGCAGACCTTCCAAAACCAAACGTATGTCAAAAGAAAGAGAAAACATCAAAGAGTAGCCCATATGAAAATAGAGAAGATTGATACAGTCCTAGGGTTCCGTATATTTATTTCAATATTAAAGTAAACATTTTTCAGAAAAATTGGTGTCCGGGTATATGGAGCAGACCTTCCAAAACCAAACGTATGCTGAAAGAAAAAGAATACATCAAGGAGTAGCCCATATGAAAATGAAGTAGATTGATAGGGTCCTAGGGTTCCGTATAATTTATTATATTATTAAGGTGAAAATTGGTGTCCGGGCATATGGAGCAGACCTTCCAAAACCAAACGTATGTCAAAATAAAGGGAATACATCAAGGAGTAGCCCTTATGAAAATGGAGTAGATTGATACGGTCCTAGGGTTCCGTATAATTTATTATATTATTAAGGTGAAAATTGGTGTCCGGGTATATGGAGCAGACCTTCCAAAACCAAACGTATGTCAAAAGAAAGAGAATACATCAGGGAGTAGCCCGTATGAAAATGGAGTAGATTGATACGGTCCTAGGGTTCCGTATAATTTATTTTAATATTAAGGTGAAAATTGGTGTCCGGTTATATGGAGCAGACCTTCCAAAACCAAACGTATGTCAAAAGAAAGAGAATACATCAAGGAGTAGCCCATATGAAAATGAAGTAGATTGATAGGGTCCTAGGGTTCCGTATAATTTATTATATTATTAAGGTGAAAATTGGTGTCCGGGTATATGGAGCAGACCTTCCAAAACCAAACGTATGTCAAAAGAAAGAGAATACATCAAGGAGTAGCCCATATGAAAATGAAGTAGATTGATAGGGTCCTAGGGTTCCGTATAATTTATTATATTATTAAGGTGAAAATTGGTGTCCGGGTATATGGAGCAGACCTTCCAAAACCAAACGTATGTCAAAAGAAAGGGAATACATCAAGGAGTAGCCCATATGAAAATGGAGTAGATTGATAGGGTCCTAGGGTTCCGTATAATTTTTTATATTATTAAGGTGAAAATTGGTGTCCGGGTATATGGAGCAGACCTTCCAAAACCAAACGTATGTCAAAATAAAGGGAATACATCAGGGAGTAGCCCGTATGAAAATGGAGTAGATTGATATGGTCCTAGGGTTCCGTATAATTTATTTTAATATTAAGGTGAAAATTGGTGTCCGGGTATATGGAGCAGACCTTCCAAAACCAAACGTATGTAAAAAGAAAGAGAATACATCAACGAGTAGCCCATATGAAAATGAAGTAGATTGATAGGGTCCTAGGGTTCCGTATAATTTATTATATTATTAAGGTGAAAATTGGTGTCCGGGTATATGGAGCAGACCTTCCAAAACCAAACGTATGTCAAAAGAAAGGGAATACATCAAGGAGTAGCCCATATGAAAATGGAGTAGATTGATAGGGTCCTAGGGTTCCGTATAATTTTTTATATTATTAAGGTGAAAATTGGTGTCCGGGTATATGGAGCAGACCTTCCAAAACCAAACGTATGTCAAAATAAAGGGAATACATCAGGGAGTAGCCCGTATGAAAATGGAGTAGATTGATATGGTCCTAGGGTTTCGTATAATTTATTTTAATATTAAGATGAAAATTGGTGTCCGGGTATATGGAGCAGACCTTCCAAAACCAAACGTATGTAAAAAGAAAGAGAATACATCAAGGAGTAGCCCATATAAAAATGGAGAAGATTGATACGGTCCTAGGGTTCCGTATATTTATTTCAATATTAAGGTAAACATTTTTCATAAAAATTGGTGTCCGGGTATATGGAGCAGACCTTCCAAAACCAAACGTATGTCAAAAGAAAGGGAATACATCAAGAAGTAGCCCATACGAAAATGGAGTAGATTGATACGGTCCTAGGGTTCCGTATAATTTATTTTAATATAAAGGTGAAAATTGGTGTCCGGGTATATGGAGCAGACCTTCCAAAACCAAACGTATGTCAAAAGAAAGAGAATACATCAAAGAGTAGCCCATATGAAAATGGAGACGATTGATACGGTCCTAGGGTTCCGTATATTTATTTCAATATTAAAGTAAACATTTTTCAGAAAAATTGGTGTCCGGGTATATGGAGCAGACCTTCCAAAACCAAACGTATGTCAAAAGAAAGAGAATACATCAAGGAGTAGCCCATATGAAAATGAAGTAGATTGATAGGGTCCTAGGGTTCCGTATAATTTATTATATTATTAAGGTGAAAATTGGTGTCCGGGTATATGGAGCAGACCTTCCAAAACCAAACGTATGTCAAAAGAAAGAGAATACATCAAGGAGTAGCCCATATGAAAATGAAGTAGATTGATAGGGTCCTAGGGTTCCGTATAATTTATTATATTATTAAGGTGAAAATTGGTGTCCGGGTATATGGAGCAGACCTTCCAAAACCAAACGTATGTCAAAAGAAAGGGAATACATCAAGGAGTAGCCCATATGAAAATGGAGTAGATTGATAGGGTCCTAGGGTTCCGTATAATTTTTTATATTATTAAGGTGAAAATTGGTGTCCGGGTATATGGAGCAGACCTTCCAAAACCAAACGTATGTCAAAATAAAGGGAATACATCAGGGAGTAGCCCGTATGAAAATGGAGTAGATTGATATGGTCCTAGGGTTCCGTATAATTTATTTTAATATTAAGGTGAAAATTGGTGTCCGGGTATATGGAGCAGACCTTCCAAAACCAAACGTATGTAAAAAGAAAGAGAATACATCAACGAGTAGCCCATATGAAAATGAAGTAGATTGATAGGGTCCTAGGGTTCCGTATAATTTATTATATTATTAAGGTGAAAATTGGTGTCCGGGTATATGGAGCAGACCTTCCAAAACCAAACGTATGTCAAAAGAAAGGGAATACATCAAGGAGTAGCCCATATGAAAATGGAGTAGATTGATAGGGTCCTAGGGTTCCGTATAATTTTTTATATTATTAAGGTGAAAATTGGTGTCCGGGTATATGGAGCAGACCTTCCAAAACCAAACGTATGTCAAAATAAAGGGAATACATCAGGGAGTAGCCCGTATGAAAATGGAGTAGATTGATATGGTCCTAGGGTTTCGTATAATTTATTTTAATATTAAGATGAAAATTGGTGTCCGGGTATATGGAGCAGACCTTCCAAAACCAAACGTATGTAAAAAGAAAGAGAATACATCAAGGAGTAGCCCATATAAAAATGGAGAAGATTGATACGGTCCTAGGGTTCCGTATATTTATTTCAATATTAAGGTAAACATTTTTCATAAAAATTGGTGTCCGGGTATATGGAGCAGACCTTCCAAAACCAAACGTATGTCAAAAGAAAGGGAATACATCAAGAAGTAGCCCATACGAAAATGGAGTAGATTGATACGGTCCTAGGGTTCCGTATAATTTATTTTAATATAAAGGTGAAAATTGGTGTCCGGGTATATGGAGCAGACCTTCCAAAACCAAACGTATGTCAAAAGAAAGAGAATACATCAAAGAGTAGCCCATATGAAAATGGAGACGATTGATACGGTCCTAGGGTTCCGTATATTTATTTCAATATTAAAGTAAACATTTTTCAGAAAAATTGGTGTCCGGGTATATGGAGCAGACCTTCCAAAACCAAACGTATGTCAAAAGAAAGGGAATACATCAAGGAGTAGCCCATATGAAAATGAAGTAGATTGATAGGGTCCTAGGGTTCCGTATAATTTATTATATTATTAAGGTGAAAATTGGTGTCCGGGTATATGGAGCAGACCTTCGAAAACCAAACGTATGTCAAAATAAAGAGAATACATCAAGGAGTAGCCCATATGAAAAAGGAGTAGATTGATACGGTCCTAGGGTTCCGTATAATTTATTTTAATATTAAGGTGAAAATTGGTTTCCGGGTATATGGAGCAGACCTTCCAAAACCAAACGTATGTTAAAAGATAGAGAATACATCAAGGAGTAGCCCATATGAAAATGGAGAAGATTGATACGGTCCTAGGGTTCCGTATATTAATTTCAATTTTAAGGTAAACATTTTTCAGAAAAATTGGTGTCCGGGTATATGGAGCAGACCTTCCAAAACCAAACGTATGCCGAAAGAAAGGGAATACATCAAGGAGTAGCCCATATGAAAATGAAGTAGATTAATAGGGTCCTAGGGTTCCGTATAATTTATTATATTATTAAGGTGAAAATTGGTGTCCATATATGGAGCAGACCTTCCAAAACCAAACGTATGTCAAAAGAAAGGGAATACATCAAGGAGTAGCCCATATGAAAATGAAGTAGATTGATAGGGTCCTAGGGTTCCGTATAATTTATTATATTATTAAGGTGAAAATTGGTGTCCGGGTATATGGAGCAGACCTTCCAAAACCAAACGTATGTCAAAAGAAGGGAATACATCAAGAAGTAGCCCATATGAAAATCAGCCTAGTAGCCTAGGACCCTATCAATCTACTCTATTTTCATATGGGCTACTCCTTGATGTATTCCCTTTCTTTTGACATACGTTTGGTTTTGTAAGGTCTGCTCCATATACCCGGACACCAATTTTCACCTTAATAATATAATAAATTATACGGAACCCTAGGACCCTATCAATCTACTTCATTTTCATACGGGCTACTCCTTGATGTATTCCCTTTCTTTCGACATACGTTTGGTTTTGGAAGGTCTGCTCCATATACCCGGACACCAATGTTCACCTTAACAATAAAATAAATTATACGGAACCCTAGGACCCGATCAATCTACTTCATTTTCATATGGGCTACTCCTTGATGTATTCCCTTTCTTTTGACATACGTTTGGTTTTGGAAGGTCTGCTCCATATACCCGGACACCAATTTTCACCTTAATAATATAATAAATTATACGGAACCCTAGGACCCTATCAATCTACTCTATTTTCATATGGGCTACTCCTTGATGTATTCCCTTTCTTTTGACATACGTTTGGTTTTGGAAGGTCTGCTCCATATACCCGGACACCAATTTTCACCTTAACAATAAAATAGATTATACGGAACCCTAGGACCCTATCAATCTACTTCATTTTCATATGGGCTACTCCTTGATGTATTCCATTTCTTTTGACATACGTTTGGTTTTGGAAGGTCTGCTCCATATACCCGGACACCAATTTTCACCTTAATAATATAATAAATTATACGGAACCCTAGGACCCTATCAATCTACTTCATTTTCAAATGGGCTACTCCTTGATGTATTCCCTTTCTTTCGGCATACGTTTGGTTTTGGAAGGTCTGCTCCATATACCCGGACACCAATTTTTCTGAAAAATGTTTACTTTAATATTGAAATAAATATACGGAACCCTAGGACCGTATCAATCTTCTCCATTTTCATATGGGCTACTCTTTGATGTATTCTCTTTCTTTTGACATACGTTTGGTTTTGGAAGGTCTGCACCATATACCCGGACACCAATTTTCACCTTAATTATAAAATAAATTATACGGAACCCTAGGACCGTATCAATCTACTCCATTTTCATATGGGCTACACCTTGATGTATTCCCTTTATTTTGACATACGTTTGGTTTTGGAAGGTCTGCTCCATATGCCCGGACACCAATTTTCACCTTAATAATATAATAAATTATACGGAACCCTAGGACCCTATCAATCTACTTCATTTTCATATGGGCTACTCCTTGATGTATTCCCTTTCTTTTGACATACGTTTGGTTTTGGAAGGTCTGCTCCATATACCCGGACACCAATTTTTCTGAAAAATGTTTACTTTAATATTGAAATAAATATACGGAACCCTAGGACCGTATCAATCGTCTCCATTTTCATATGGACTACTCTTTGATGTATTCTCTTTCTTTTGACATACGTTTGGTTTTGGAAGGTCTGCTCCATATACCCGGACACCAATTTTCACCTTAACAATAAAATATTTTATACGGAACCCTAGGACCGTATCAATCTACTTTATTTTCATATGGGCTACTTCTTGATGTATTCCCTTTCTTTTGACATACGTTTGGTTTTGGAAGGTCTGCTCCATATACCCGGACACCAATTTTCACCTTAATAATATAATAAATTTTACGGAACCCTAGGACCCTATCAATCTACTTCATTTTCATATGGGCTACTCGTTGATGTATTCCCTTTCTTTCGACATACGTTTGGTTTGGGAAGGTCTGCTCCATATGCCCGGACACCAATTTTCACCTTAATAATATAATAAATTATACGGAACCCTAGGACCCTATCAATCTACTTCATTTTCATATGGGCCACTCCTTGATGTATTCCCTTTCTTTTGACATACGTTTGGTTTTGGAAGGTCTGCTCCATATACCCGGACACCAATTTTTCTGAAAAATGTTTACCTTAATATTGAAATAAATATACGGAACCCTAGGACCGTATCAATCTTCTCCATTTTCATATGGGCTACTCCTTGATGTATTCTCTTTCTTTTGACATACGTTTGGTTTTGAAAGGTCTGCTCCATATACCCGGACACCAATTTTCACCTTAATAATATAATAAATTATACGGAACCCTAGGACCCTATCAATCTACTTCATTTTCATATGGGCTACTCCTTGATGTATTCCCTTTCTTTCGGCATACGTTTGGTTTTGGAAGGTCTGCTCCATATACCCGGACAACAATTTTTCTGAAAAATGTTTACCTTAATATTGAAATAAATATACGGAACCCTAGGACCGTATCAATCTTCTCCATTTTCATATGGGCTACTCCTTGATGTATTCTCTTTCTTTTGACATACGTTTGGTTTTGAAAGGTCTGCTCCATATACCCGGACACCAATTTTCACCTTAATAATATAATAAATTATACGGAACCCTAGGACCCTATCAATCTACTTCATTTTCATATGGGCTACTCCTTGATGTATTCCCTTTCTTTCGGCATACGTTTGGTTTTGGAAGGTCTGCTCCATATACCCGGACAACAATTTTTCTGAAAAATGTTTACCTTAATATTGAAATAAATATACGGAACCCTAGGACCGTATCAATCTTCTCCATTTTCATATGGGCTACTCCTTGATGTATTCTCTTTCTTTTGACATACGTTTGGTTTTGAAAGGTCTGCTCCATATACCCGGACACCAATTTTCACCTTAATATTAAAATAAATTATACGGAACCCTAGGACCGTATCAATCTACTCCATTTTCATATGGGCTACTTCTTGATGTATTCCCTTTCTTTTGACATACGTTTGGTTTTGGAAGGTCTGCTCCATATACCCGGACACCAATTTTCACCTTAATAATATAATAAATTATACGGAACCCTAGGACCCTATCAATCTACTTCATTTTCATATGGGCTACTCCTTGATGTATTCCCTTTCTTTCGGCATACGTTTGGTTTTGGAAGGTCTGCTCCATATACCCGGACAACAATTTTTCTGAAAAATGTTTACCTTAATATTGAAATAAATATACGGAACCCTAGGACCGTATCAATCTTCTCCATTTTCATATGGGCTACTCCTTGATGTATTCTCTTTCTTTTGACATACGTTTGGTTTTGGGAGGTCTGCTCCATTTTTTTTTTATTTTTTTTTTATTTAATTTTATTTTATTTTATTTTATTTTATTTTATTTTATTTTATTTTATTTTATTTTATTTTATTTTATTTTATTTTATTTTATTTTATTTTATTTTATTTTATTTTATTTTATTTTATTTTATTTTATTTTATTTTATTTTATTTTATTTTATTTTATTTTATTTTATTTTATTTTATTTTATTTTATTTTATTTTATTTTATTTTATTTTATTTTATTTTATTTTATTTTATTTTATTTTATTTTATTTTATTTTATTTTATTAATCTTATTTTTAAAAAGTATGTGATCTCTATTTGGTCGGGTTACAAATTGGCTTCTAACTTTGGCTGCTAACTTCACACCGGTTATGTTTTGTTACTTCCAGGCTCTTTCTTTAGCATTAACATTTCATCCAGATCTGTTAATTCCTCTACATTTTAGAGGGGTAAAGAGGTAGCAGCAAATATAAACAAATTTACGAAGCCTGACAACAAGTTTAAGCCAATTTCTTTGTGACGCAAAACCCAACTTTCTTTACTATGAGGGTGGCGTTTTCTAGACAGAAAAAACCCTCACCAAATAAAGATTTAAAAATAAACCAACTTTCAAACCTGTGTAACGCAGTGGACCGGAAACTCATTGCTAACGATTCGGACAAATACGTTCGCGCATTTATGAACAGTTGCAAGTACCTCGCGCTACTGGCCGACGGGACGAGCTCTACGCGTACAGAAAACAAAAAAATAAAAAGTACCTCTCCAGTGACGGCGCGGGGCTCGACCTATCACCCGAGTGCTCGGTGCACATTTCTCGTTGAACTGCTGATGGCACCTGCAAATTGAAAAACAAAATATCGCGCGACACGCTACGTCGATGGAATGGAGTTCAGATTGAATTCATCGTTGCGTATGAAACATAGCGACCAATAATTATACTGGGATTACATTAAACCCTGCCCATAACTATGGTGAGTCAGACGTCAGTATTTTAAACGACGCTTTCCGTCTCATTGCCGCTTGGCCCCTAACCTGGTAGTGCGAAAGTGATAGCTGGAGCAACTAATAAACTATAAAAAAAAAATTATTTTTATTTATTTAAGCCCCTACAGATGGTGCCTCTTTGGGATTATCTGTGACTAATTTTATTATATCTGCTACATTCTTGCTATCTGCTTTCAAACCAATTGCATAAGAAAGGTTTTCAGTGCTATGCGTTAGGAGCTCTTCCACTCTCCTTCTCTTCTGTATCGGGCTTAGCTCCGAGAATGGTTTTCTGTGACTTACAACTGATGTTGATGTTCCAACACTGCGCTTCTCCTGTTGGATGTTGATGCGCCCTCATTTATACCGCCTATGAAGTCAGAACTGTAACATGGTCGCTGCTCTACTGACACTAAAGAACATGTTATCTTTTCACTCAAAACCTCAGGCCATTTTATGTTTTCTTGCAGCCATATAGTACTTTTTTATGAATGTATGTCTCGTGCGATTTTTTTCTCAACTAACACACATACGTTTGACAGAGTTGTTTCAGTTCTTTATTTTCTTCTGTCAAATGTTGATTTGACATTTTCTGTAAAATTGAGTGTTTTCTCCCATACAAAAAAAAACAAAACTTTTTTTTCTCACGCGTGGAGCTACGTATACCCTCCATACTAGGATATGAAATAAAGGAAGGTACACCAAAGGCATTTCAATTTTTTTTTCTATAATTCCTGACATTAAGTTTCTATGAGTATGGAGCTTGATTTTCAGACCACAGTTACATGGTGTTGGGGCCGTCCCGCCCGCACGCGACGCGACAGAGAGGCGATGCGTTAGCTGTAGATGGACTACGATGATAGGTATTTCTGTATCAGTTTTTTTTTCATTTCAAAATTTGCACATTTTGTAACGACAAAAAATGGTAATGGTAATACAAAGGTTGTCTGGAAGAAATCGCTTAAAAGCGATAAGAACGCCTAGATGTACATTTGTAAGTTATTTTATAATTGTATCTTTTTACTTTTTTTGTGCAATATAGAGTAATTGAATTGAATAATGTAAGCTGTCTTGACACTGTGCTCCCGGAAGGCTTTTACTATGTAGATTCAATTTCCAATTTTAAATGGATGCCAAATTCTCATAATGCCATTATATTTCTGACTCTCGATATCTACATTTGACTGCGTGTTTTTATAAATAACGACGTAACTTATACAAACAACGCGTGCTGTCGCTCTCCGTAGGGGTGTCACCTGCTGCTTTACATTTGTGAGCTTCTTTCATCATCGTATTTAGAGAAACACGTCCACTGCTGAACACAAACCTTCCCAATAGAATGCCACTTGTGGAGGGCTGGCCAATGGGGGATTTGCCAAAGTCACCATCGCTTGAGCAAGTTAACGCCTGTCTCTCACTCCCTGGCGAAGTCGTCGAGGTTGATACGTGCCATGGTCCCGTCCGTCTACAACCGGATCCCCGAGGACATAACAGACGCACCTTCTACTCCCTCATTTAAACTGAGGCTGAAGAACTGGCTCATCGAGCAAACTTTCTACAGCTTTGATGAATTCATTGAAAATTGTAAATGTAATTAGTAGTGTTTAGTGCTTGTTTATTCTTTTATATTGTTTTATGATACATAATCATTTTATATAATATTTATGTTATAGATTTTAAAATTGTATGACCTGTAATTGCCGATTACCAATAATAAATGTCTATGTCTATGTCTTGGCAGGCGGATTGGTGATCGCAGTAATGATCTTAATATACACAGGAGAACGCTGCCCGTCCCTGGTGCAATCCCTCAGTCGCCTTGGCGGCACCCAGCGGGAGGATTGGGGAAAGTTTCCCTTGTGCACTCTATTGGGTGACGTAATAAATATGTTGTAGGTTCCTGGTTCCGCCGAAAATGTGGGCTCCCAAATTGAGTTTAACACCGTTTCATATTTACTAGCTTCAATGACCCTACATCATCAAGTAACGATTTTAGAAGGCAGACGATCCGTCAGCGTAACGCCTGCGCATCGCACGTCTTTCTATCGAAGACTGTCTCGAGTATGCGCCTGCGCCATTTATACCCGACGCGACGTTCCGTCAGCGCGTGCTCGCGACAATCGCCGAACCAAGTCGAACGGCGCGCCAAACACACACTGTGCCTCCAAATCAGCTCCTTTTATTATTTCGCCGACAGTGATCCAAATAAAAAAATTTCAATGTTTTTTGATACATTGGAAACTGAATACAATAATATTTTCAAAGTAGTTACAATAAAAAAAAATACTAAGTTTAAATTGAGTGATTGGGCAACAATAGGTATTAGGAAAAGTAGGGACGTACTATTTCAATTATATGCAGATAGATCTTCAAAACCCGAAGATTACAACTTTAAAGAACATGTAAAAAATTATTCTAAAATTTTTAAATCTGTCTGTATTGCTGCCAAATCTAATCTAATTAGTAAAAAAATAAAAAACGCGAAAAATAAAATGAAAGTAGTATGGACAATAATTAATAGCGAATCGGGAAGAACCAAACCTTGCGACAACGATATTATCCTAAATACTGACCGCGGCACGTTAACATCGAATGCCGAGGTGGCTCAAGAGTTTGAAACTTTCTTTACTAATATACCACTAAAGACCACAGAAAACTTAAATTCATCGGCTGCTCTTTCAGCGGAATTTCTACGAAAGAACGTTCCCTCTTGCATCACTGAATTTTAATTTAGGCACGTGAACCCACAGGATATTATAACGTCCTTTAAACAAATAAAAATAAAAACCACTGAAGACCTGTGGGGTATGTCTGTTAAAGTATGTAATTCCATCATTGATAATTTAGCACCATATCTTGCCTTCGCGTTTAATCTCTCCATACATCATGGCACTTTTCCCGATCTAATGAAGCTAAGTAAAACTATACCATTGTACAAATCAGGAGACAAAAGAGATCCTGGCAACTTTAGACCCATTTCGATCTTACCGGTACTTAGCAAGGTTTTCGAAAAGGTCAAATGCAAATGCTCAGTCAAATGCTTGTACATTTCAAATGTAACAAACTTCTACATGACCAACAGTTTGGTTTCACTAAAGACCGCTCGACGACGGATGCTGGTGCTGCTCTTCTGCAAAATATTTTTGTAGCTTTTGAGCGGCATCACGATGCTATCGGGGTTTTTTGTGATTTATCTAAGGCGTTTGATTGCGTAGATCATAAAACGTTGCTCTTAAAATTAGAACATTACGGTATCAAAAATAAAAACCTTAGTTTATTGAACTCCTACCTAACAAACAGGATTCAAAAGGTTCAGATAAACGGTAAAAAGTCGCAGGGATCTCTTATTAAAATAGGAGTCCCACAGGGCTCAATATTAGGACCTTTCCTTTTTTTGGTTTATATAAACGATCTTCCGTACATGGTGCATAATATGTCGAAGATTGTGTTGTTTGCAGATGATACTTCTCTGATTTTTGAAGTTAATAGACATGCCCAAAACTATGACGATGTGAACGACACCCTTCGGCAAGTTCATGAATGGTTTATTGCTAACAACCTTGTTTTAAACTAAAAAAAAACTAAATGCATAAAATTCACACTTCCAGGTGTTGAACCATATGATAATGACATAATATTAAATAACGAGAAGTTAGCATTTGTGGATAATACAGTTTTCTTGGGGCTAACCCTTGACAAAAAGCTGCAATGGGGTCCACATATAGAATTGTTATCAGGTCGGCTAAGCTCCGCAGCATATATGCCGTTAAAAAGATTAGAGAGTTGACAGATATAGCTACAGCAAGACTTGTATATTTTAGCTACTTTCACAGTCTTATGTCTTATGGCCTCTTGCTCTGGGGTCGTGCCGCTGATATCGATTCTATATTCATTTTACAAAAAAGAGTAATAAGATCTATTTATCCTCCGTGGCGGAACGGGGTAGCTCTCGGACTGCCACGCCGGAGGTTGCGGGTTCGAATCCCGCTAGGGGCAAATGTTCGTATGATGAATATGAATGTTTGTATCCAAGTCTTGGCTGTTTATATATTTATTTAAGTATGTGTATCCGTTATCTTGTAACCATAGCACAGGCTCTGCCTAGTTTGGGACTGGATAATTGGTGTGAATGTCTAAGATATTTATTTATTTATTTATTTATGGGCTTCGTAGTCGTGATTCTCTAAGAGAATTATTTAAGGAAATAAATATAATGACGGTGCCATGTCAATACATATTCGCTAACATTATGTTCGTTAGACAGAACCTTTCTTTACTCAGCTTAAATAATGAGAGGCATAATTTAAATCTTAGAAATAATAATAAAATTCAAATACATCATTCTAGATTGTCTAAGATCAATAATTCTTTTGTGGGGCTGTGCGTGCGTTACTACAATAAGGTTCCGAATGAAATTATTAACTTGTCTGAATAAAAATTCAAATCTTCTATAAAAGTTAATCTGTGCAAGAAAGCCTACTATAAGTTAGATGACTACTTAAATGATAAAAGTCCATGGAGTGCTTGATGGCTCAGCATAGGTAGACTTAATGATTGTAATGAATAAGATAAATCAAAGGTAGGGCCCTGTGCCGTTGGGTTTGTTGCCACTTCTCCCCTCGGTTATACAGGTGGAAGTGGAGTAGTTTTAGGCAGAATTTGACGTCAAAAAGAGAATAATGTATTCCAATTTTGAAAATAAATATTTTGATTTTGATTTTGACAAATAAATTAAAAAATAGTTATCTATGATACCTCACTTCACTTTCTGAAAATAAACATCGAAAATTGGGAAGGTATTGTCTATTTTTTTTTAAATTGTTGGTGGGTTTGCGCTTGACCTCAATCTCATCTGATGGTAAGTGATGATGGCGCCTAAGGTGGAGCGCGCTTACCCAGCAGATGCCTATTCACTCTTCCTTTAAAAAAAAAGATCCAAGTTGTACTTGTCCGGAAATACCGAAGCTGGCGAGTTCCATTCCTTAGCAGTTCGCATTATGAAGGAGGAAGCAAAACGCTTCGTGCGAGAGCGTGGTGTGTCTACTACATAAGGTAAGGCCGGAGGTTGCGGGTTCGAATCCCGCTAGGGGCAGATGTTCGTATGATGAATATGAATGTTTGTACCGAAGTCTTGGATGTTTATATATTTATTTGAGTATATCTATCCGTTATCTAGTAACCATACCACAGGCTCTGCCTAGTTTGGGACTAGATAATTGGTGTGAATGTCTGGGATATTTTTTTTTTAAGGATGAAGTCGCAACAAACAGGAAGTTTTGTGTGGAGGTTGGTGATGATGGAGGCAGAGCGTCTCACGACTGCCTCACGTGTCTGATGTATTTAATTAAGGCTGTGTTATGAGAAATAATCACTGTATTGAGCGTCTGTGTACGGACAGAGGTAGGTACACGTGTATGAATGTATTCGTTCGTCCCAGAGCCAGCTTTTAATATGGAAGGAAAGGTAATGAATGTTACGGGCTTCGCCAAATTAGAGGGCGAATATGCGCGCTGTGTTACTGGAAGCGGGTTTCCTGTTACGACTACATTTTCCCCTGACGTGCACAATCATACAAAAAGACTAGCTCTCGCTCGCGTCAGGCCGGCAGTTTCCACGTCTCCGTATTCCGCCCCGGGGCGGCTCGCCCCCGGCACTTCACTCAAGCGAACAGATTTTGCTACTAATACCACAGAAGAGAAGAAGAGGTAGAGAAGGGTATGTTGCGTTGGTTTGGATATTTAGAGCGTATGAGTGAAAGAAGAGTGACAGAAGTAATATACAGTGCGAATGTGGAAGGAACTACAGCTAGAGGTCGTCCTAGGAAGACATTCAAGGATCAAAAGGAGAAGAAGAAGAATAAAAGGAGGTGCATGAGAAGGTTGATGGATGTGAGTGAGGCTAGTGAGGTGTGTCAGGATCACGCGAAGTGGCGACACATCGTCTCTGCCTACCCCTATGGAACCAAGGCGGGAGGTTTATGTATGTATGTACTACTACAGATGCATCAGCATTGTAAGGCTGGCTGCTGCACCGAGAGCAGGACAACGTTCAACATAAGTTCTTCTCTTTCTAACTTAAAGCGTCGATCACTAGAGAGCAGCGGCAGCCCAGTAGTGCGTACTGCCAGCCGTATTCTATTTTTTATATATATTATTTAACATTAATAAGAAAATACATCACATGTCTTACATAACTCACACATAATAAACCTCTTGGGTTTGTCCTGTGTGCGGTGAGGCCGCTCGGCCACAGC
This sequence comes from Esperia sulphurella, assembly GCA_947086405.1. Taxonomy (NCBI): domain Eukaryota; kingdom Metazoa; phylum Arthropoda; class Insecta; order Lepidoptera; family Oecophoridae; genus Esperia; species Esperia sulphurella. The sequence continues at coordinate 13,759,187 of OX352277.1, read as the reverse complement.
GGACCACGCTAACGCTTGTTGTACATTATAAAGTTAAGTAAACATAACAGAACAGATGACAAAATAAATGTATTTATACAACCTTGACTTGTACTTATATAGTAATCTATTCATATTTGTTTTCCGCTACTGAAGGTAGTGTCTTTTTATTACATTTTCTACTTTTTACTACTTAGTACTTACATGAAAGGACTCTAAGCTTCTTCGGTCACATTGTGCGATCTCCCAAGCACGACCTGTAGAAGCTCATCATCCTGGGACAAGTGGAGGGCAGGCGTGCCAGAGGACGAGCTCCTACTAGGAGGTCAGACCCGGCGAGGAGGGTGGCTGGCGGATCTCTGTATGAAGCAGTGCGGCTGGCCAATGACCGCTATGCGTGGAGGCGCATTTTATACGGTCGCGATCCTCAGCAGTGAGGGAACGACGGAGTAGAAGAAGAAGGTATTTTGTATTTGTTCCGGCAATTCATTTACAATTTGCGGCAACATATACTCCCGTGTCCGGGAGTCTTCTCTAGGGACAGTCTTCTCAAGTTAGTTGGGCGTTTTGCTTTCTTTAAATTGCGGCATTAGGTATTCTATTCTCTGGCAGGAGGATGACGTCTCTGTGTCCCCCCCCCCCCTCCCCACCCCTCTCTGTGGCCCGGTGTCAATCAAGTTTTCAATGTGTGAGCGCCTTCAATGGCAGATCAAACAGCGAATGACGTCTGATGTAATACTGAATGAGTTCAACTTGACGCGCAGTGAATTTGAAAGTGTTTATTTGTAAACAATTGGCAAGAATCGATCCACCGCAGTGAGAGCTGCCTACCACCATGCGGCCAGGGTTGGCGCAACATGAGTTATAGACAAAGAAAAAGTTACGTTATTTTAAAATCCAATATCATTGTACAAATCTGTGATTATAGAACTTAGTTATTGGAGAATAACTATTATAATGTGATTTTCTGTGATATTTTAATGAACGCAAGATCTTGTTTATTACTGTGAACATATGAAAAGTGTGTGTCCACACTGTTAAAAATGGTTCTATAAAAATAAAAGTATGTGAATATCTTATTAGTTGTTTGTATTTGTTTTATGAAGAAAAAAAAAATTAAGGGGATGTATTTTTTTCCAGAAATCCCCTAAGCGTTTCCTTTGAGCATCGGCAGGGGATTTCTGGACAAAAATTCCAGAAATCCCCTTAAGGGGATTTTTCGCAGGGGATTATTGGAATAAGCCATTAAAAGTTGTATAGTGTACTTAACTTTATAAAATGTTACTGTTTTTATATTTTTAATTTTTTACAAGCGTCATAGTTTGCTTTGGATTTTTTTCTGTTATTTCTTTAATTTTATTTTATTTTATTCATTTATTCACCAACAGTTGTTACAATAATACTTCTACAAATTTATTGTCTTAAAGCTAAGAACTTAGAGCACAACTAATTACAGATGAATTTAACATGCACAACAATTAAACACAATAATAAATAATAATGGACATATTTCTAACGAAATTATTGTTATTCATTTTAATTATGAATTACAGACGTGAATGGTGTGGTGTTATTGTCTTTATGTTGAGCAAAATCAGCATTTAAAATATCACCTGATATTGGTGTTTCTGAAATATTGCCTTAACAATAAATAAGTTATTCTCTAAAGAACTAAGTCATCATAGTATATGTAGGTTTCCTACCACTGTTATAATGAATTTAAAATCTCACTGCACTGTGCCGGCGAGCTGAGTGAGATAATCCCGGGCGCTCGACAGCCCTAGCTGGCTGCTCAAGGAAAATATTTTGATTGAAAGCGAGTCTTCCGCTCCGCCCCCCCTCCACCCCTCTCCCGCCGGGAAACAACGTGCCAATTTTAAAACGACCAAATACGTTGCATCGGGAGGTCGAACCCTCACGGGTTATTGTTGTCTCCACTGCAGGAGCACAACCCTCTCTCATCTGCCGGAGACAGACGGAGGATTTGGCCTACACTCCCCGCGCAGGCCAGACGGGTTGGGGAGGGCTGATTGATGTTTTATAATGTATTCCCTTAGTCGCCTTGTACGACATCCACGGGAAGAGTTGGAGTGGTCCTATTCTACTCTACCGGAAACCACGCGGCCGTTCGTTACGGGTTCAGGGGCGGAGTATCGCTTCTTTACGTAATATTGAGTCGGTAGCCGCGGGCGCGGACTACAGCGCCGGCCGCGGCTTGTTTGTCCAATACACGACTTGTTCACTGTCAAACGAGAATATGTCTATTATTACCGGCATGATGTTACGTCACACATGTATTATACACATATTCATCCTCGATATCATTTGTTATTCACGCACGGTCATGTGACTGTTTGTGTATTCTGTGTACATGTTTGTTGCTGACACATCGTAACCAAATAAAGAAACTGATGTACAAGTGATGTACTGAGAGCTACATACATTTATTTGAATAGCCGTGTGGCCATCAAGGCGACTAAGGGACAACGATCTCTATGTACTACTAGATGGAGCGTTCCAAACAATCGCTCAGTTCCACGCAAGTAGCCACAACTCTTTCACATTCACAATGAAACTTGTGCAGTTACTACTCAGAACATTTAATTATTACTAAATATTGACCCTACGGTTAAATAATGTATTCTGGACAGAGACGGCAGCAGCGTTTTCCTGTAAGATAAAGATAATTACTGCGATCACCAATCCGCCTGCCTAGCGTGCTGATTATAGCAAACCCCCAATGGGCAGCCCACCAAAAGTTGTATTTTATCTACCCCTCGCGAAACAACACTCACCGATTTTGATAAAACTAGGCACAAGATGTAACTTATCTACACCTCATACCATGAAGCAAGATAATTTTTCGTACCTAGCTCGTAGTTTCACCTCAAAGCTTTTCCTTCAGGATGGACGCTAATTGGTTAGATAACAGATGATTTTAAAATGTCCATCTGTTATCTAATTTAATAACCAATTAGTGTCAATCCTGAAGGAAAAGCTTTGAGGTGAAACTATGAGCTACGAAAAATTATTTTGCTTCATGGTATGAGGTGTAGATAGTATTACCCGGCGACACGTCGACCCTGTGGGATCTTTTGTATCGGCCCCTCTGTCTATACGGGGCTTCCATCCCCCACAGTCTGCTGCATAAACTCTATTATGCAGCTAAGGGGCAGAAGCCTGTAGTCCTCGGCTTCAGGGTGCGCCACACCCAGGACACTCATCGCCTTGCAGCTAGTGCATTGCGATCACACAGCAAGTGCTTCATGGTCTCGCTGTCCTCTCCACAGGATCTACAGCTGATGGTCTCTCACTGTCCCATCTTATGCAGGAGGTGCGTTATTCAAAGGTGGCCGACCAGAACTCCTACGATACGACGGATGCTTTAAACCAAACTTCCTATAACTACAAGCAGCGGCGTATGGGTCTTGCCGCTACCCTGCTAGCTTTTACCTTGTACTTGCATAGCAATAAATTGAAGGAAACAGTCATATATATAACAAATATATATAATACATACACACAAGTCACTGAAAACTGTTGGTTTACTTAAAGTACAAGTTCATTACGTTCTATTCGCTGAACGCCCGACACACCCAATATAGAGTTTGTACCAATGTTAAAGCCCACACGTCGTTATATACTCGTACGAGTATATCTTGGACAAATTATAGCTTACCTTGAAATGTACCTATTATTGGATCAACGTCGGAGGAAGGAAAGACTCTTACATGTTGATGGTGTATAATAAGAATGAATAAAATATTATCTAATGAGAAATTACAATGTATATATCATCATCAGGTTATTTTTGTCTCCACTGCAGGAGCACAACCCTCTCTCATCTGCCGGAGACAGACGGAGGATTCGGCCTACACTCCCCGCGCTGGCCAGACGGGTTGGGGAGGCCTAGATTGATGTTTTATAATGTATTCCCTCAGTCGCCTTGTACGACATCCACGGGAAGAGTTGGAGTGGTCCTATTCTACTCTACCGGAAACCACACGGCAATGTATAAATACTAAATAATAATGTCTACTCCGGAGAGTTAAACTGACCGACATCACGTATACACGGAAAACGTCCTAGATATTCTTGCTGACTATTTGTTTTCGTGTCATCTACAGGTTGATGTATAAATGTCGGTACAGTACCTACAAAATCTTTTTGCCATAAAATATACATGGAGAATGGGAAAGACCATTCGTTAACAAAATTTCTTCAAAACGGAATCGTTACACAGCACACTAGAAACTCAAGAAGGTTTTGGTTCCAAACGGATGCAGTAGTGCCGTGTAGTAACACTAGCGCCGAGTGGTCACATCACAATGTAACTCAAATGATGCGGTTAACCACGTCTATTATATACTCTGCGACCACGTCGTCGCTCTTTCGTCGCATTTGGTACCCAAATTTCGTAACTGGATACGAAATCATTTACCTACCAGGCAAACTATGATGATATGTAGTAAATAATACTGTATTGTATAATATTACATATATATAAATACACCCCCCCCACACACACAAACGCGCAAAAATTTGTGAAAATGAATAAAAAATCTTGGAAAATAAGAGCGATAACCGGTGGAATAAGAAGAAAAATTGCAAAAGAATATTCGCAAATTGTAAAAATAAGCAGTCGATTGACATCGACTCCCGAAAATGAGCCCGTCGATACGGCTTCAACAAGTGCGACTTCAACCGTTGTTCATGGTGGTTCTGTACATGATGCAGAGGAAAATGTGCCTGAACCTGAAAGTTCCCTTCAAAATATACAGATATCCGAGTGTGGCAGTTCTAGTGATAGTGAATACAATTTTGATTTGGACAATCATTTAACCTTTCGCAAAAAAATAAGAACATGGGCTATTGAAAATCGTATTCCTCATTCCGCTTTGAATAAATTGTCAGGCATAATAAACGAATTTAAATTTTTCTGTCGCAGGGAATAATGTTGTCCCTCTTTATCTAGTTTGTTTACATTCTTTTAAATACCTCCTTGAACAGCGTAGTGTCTTATAAGTGTAAATACTCTGACACCAAACTGTGTGGCTCACACGAAAACAAAAAGTGTTTTTTGTTAGTTTGTTACAAAATTTGTACTTTAGGTATTCATACTTGACTTAGTACCTGGGCTAGGCGATTTAACGGACAATAATTATTATTGCGGATCTCAAAAATTTCAGTATATGAAAGAATAAAACGATGATCACAATTGACCTGAACTACATCTTAAAGCTGTACATAAGTTCACATTAGAATACATTTATAGACATTGGTTCTGTAGTGGTACAAATGTGGGACTTCATATAGCCAACAGCATTCTAACAGAACACATGTGAACCTATATACGCTCTACCGCATTAAATTGGAGTTATAACAGTTCACATAGTCGTATTTCATTTCCACCATTTTGTTCACGTAACCTAAAATATTTACCATATAAATCTCCAAAATTATCATGCAGATTTATCACAAAATACGCAGATAGAGCGATTGAGTTTTGGTTTCATGTTTTAATTAATTACCGTAGTATAATTATAATGCCAATATAATATCAAAAACTGAAAATTGTAGATTTCCTCTCAGCCAGTTTTAAATATTTTAAAATGAATATCGCGTTTTTACAGAGACGCGTGAATATTTTAGCTGTAAATATGTATAAAGTTGCATTCCCATGGCATTAACATTATTAAGTATTTAAAACAGGTATAGTTTCCGCGTGTTATCATAAATTTTTATACAATTGATATCCGCCGGAGTTATAATGTTTCTGATGGCCGGGCGTACACACAAAACCAAACTAAATGAGGAAAATCTTATAAATAAAATCGTAAACTTCGCGTGTCTGTACATTGAAGATATTTGCAAAAAAAAAATTGGGGGGTCTAAGGATAAGCAACAGAACACATTTCAATCATTTTTGAAATTTTTGTCTGTTTGTCTGTTTATCTGTTTGTCGGTTTGTCTGTTTGTCTGTGAGTTTGTGCACGCATCACTTAAAAACGACTGAACGGACTTTGATGGACTTTTCACAGAAACATGGGGCTTAATTTGGTGTAACATATAGGCTTTATTTCATTGCAATCGGTGCAGTCAATCAAAAGTTATGCGAATTTATAGTTTCCGAAAACTCGCATTCACTGCGACGAATGTAGTAGGGTGTAAATGTTCGACTGAATTCGTGAGCGGTAGCGGGAGCGGGTATGGTACCAGTGTAATTTGAGTGTTTGAACTTTTGACTGAGTTACCCGATTACGATGAATTTGTGGTACCTATACGTATGCAACAAAGTAATGTTGGTCGGAATTTGGATTGCGATGGATTAGTTACGAGGACTACATTTGGAGCTGGACCTGGACCTGGACCTGGACCTGGACCTCGACCTCGACCTCGACCTCGACTTCGACCTCGACCTCGACCTGGCCCTGGACCTGGACCTGGACCTGGACCTGGACCTGGACCTGGACCTGGACCTGGACCTGGACCTGGACCTGGACCTGGAGTGGGATAGGGAACGAAAGTGGGAATGGGAGCGGATCCTGTAGTCCACGCGAGCGGAGCTGCGGGCACAGCTAGTTAATAAATAAAAGAAATAATTTAGGACACACGTGAACTTTAGGTAGCACTGGAGTACTTTTGTGGGATTTTATAACTGTGAAGGCTGTGTATTTAGCCACTTGTTACTCTTTATTACGCTCATGGACGTTGTATGGTTCACATGTGTCCCATATAGCGCCGTAAGTCAGCCTTTAAGCCCGATGTTACTACTTAAACTGCTAATGTACAGCCATAGTGAACTTAAGGCTGTCTAATTTGTGCCCAAACTGGTTCTATAAGAGCATTATAGCAAGCTATACAGCTCTTATACAGCTGACTTACACAGCTTGTGGAGTACATGTGAACCACTATACATCTTATATAGAACCCCGAATGCCACTTGGGAGGGTACCCTAGTGTGAGGTCTAGATGTATCTGTGTTAGTTTCTGAAATACTTTATGTACTGATTGTATTATGACTTGTAAGAATTGTTATGAAAAACGAAATAAATTATTATTATTATTATACTGAAGTAATGTAATATTTGTTTATCTACTTGTAACGTATATGCCCTGTTTTAAATATTATCCTAGTTCTTTCTTTCTTATTATTTCTATCAGCTGTTGTATTTCATTTACGTTGCTCATCTATCTCACCAAGTTAAATTATTAACATATTAGGAAAGGTCAAAATATGTTAATAACGTGGCCGCACCCCTGATGCGCGGCGTTTATTAATTTCTTGCCCAACACTGGCCGGCGTCAAAGCTTGACAAATTGCTAAAAATGTAATTTGGCTGCTGATACAGAGGTGCTATGCCCCCCCCCCCCCCTCACCCCCCTCTCCCGCTCGCGTTCGCGCCTGAAACTCAACACTCAAACAATTATGAAAGTGTGTCAGCACACGCTTCGCACGTCGTACTGTGCCCCACAGCTGGGGGACACCAATTATACACTAATATGCAACGATCTCTATGTACTACTAGATGGAGCATTCCAAACAATCGCTCTGTTCCACGCAAGTAGCCACAACTCTTTCACATTCGATTATTACTAAATACGCAGAACATTTAATTATTACTAAATATTGTCGCTACGGTTAAATAATGTCAATATTTAGTAAATAATTAAATGTTCTGCGTAGTAACTGCACAAGTTTCATTGTGAATGTGAAAGAGTTGTGGCTACTTGCGTGGAACATAGCGATTGTTTGGAACGCTCCATCTAGTAGTACATAGAGATCGTTGCTAATATGGTGCTTATTTCAATGAAAGAAGCGGCCGACGTCTGTACCTACTTGTTAAGCTAACGACGTCTCAGACGGCACCGAACATTCTCATATACGATTTCAATTAACTGAATACATAATCCTCCAAGTGGGATGATTACGAGAGGCTTGGCGACTGTCCCGCATGCTCCACCCCGCGTGCGAAATCCCTAGAGTGCGCGAAGACATCACGAGTAGGGTCCGCGGTGCACAGCCGGCTTCCCGCTGAGGTCACCAGCTCTCCGAGCCCACTTTCAAAAACGGCCTGTGCGTCTGATTTGTCAAGCAATCATTCTATTGCTAGGAAGAATTCTTTCAGAACTCATTGACTTATGTTTAACACTAGCTGTTGCCCGCGACTTCGTCCGCGTGGACAACTTAACATCACATTATTATGTATTTCCCGTAGGAATGGGATGTTTTTTCGGGATAAACAGTATCCTATGTCCTATTCGAGGATCTACCCTATATGTGTGAAAAGTTTCATTCCGATCCGTCCAGTGGTTGAAGCGTGATTGAGTAACAAACATTCAAACATCCAAACTTTTGCATGTATAATATTAGTAGGATAGGAAAGATTAGGAATTCTATTTAAATTTTTTTTTATGTTTATTTATTCTTGTGTAATTTGATTGTGTAAAATTTGATTGGGCCTGCAACGGAAGTTATTAATGAAGTATGTGAGTCGTGCTATATTTGTGCAAAGCACGAGGTTATATATATCAAAACGCGCCTGGTGCACATCTCTCTATCAAAGTATACTAAGAAAACAGAGCACTCCTGGCAGTAAGTACTACTGGTAAGTACGAAGCATGGGCGATCGGCTACAATTAATCGGTTGGGAGGACGATAAGTCGGTTTGCCCAGTTCATTGTCAATGTCTGCTGGCTTGAACTCGACGGCGCAACTACATACCAATAATAGCTTCATTAAAAACATTAGTAATGCAGACGATGTGGTGCTGTGGTGCCATTGGTCAGTACTGAATCGGTCATTGATTTAATGATTAAATAATACTCAAGCGGCAGGCTAACTCTCAATACATTAGTTACGCTGATGACGAAAGGGACGAAAGGGACGCCATAGCGTTTCCAGTGGGCTTGTAACTTTTATGACTTCCTGCCGCGTACATATCCAAGGAATGTTGCTTCCACGTAAGAAGGCTCGGTGGCAGGCTGTGCTTGTGCATCCATTACCGCCTAATGGGCTTCGACTGTCACGCACTGTAACTCGCATTGGGCGGCTTACCTCCCCCTAGCCCCCCCCCCCCCCCCCGGCCTCTCATCTCGAGCTCCGCTAAAAATAGAATCTTTTAGCGTCCGTAGCATTCGATTAAATAAAGGTGCCGACTCATATAACATTGAAAGCTTCGCGCGAACGTTCCATTTCTTTGCCTTCGATTTCATTACAGTCAGATTAACTCGGCGCGGGTGAGGCCGAGACCCGAGTGCGGCGTGTGGCGGCAGTAACGCATTGGCTCGGGGAATAGTCAAGAGTAGTTGGTACAGGTCGGTCGCAGGTGTAATTTTTGATTGAGTCAATATTTCATCATCATCAGCCTGTAAGAGCCCACTGCTGGACATAGGCCTCTCCCAGGGCGCGCCACTGAACCCGATCCTCGGTTCTTTTCATCCAGTCTCTGCCAGCCGCCCTACGCAGATCTTCACTCCACCTAGCCAGGGGGCGTCCCACACTACACTTGCCAATATATACGCGGTCGCGTCAATATTTAACACTTTTCATATTAAATTTCGAAATATTGAAAACTATATACCTACATATTCGTTACGTCACAGCAGTGATCGTAGACAAAAATAAATACAATAACAAGCGACAGACAGGTAAAAGGCAGATGGAAAAATTACAGATATAACTTCCTTCCCGGAAGTCCAGAATAGCAATGAAAATATTCTGAAATAGACAGAATGTTTTCAAGAAAATATGAAATTCAAATATTTACATAAAAAGTCAAACGTACAGTAGAAAGCAGATACATCTCGTTACATCTTGGAGAACAAAACTTTAGTTTCACAGTACGTAATGATTTAAATATGATAAAGACTACAGACGTTCAACTCGAGTTCCAATCCAAGGATAAAACAGCGAAGTCCCAGCGAAAGATCGTAACACTAAACTGTGAGAAATGCTAAAAGTCAGTTTTGAAGTAAATCCTCGAAAGCGGCTTTGTGCACAGCGCAGGGAACTGCCCCGGGAGCAGGCGGCGGCGGCGGCGGCGGCTCTCGTGTCGGAGCGACGGAACCTTTGTACGAGTAGACGGGCTTCAGCTACGGCTTGTGTTATTGTGTACTAATGACTGCAGCTATCTTATCTTCTCAGGGGGACAGAAAGACCTGGCGACACTTCGACCCTTCAGAATCTTTTGTGCCAACCTCCTGTCTACCAACGGGCCCTGAGCCGATTTGGTGGACTTTCGCTTTAGGATTTCTTCTTTGGCATATGCAGGTCTCCTCGGGATGTTTTCCGTCCTTGTCGTATTATAACTGAACCGTACTTAAGTTTGGAAAACTTATTGGTACGGGCGGGGTTTGTACTAGAAAGAAAGAAAGAAGGAAAGAAAAAACATTTATTAATATCATAATTGGCACACACAAAGAAAAAACCAACAAAGCAAGATAAGAACTAGAGAAAATAATTTTAAATTTTAACATAGTTAAAATAGTATGCGTGTGCCGTGGCAGCAAAAGTGCAAACGACTCAGCATATGCCTAGACCAAGTAAGGTGCTAGGAGCTGATTATACTAGGACCTCATGAACGTGAGGCGAGTGCGCAACCAACTAGGCTCCCACGGCTTTTTTCATATAATTACTATTGCAGCTAGGTGTATACCGTACTATACCTGGTCGTATTACGAGCGGTGGCACTCGCACGCAACAAGCGGGTCTCGCGGAGCTTAGAAAACTCTATTAGCGCCCCCGCGGCGGTCCGCCGACTTATACGAAAGCTGTCGAATCGATACTAGAAGGAAACTTACCGTGAAAAGTATCTTGCTGCGAGACATGGAAGGTGACGATGGTTCTGTCTCACAAACTGCTCTTTATAACCTGGTCTCCTCTATAGACGCCGTGATATAGACTAAGGACCAGCTGGAGAAAAGCATGGCCATGGCGGGGAGACTTCGAGGGCCCTTCTCGAGGACATACAGAACATTTACGAAGTAGTTTCCATATATTTTTAAAATACTATCCAGGAAATACTTAACTGCAGTCTGCTAGAGAAACTACACTTTGCGTACTCAGAGCAATACCTTATCATTCAATCACACGTCCAGTTATGGGCACCTTATATAATGGAGAGTGTCCGAGCATCTCGGACTTTATAAAACAGTAATTCAAACGGCCCGCCAATTTGTGGCAACAATGGCAGCGAGCTGTCATTGGACACGCGCTCTGCGCCGATTGGTTCTCGGCGGCGCGCAATACGCATGCGCGCGGAAAGCATGATGGCCGCAGGATAGCGCGGGCTCGAGGCAGCTTTCGGTCGGTTCGGCGGTAAACATCAGTTCGGCTGTATTATCATTGACTTTAATTAAGAACAGAACTCAGAAGTGTTGTTGGTGATCCTGGTGCACCAGGGAAAGTGACGGGGAAGTGAAGCTGCTGTAGTGCCAGACTATCAGCGGTGTCCACGGCGTACTCCACGAAGAGGCAGGTACGTGAATTCCTGGTTTGTGGGTTTTAGATGCTCGGCAGGCTTGGGGTTTAACATCATATCGGACAGACAGACTGACCAGCACGATTTACGACATAAAATAAAATACTTATACAGTCCACTTTCAAAACTCCCACTGAGTTATTGAACATAACTTGGTCCATTCGACCTCGGATTCGGTTTTAATTGTATTATTTCGGTATTTTGGTGTATTTTCGGATATTATACTTACTTATTATTAACGTGTCATTCGGCATTTTCTCGGTTATTCGGTAATTTTTGTAATTTTTTGCAAGAACGTACATGTTCTCGCTTAGGTCAATGACCTTACTCTCGGCTCGGTTTAAATTCGGTGTTTTTTGTATTTTCTATACCATAATCTAACTATCATATGCAGAACTCTTAATTTAGCATAATTTCGGTGTTTGAACTACAAAATATCATTACAAACTCGTAAAATTTCGATTTTTATATAGTAAGCACGCAGTCTTTACATTCGTTCATTCATTGCAGTCTAGAAACTACAAAATGGCGAAAATTCATGCAGTAAAATTCAAAATAGAATACGAGTGGTTCACAGATACTGTAGAAATGATTCGGTCTAAGGATTATAGTTCAGGAGTTTTAACTGCGCGTTTGAGAAAATTGGAAGATCATTACGAAAAGTTAAATATAGCGTATGAAAGTATATTAAACGCGATTTCGGATGAAAAAGATATTGCACAATACGGAGAGCAATATAAGCAAGCGGATATTTGTTACAACGAGCTGGATGCTCTTTCAACTAAATTCCCTAGTAGGGACGGTGGATATGAAACGACGGAAACTGCCTCGCACTCTAGGCTACCAGTTTTAAATTTACCGCGTTTTTATGGTGATACGTTTGAATGGTACAGTTTCATAAGCTTATACAATTCCTTGGTACTCTTGAGGAAAGATCTGTCGAAAACAGAAAAGTACCATTATTTATTTTCACATCTTCATAAGGAACCGCTTACGCTTATCCAGCATTTACCCATGACAGATGAGTCTCTTGATACCGCATTAGAGATTTTAAAATCACGTTATGAAAACAAACGCATGTTGGTCGACCGCCATATTTCACGTCTTTTGAACTTACCGGTGTTATCGAACACACGTAACTTACGTATTGACATTTTAAACCCAATACTTGAAAGCACGCGCTCTCTAAAGAATTTAGGTATTCCAGTTGATGCATGGAGCTACATGCTCTTATACATCAGTCTGTCAAAACTACCCAACGAAACGAAAACGCGTTTTGAGCAATTACACGGCGGTATTAAAACGGAACTTCCAAAATTTAATGATTTTATTGACTTCTTACAAAATGAATGTCATTTAATTGACACGGCTACTTATTCGGACACGTTACACTTTAATAGAAACGATCGTAACATAAAGGTAGATCGTAATGTTCGTAATTTTTTGCCACCTCGCAGTGGGCAAACTGTACCGCAGCTACAGTCGCGTAATAAGACGCACGCTAGTCGCGGGTGCATCTTTTGTTCGGGGAGCACTCATATTATAAACGAGTGTTTTAAATTCAATAATCTGACACGGGATGATCGACGCCAGTGGGTGAAGTCGAACAGTTTGTGTTTTCGGTGTTTCGGTAATCATGCGGCAGTTTCATGTGATAAAAATGTGGCTTGCGCGCTTTGTGGCAACAAAGGTCACAATAAATTGATTTGTACTGTGACAGTGGCTCGGGATGCCGCACCTATAAATAATTACGGCAAGGTAAATAATTACGGGACTGACGGAAATTTTAGGCGTCACGTGTCCGTAGGTATTATGGACAGTCAGTCACAATCCGATTACTATCACCACAACGATAGTGTGAACGCACCAAATGATCGGTGCGCATCATTTGAGCGTAACGACTATAGCAACTCGTATAGTGGCGTTGCTGGGGAAGAGTCGCGCGCGCGTTGTTTCCCGCCGTCGAGCGCCGCGTCGCAGCCGCCCGCGCACCCCGCGCACCCCGCGCACCCCGCGCACCACGCGCACCCCGCGCGTAGCGATGGTTTGCGCCACCAACAGCGCCCGACAATGTCGTCCTCGTCTGTTTACGCGGGCGATAAAAATCAAACTTTTTCGGAATAGCAATTAATGAACAGTAATGTCGCTTCGGGTTCCGTTCCAAAACTTTTAGAGAATGTTTTATTACCTACAGTCATTGTTTACGTAGAATCGTCAGTAGGTGATTTTATCCCTTGCAGGGCTTTATTAGATTTCGGTTCACAGGTTACGGTTATAAGAAGCGACTTTGCGAATTCGCTTGGATTAAAGCGACACTACTGTTCCATACCTATATCGGGCATCGGCGGATGCAATACAAAACTGAGCGACAATATGGTTGTTATTAATTTTCGGTCAAATAATTTGGATTCACTGTTAACAACTTCGGCGGTTGTTCTTAAAACACCGACCACTTATGTTGCAAATCGGCTCGGGATTTCGGATAAATTACGGTTTTCGGATGACGGATTTTGTCACTTAACAAAAGTGGATATTATTTTCGGTTGTGACATTTTAGGTGAAATTGTGCAAAGTGATAAGGTAACTCTTCGGCAAGGAGGGCCTTATGCCTTGGACACCATTTTTGATTATTCGGTTTTCGGTCCGGTTAACGGAAATAACTCCGTTTTGACTTCAAATAAAACTTCGGTTTCGGGTTTGCCATCGGATTTGGCTTCGAATATTAGTTCGGTTTCGGTTTTACCTTCGGTTTCGGTTTCACACTCGGTTTTACCCTCGGTTTCACACTCGGTTTTACCTTCGGTTTCGGTTTCACATTCGGTTTTACCTTCGGTTTCGGTTTCACACTCGGTTTTGCCTTCGGTTTCGGTTATTTCGGCGGGTTCTAATTTGAACAAAATTGCAGCGGATCTGCATTCGGATACACTTTCGGTTTTCAATTCGGATATTTTAAATAAAAATCGGTTAGATTTAGTTTCGGTTTCGGACTCGCATTCGGCTGTGACTACACAGTTGCAGAGTAATTTCGTTCCATTCTCGGGAAATACGCTTTTAGAAGCTGTCGAGCGCTTCTGGGCGTCGGAAGAGCCTCCTTCAAATGTTATTAAAGATCCTTCGGACATAGAAGCCGAACAATTGTTTGTAGAAACGACTACGCGTTGTTCAGATGGAAAATACATGGTTCGGTTACCATTGCTACCATCACGTCCTCAACTAGGTAGCTCGATGTATTCGGCGGTTAGGAGATTTAAGGCGCTGGAAAAACGGTTCCAGACCCAACCAGAACTTCGGGAAAAATATGTCAATTTTATAAACGAATATATTGATCTCGGACACATGCAAAAATCGGATTTTAATATCGCATCAGGTGAAGAGCATTATGTTTTGCCGCATCACGGCGTATTTAAGAAATCGGGTGATACCAGTAAGATCCGTGTTGTATTTGACGGCAGCGGAAAAACGTCTAATGGCGTTGCTTTAAATGATTGTCTTTTTTCCGGTGAAAAATTGCAAACTGATATTACAAAAATTATCTTACATTTTCGGTTTCCCCAGTTCGTATTTACGACTGATATAAAGATGATGTTTCGTCAGACGTGGATACATCCCGACGATCGTAAATATCAATTAATACTGTGGAGGGAAAAAACTTCGGAACCTATCAAAGTTTACGAACTTACTACAAATACCTACGGCCTCAAATCGAGTCCTTTTGTTTCTATTCGATGCCTTAAACAGTTGGCTAGTGATGAAGGTGATCGGTATCCAAAAGCAGCCAATATTGTACGGCACACGGCTTATGTTGATGATTTGAGTGGCGGAGGGGACACGCTAGAAGAAGCAATGGCGGTTAGAAACGAACTCATCGCTATGATGAACACGGCAGGTTATGAGCTGCGCAAGTGGTCAGCCAACGACACTAGACTTATAGCAGATCTGCCCCATGAACATTGTGAGGTCGGTCCTAACTTCGATCATGAGGATAAATTCGGTTGCATAAAAGTACTCGGTATTCGGTGGATACCCCAAACCGACACATTTAATTATGATATTAACGTACCTCTGGAACAAAAGGTAACTCGGCGAATAATATTGTCATCCTTAGCCAAATTGTTTGATCCTCTTGGTTGGATTTGCCCAGTGGTATTTCGCGCAAAATTGTTATTACAGTCTCTACTTAGTAACAGTGACAAAACGGTCGAGTGGGACGCTCCAGCTCCTGTCGATCTCGCTAAAAAGTGGCAGGAATTTCTTTCGGACTTACCAAATTTAACTCGGATTTCGATACCACGGCGTGTAAAGTCGATAGGAGATCATACCTTTTCATTACATGGTTTTTCTGACGGATCGTCTGCTGGGTTTGGAGCAGCAGTTTATTTACGCTCTTGTAATGAAAACGGTGATGTTTCGGTTCAGCTTTTGATGGCCAAGTCACGAGTTGCTCCTCTCAAAAGTAGACTTACCATTCCTCAGTTAGAGCTAAACGGGGCGGCGTTATTGGTCACTCTTTTAAATCACGTACGTGACACGATTGTGAAAGAAATGTCAATTGAAATAGACGGAATCTTCGGTTGGTGTGACAGTACGATTGTTTTGGCTTGGTTACGTACACCCCCGCACAAACTTGAGGTGTTTCAAGGCAATCGCGTCTCCAAAATAGTAAATTCTAAATTAAATATTACCTGGCGACATGTTCCCAGTGAACAAAATTGCGCTGATGCAGCTTCTCGCGGTACGTCAGCTGCTGAATTAGTTAACCATCCTCTTTGGTGGAAACCAGAATGGCTTTGTGAAACACAGGACAAATGGCCTGCTGAAAGCCCAGAATTTCCTGACAACTTACTTCCAGGTATCAAATCTAAATTTGTTTCTAACGTAACTGTGGCGGAACCCAGTTTTGATTTAACTGAACGATATAGCTCGTTCGACAAGCTAATTAACGTTACAGGCTTTATTCTGCGATTTATTCACAATGCCAAAAACCCTCAATCACGCGTTACAGGCGATCTTTCTATTTTAGAACGTAAGAAGGCACTTATGCAGTTAATTCGTTTAGAACAGGAAAAAGCGTTTAACGAAGAAATAACTGCGTTAAAATCAAAGTTACATATTAAAAGTTCATTAAAGAAGTTGAGCTTGTTCTTGGACAATGACGACTTGATCAGAGTAGGCGGTCGGATTAAACACTCTGAGTTGCCATATAATGCCAAACACCCTTTCTTGCTGCCCGGAAGGTCTAGGTTTGTGAAACTATTAGTGAAATATTACCATCAAACCTATTGTCATGTAGGCGCCAATGCGCTGGCAGCCATTTTATCACGAAACTATTGGATTATTTCGGTACGTAGATTGACACGGAATACGACTTTTAAATGCATTAAATGCTATCGAGCACATCCACGTTCAGATCAGCCTTACATGTCGGACTTACCTCCAGATCGTGTTCGATGTGCACGTCCTTTTCAGGGAGTAGGTACGGATTTTGCGGGACCTTTCCTTATTAAAAGCAGCTCGTTACGAAACGCACGTATTCTAAAATGTTACCTTTGCATTTTCGTCTGTTTAGTGAGTAAAGCTGTACATCTCGAGATAGTCTCGGAGTTGTCGGTGGAAGCGTTCGTTGCTGCATTTTCTAGATTTGTTTCCAGGAGAGGCTTACCTTCTCTCGTGAGGTCAGATTGTGGAACAAATTATACCGGCACAGACAAGTATTTAAAAGATCTTTACGTTTATTTACGTGACAATAGTTCGGAAATCGGTCGTCAACTTACAAAATCACACGTTCTGTGGTTATTCAATCCTCCAAGCAGTCCTAATATGGGAGGACTTTTCGAAGCCGCAGTAAAATCGGCTAAAACACACATGCGTCGTGTATTAGGCGAGCAAAAGCTCACATTTGAACAGTTGACCACATTTTTTGCTAAAGTAGAAGCAGTTATGAATTCACGGCCTCTAACTGCATTGAGTTCAGATCCAAATGATTTAGATGTTCTTACACCGGGTCATTTCCTTATCGGTGAACCATTAGTTGCACTGCCAGAATACAATTTTGAACAAGTTAATATTAACCGTTTATCGCGATTTCAACTACTGCAACGGCTTTCGCAACATTTCTGGACACGATGGCGTAACGAATACCTACATACGTTACAACAAAGACATAAATGGACCGTTCAGACTCAACCCCCAAGTATTGACGATTTAGTACTTATAAAAGAGGACAATGCAATGCCTTTAGAATGGAAACGGGGTAGAATAATAAAGTTACTTCCCGGAAAAGACTCCGTAGTTAGGGTTGTCGAAGTTAGAACCCAAAAGGGGACACTTTTAAGGCCCGTTTCTAAAATTTGCCCTTTACCCCTTGGTGATTAGGTCAACCAAGGTAGCCCTTGGTTCGGGGGGAATATGTCCGAGCATCTCGGACTTTATAAAACAGTAATTCAAACGGCCCGCCAATTTGTGGCAACAATGGCAGCGAGCTGTCATTGGACACGCGCTCTGCGCCGATTGGTTCTCGGCGGCGCGCAATACGCATGCGCGCGGAAAGCATGATGGCCGCAGGATAGCGCGGGCTCGAGGCAGCTTTCGGTCGGTTCGGCGGTAAACATCAGTTCGGCTGTATTATCATTGACTTTAATTAAGAACAGAACTCAGAAGTGTTGTTGGTGATCCTGGTGCACCAGGGAAAGTGACGGGGAAGTGAAGCTGCTGTAGTGCCAGACTATCAGCGGTGTCCACGGCGTACTCCACGAAGAGGCAGGTACGTGAATTCCTGGTTTGTGGGTTTTAGATGCTCGGCAGGCTTGGGGTTTAACATCATATCGGACAGACAGACTGACCAGCACGATTTACGACATAAAATAAAATACTTATACAGTCCACTTTCAAAACTCCCACTGAGTTATTGAACAGAGAGAGAGTCTACATTGCCATGTTTTTTATAACCTGAATTTTCCTGATCGTATAAAGAGTTTAATAGCGTTTTAGGTTCATGTAACTGTAGTGAGTTGCATGTTACGTGGATTCCTGCTGCTAATTCGCTTACAATAGCCGACATTCCGGGGCGAGATCTCCTCATGCTGCATTAGCTGGAGATCGTCGAGACCACTCGAGCTCTCAACGACCCGACCGAGTTACACGACGGTCTCGGCAAGCCACGAGTAGTGTTGCCACGTCTAATTTGTTACAAGCGGAGAGGGATGTCAAAATAATCGGAATTACACCGACAATTTCCTTTTTGTAATTCAAATAGAACAGGGGTCACTTATATGTCTATCATCGATCTGACTTTTTATTCATCGTCATCATGTCTCCACTGCAGGAGCACAACCCTCTCTCATCTGCCGGAGACAGACGGAGGATTTGGCCTACACTCCCCGCGCTGGCCAGACGGATTGGGGAGGCCTGATTGATGTTTTATAATGTATTCCCTTAGTCGCCTTGTACGACATCCACGGGAAGAGTTGGAGTGGTCCTATTCTACTCTACCGGGAACCACACGGCAGACACTTTTTATTACTTGGCTATAAAGTTAGGACTTTTGGCGTCCCGATCAGATGCAAATTGGGATGCGTCCCTAAGACCCTGACAGTCAGGATGTTCCGCGCAAATCAGGACACATGGCAACACTAGCCACGAGCTACGGAGGTGCTTCCAGTCGAGTGTCCGCCTAGTCTCGTCCACACACTAATTTCCATGGGTGGATACGTCACGTTTAGTTTGGAGATGGTTCGGTATGCAGTCGGGTATTCCAAGAACATTGTGTGCATTGCGTTGATTCGGAGAAGATTCCTAAACCTGTTAGAGCTCTTGTCCTGTATAATTAATATCTTGATATGGATGGAGACCAGTTAACACTGTGTCAAACTGATTCATGCTTTAGGTTGGGTTAGGTTACCCAATCATGTACGAAAATACCTATTAGACAATAATAGTTATAATACAAGAAATAAAAATAAACTTGTTTTACCAGGGTTAAGACTAAGTCAGCAAATCGTTCACGGGGCAATGTATACGCTTCTACAACAAACTAACAGAATAAATCTTAAATATGACGGACAGAAAGTTTAAGATTCACATTTAAAAACAACTTTGTAAGAAAGCCTATTATAAAATAAACGATTATTTGAATGACAAAGATGCCTGGTACTAATGTTAATTCAGCTTCGCAAAATCTTTATTAATTGTATGCAAACTTGATTTTTAAAAGATGTGTTGCGCCGTTTCTTCTTTACAGCGCTAACACCTAGAAAGCGGTAGTCGATAAAAAAATGACGTGTATAAATGTACCAAGTGTACTCATATGCAATAAATGATTTTGACTTTGAGAGATTTGGGACAGACTACTAAAAATGTATTCCCAAATGGGGAAACTCTGTGGGGCATTCGGGAATAACTCCTTTTGGCGTAATGTGTAATAGGAAGGAAAATGCCCCAGTTGATATAAATTAGCGTTTCCTTCCCAAGTAATATTTAATATACTGTTGATAATGTTATCGGAGCCCTCCACTTGAGTTACGAGTGCCGGCGGCCGGCGCCGGCCCGGCCGCGATAAATACTTATTTCCCAAAGATACGAGCTCTATCACGACACTTGATCCTCGCGCCGGAGGCTCGTCGCTGGAAGGAGCACCGTGTGCGGTCGGCGTAGGGTATAGTTAGCGAGTGCAGCAGCGAGCGTGACCTCAACCGACAGATTTAATTAGCGGAGACAAGCTGTAGTGGAGAGGTCGGCGGGCGGCGTGCGAGCGGGACGGCGTGCGAGCGGGACGGCGCACCCACTGCGAGCCACTTGTACTCACCTTTGCTATAACATAAAGTTAATTGAGGGAGTTACGAGTGTGTCGAACTTCGACAACATCGCTTCCCGCTAGAATAATTAAATTGTCGTCCGACTTTGCAAATTCGTCTGTGATTGATCAGTCATACATTACTTCCTTGATTGTATCATGTCATAATGTCGAGCTATGGAGAGGGCTATGCTCGGGGTTTCTTTGGAGGATATGATTCGTAATCCGACGAAGAACGAAGGTGCCAGTCCTAGCCGAAAGGATTAGCAAGCTGAAGTGGCAGTGGACGGGCCACGTCTGTCGCAGAACCGACGGCCGTTGGGGCAGACGAGTTCTGGAGTGGAGACCGCGGATTGGCACGCGAAGGGTGGGACGCCCCGCCGCCACCAGCGGCTGGACCGGGTGTGGTGGCGTTCATTGGGAAAGGCCTATGTCCAGCAGTGGACGTCTAAAGGCTGACATGATGATGATGATTGTGTCAGTTTAATAATTCTATTATACGACGGTCGGTGTGAGCGCCACTGAGTGACATCTGCGCAGTCGTTCCTACCGCTCACTCGACTCGCAGCGAGCGAGCGCCGCTGAATATTGAATGAAAGCGCTTTTCATTCACAACCGCGTGCACTCAGAGTTGCAGTAATAACTCCGCTGATGAGACCATCGAGAGGTGCAGTCGGCAGTTATATTAAAGCGCTGCGAACGCTTTTGCATATATTAAAGCCGCAGCTGAGAGTCTTTTGATAGCGCACATTTGCCTGCTCTTGTGATAAATGGGAAATGGCTCTGAGATCGGCCATGGTCACACCATTGATAATTGTATATAGTCTCACTCAAGCCTTACTTCTATTGAATTATCTATGTCTTTCATATTATTTTTGGTTCGAATCCCGCTAGGGGCAAATGTTAGTATCATCATCAGGTTATTTTTGTCTCCATTGCAGGAGCACAACCCTCTCTCATCTTCCGGAGACAGACGCAGGTTTTGGCATACACTCCCCGCGCTGGCCAGACGGGTTGGGGAGGCCTGATTGATGTTTTATAATGTATTCCCTTAGTCGCCTTGTACGACATCCACGGGAAGAGTTGGAGTGGTACTATTCTACTCTACCGGAAACCACACGGCATATTAGTATGATGAATATGAATGTTTGTACCCAAGTCTTGGATGTTTATATATTTATTTAAGTATGTGTATCCGTTATCTAGTAACCATAGCACAGGCTCTGCCTAATTTGGGACTGGATAATTGGTGTGAATGTCTGAGATATTTATTATTATTTTTATTTCTTTGGTTCCTGGGTATCTAAAAAAGAGCAGACATGAGCAACCAAAGCTACAACAAGTTGTACAGTAGCCGGTTAGAAGTAATTAATTACGGCATTGGTTCCATCGACAAGTTTTACAGTAGTTATACAAGCGGCTATAGCGCTGATTTACTGCTACAGGCTCTACAATAGCTCTAAAGTGGTCGTAAACGTGTCTTAATTAGGCGATACAAAGGTGCTACAAGAGCGGCAATGTGCACCAAAAGATATAAAATAAGTTTTTGCTTTCGGCGATAATTTGAACGTAAATAAATGACCACTGAAAAAATAGTTGAATACCTACGTCCATCTACTTACAAGGTCATACCACGAAGGAAAATAATTTCTCGTCCTCGCAAAGTGTTTACCTTCATGATTGACACTAATTGCTTATTAAATTAGACAACAGATGTCACATAAGGTGACAGATGTCATGTAAACATATGTCATGAATGTAAAGACTTTGAGGTGACTTATGAGGTGAGAGAAATTATTCTCCTCCCCAACTTTAGACAGTTCAAATATACATTATAGTGGCAGTGTGTGGGCTTCTGAAGGGTGTTATGGCGAGTAAGATCCTGCTATCAAATCAAAATCAAAATATTTATTTTTAAAATTGGAATACATTATTCTCTTTTTGACGTCAAATTCTGCCTAAAACTACTCCACTTCCACCTGTATAACCGAGGGGAAGAAGTGGCAACAAACCCAACGGCACAGGGCCCTACCTTTGATTTATCTTATTCATTACAATCATTAAGTCTACCTATGCTGAGCCATCAAGCACTCCATGGACTTTTATCATTTAAGTAGTCATCTAACTTATAGTAGGCTTTCTTGCACAGATTAACTTTTATAGAAGATTTGAATTTTTGTTCAGACAAGTTAATAATTTTATTCGGAACCTTATTGTAGTAACGTACGCACAGCCCCATAACCATACATCTTTCAATATAGCTGAATTCTGTGACGGTCATGGCTGCGATCTGGATTTTTCAACGGGATAGCGGATAATGGGAACATTCCCGTGAAGCTAGAGAGGGGGGAAGGGTGCCGGCGTGGTTGGTTTGTGAGATAGTACAGCATGCAGCTGATCGCGGGCTGCCAATTAAAATGCTAATGACCTCTCGGCCGGCAAGGTGGTGGACGGTGGGGCTCCGAGACACGAGGTAAGGCTCACCGTCCTACCATCTAACTAAGCTAATAATAGGTCTTCAAGTATCTTAGTACACAATAAGCTCCATATTCAAATAACGGAAATCTTGGGAGTGTATTTAAACTCCAATGACTTTGGTCTTTGTAATTAAATAAAATAAACTCTATGCCTTTTGTGACAAACATCGTTATTCTCATGTACACTTCATATGAAATTTCCAATTTCTGTCTGCCAACATAAATTTTCTAACTTTTGTTTGAAAAATTAGAGTGACGATTTTGAGAAATCATCACGCTAAATGCATTGACGTTAATAACGAATATAATTCGTAAAAAGGATTTAATTGTGAAATTAAGACGATTCCTGAATAAGCAATGCAATAATATACGGCGTCCATCTAATCTTGTCCTTTGACGCTTTGATAAAGACGGTGGGGGGCAAAATTGCACACTTCTAAACTTATAGATACCAGAGGAAGATGTGTTGTCAGGGGAGTGACACTATGAAATTGGTGGGTGACGTTTAATTTAAATTGTGATAATTTAATACCAAGTGTATTGTTAAATTTTTATTTTAATATTATATACTGACATACTCGTAGATAGTATGTTATACACTATGACATTATTTGAAATGTTGACAATGTAATTTATATTTTGTACAATATTTTATTTTATGACGATCCCTTTTACCATATTAGAATGAAATTTAAAATTGAATTTTAAGATGTAAAAGTGAAATAAATAAATCTAATCTAATCTTTGCACATGGTAGAGACGTAAAGAGTTCGATCTCTGCTTATAACTAGTAGGCTGTCACTTCCCTGTCTCACTATGTCACTGCTCTGTGCATGGTGTCACTTCCCTGAAAACATCTTCCCGTGGTATTTATAAGTGTGCCATCTTTCCCCCTTCCTTCCCTATAGTGACATCAATCCGACAAGATAACGGGGTCTAGTCATTACCAGTTATAATTGTGCATTGTTTCCAACAATGTAAATACAAAAACTCGTCCGAACAGAACGCAACAGCGTGCGATTGCCCGCTGCTCCAGCGGCCCGCACCTAAAAGCCTAATGGAAAAATAATTGAATCGCCCGCGCCAAAGGGAAAGGTGAAAAATATCCAAAAACGCGGCCGCAACGCGCTGCATTTTACAAAGGAAGACATTTTTATTCCGTGAAAGAGGTCGCAGCTCTTTGCGAACTCATCTTGCGCCGCATTCGGGGCCTCGCTCCCCTCTCCCCGCTCCCCGCTCCCCTCGCTCCTCGCACCCTTTTGTGGTTAGACTTCAGGGTTTTGGAGCTCATTTTGTTGGAAGCGCCGCGGCCAGTCGGAGGAAACACCTCCATTCGTTGGAGAGATAATTTTGTAATTTTGTCAACCTCACAAATTACGGAAATCGCTGACGTCAGCATTTGATAAAATGTATTAGACTTAAAAAATGTGATAGACGTACAACACGCAGTAGACTTACACAATTTAAATAAAAAAAAAGGTGGTGCGCGCTTACCCAGAAGATACCTATTCATCATCAGGTTATTTTTGTCTCCTCTGCAGGAGCACAACCCTCTGTCATCTGCCGGAGACAGACGGAGGATTCGGCCTACACTCCCCGCGCTGGCCAGACGGGTTGGGGAGGCCTGGTTGATGTTTTATAATGTATTCCCTCAGTCGCCTTGTACGACATCCACGGGAAGAGTTGGAGTGGTCCTATTCTACTCTACCGGAAACCACATGGCAAAAGATACCTATTCACTCTTCCTTTAAAAAGATCCAAGCTGTACTTGTCCGGAAATACCGAAGCTGGCAACGAGTTGCATTCCTTAATTAAATTACTACTTGACAATAATAAGAATACACAACTAGAAGAAGACGGATACAACGTATGTGATATATCTTATCTAGGTTCCACAATGTATACACATGAAGTTGAAAACAACACAGCTGTAACTTCAATTAGTAACAAAACAACTTTAACAATTACAACTAGTGAGGACGTAACTACATTAACCAATAACACCAAGTTATCACGGACTCTGGGTCATCGTACACGTGACGGTAGCCAAAGTCAAAGTCAAAATCATTTATTGCATATGAGTACACTTGGTACATTTATACACGTCATTTTTTTATCGACTACCGCTTCCTAGATGTTAGCGCTGTGAAGAAGAAACGGCGCAACAAACTTCACGCAACACATCTTTTAAAAATCAAGTTTGCATACAATTAATAAAGATTTTGCGAAGTTGAATCAACATTAGTACCAGGCATCTTTGTCATTCAAATAATCGTTTATTTTATAATAGGCTTTCTTACAAAGTTGTTTTTTAATGTGAATCTTGAACTTTCTGTCCGTCATATTTAAGATTTCCTCTGGTAGTTTATTGTAGAAGCGTATACATTGACCCGTGAACGATTTACTGACCTTACTTAGTCTTAACCCTGGTAGAACAAGTTTATTTTTATTTCTTGTATTAAAACTGTTATTGTCACAGTGCCTCAAAAAAGAGAGATAAATTTTTTCTGACATATAAAATATAGCACGGCTGTGATTACAAGAAACGAAAACAATGGCCGACCACACCGAGATAAAAGTAGCCGAGTATTTCCTGGCAAAGAATACGACCACCCCCAATCTTTCCTTCCGTGGGTGTCGTCAAGGCGACTGAGGGAGGCAGCAGCGTTCTCCTGAGTATATTAAGCTCATTACTGCGATCACCAGTTCGCCTGCCAAGCGTGGTGATTATGACAAATCCGCCAATGGACAGCCCATCAAAAGTGGCATTCTATTGGGGAGGCTTATGTTCAGCAGTGGACGTATTTCGGGTGATTATATGATTGTTGGGGCTTGTTTCCTAAGATAATAGCAGAAGTCCAAAAGTAAAAAAATTAGAGGGTCGGCATAAAGCCGAGTCAAATGAATGGAAATTGTGAAGCGATCCGTTCGCGAGCCGGGAATTACGAACATAACTTAATTTGCATCTCGTGATAGAGTGAAGACGTTACTTTGTGAGCGTAATTTTTGCTTTAATGTTCGCGAGGCCATTAGCGCGTGCGAGGCGGGCGTCGGACGTCGGTGTGACTTGCAATTAAACCCACCGACAGGAATATGCCTCTTTTAATTCGCCGACTACACTCAGAGCCTTCAGCATTTAATTAATTCTAAGATAAAGCAGAAAAAATACATTCAAAGCCCCAAAAACAAAAGATAATCTTTCGAGAACTCCCATGAATGAATGAATGACTTTATTTGAGTGAGTGAAAGCGGTGACGTATCTGACGTTTGAGTAGTGTTGCCAGGCGTCCAAACAATCGCTCTGTTCCACGCAAGTAGCCACAACTCTTTCACATTCACAA
Organism: Esperia sulphurella; assembly: GCA_947086405.1. Lineage (NCBI taxonomy): Eukaryota > Metazoa > Arthropoda > Insecta > Lepidoptera > Oecophoridae > Esperia > Esperia sulphurella. The sequence goes on along the minus strand of OX352277.1, from coordinate 13,733,119 downwards.
TGAAACTTGTGCAGTTACTACGCAGAACATTTAATTATTTACTAAATATTGTCATATCGTCAATATTTGGTAATAACTAAATGTTCTGCGTAGTAACTGCACAAGTTTCATTGTGAATGTGGAAGAGTTGTGGCTACTTGCGTGGAACAGAGCGATTGTTTGGAACGCTCCATCTAGTAGTACATAGATATCGTTGTTCAATGCGATTTAGTTTGCGTTGAATATTGCAGGTAAGTTGTTGAGTATTGAACAAACTTAGGAGTGCGCTTCAATCAGGTAATTAACTAATCTCGTACTCCTACTCGTATCTCTCTTATCAGCCATCAGATTTGATCCGCGTGGACAACTTAACATCAGTGATGATGATAATAATAATTAATATAAATAATAATAATAATTATAATGATAATTAATATAAAGGGTGTAGATTAGTATAAGAACCAGAACCATGACATTTTAGAAATATTTTGAAATTAATGATTGATAATACTTATTGAAATTCTGAATTGACTTTATTTAAATGTTATGTATTTGTGTTGCATGTTGTATGTGTATTGTTACTATTTTAATTGCTACACCCCTGTGGGTAAAATTGCACTGATCAATTACCAAATATTGTATATTTTAATAACATCTGCACCTACATGTAATTTATGGCAATAAATGAATTATGATTATGATTATGTGAGGTTGCGGGTTCGAATCCCGCTAGGGGCAAAAGTTCGTGTGATGAATATGAATGTTTGTACCCAAGTCTTGGATGTTTATATATTTATTTAAGTATGTCTATCCGTTATCTAGTAACCATAGCACAGGCTCTGCCTAGTTTGGGACTAGATAATTGGTGTGAATGTCTGAAATATTTATGTATTTATAAATTATTATGTATTTTTCTGGATAAAACTATCCTATTCCAGGACCTAACCTATATATGTGTGCCAAGTTTCATCCCGATCCGTCCAGTGGTTGAAGCGTGATTGAGTAACAAACATCCAAACATCCAAACTTTCGCATTTATAATATTAGTAGGATAGGATAGGATCGTGCCATATTCGTGGTGTGCCCCTTAGTCATCACCGCTATAGCCGGCATAACATTGTGCGAAATGCAACAGTGAGCCCAACTGGAGAGCAATCAGAGCAGAAATCAGTAATTGATTTAGTGGCGGCGAGCTTTACGCTCAAGTGATTAGCGTATACGTACGTATGTAGTCGGAGGTCGCAAGCAGGTCGCATGCAGGTCGCCGGGACTAAAACGATCCAACTGGGCCATCGATCAGCTGTGCTGTTTTTGTTTTAGCTGCCTACGACGGCTAGAGTTCATAGCAAGCATGGCGTTAGGTTGAGGAGAAATGGTAACACTGCAGGTTTTTATTATTAAAGTTCTGATCGCAGTTACTTGGGCAATAAAAATAAAGAAACTCGTCCACAGCTGAACATAAGTTGCCGTGTGGTTTCCGGTAGAGTAGAATAGGACCACTCCAACTCTTCCCGTGGATGTCGTACAAGGCGACTAAGGGAATACATTATAAAACGTCAATCAGGCCTCCCCAACCCGTCTGGCCAGCGCGGGGAGTGTAGGCCAAATCCTCCGTCTATCTCCGGCAGATGAGAGAGGGTAGTGCTCCTGAAGTAGAGACAAAAATAACATGATGATTATGAACATAAGCCCCCCCCCCCATAGAATGACACTTTTGGTGGGCCGTCCATTGGGGGATTGGCATAATCATCACGATTGGAGATCGCAGTAATGATCTTAGTATACACAACAGGACGCTGCTGCCCGTCCCTGGTGCAATCCCTCAGTCGCCTTGACGACACCCACGGGAAGATTGGGGGTGGTCCTATTCTAAGCCGGGAACCACACGGCTTACAAATAAAATATGATTATTTTCAGACAACTTAGATCCATATTTTCTTAGACCAGACTTATTCTACGTTAGAACATTAAATTAAAAGTAAACAGTCATATAGTTAACAGTCCCCTTCAACGACCCAAATATGACTGTACAGACAAATCGCTCTGTAAGGGCCTTCAGCATTCCGTTGGTTCGATCACTAAGAATCGTGTGTCCCGGCGCGACGTCAGCAAACAAGCCGGGGGCTCTCCAGTAGCGAGGGAGCGCCAACAGAACCCTGAAGCCATTATTATACGGGACGGCGGAACTCTCCATTGATGTAAGGGACAAAACACATCTTTTGAGGAAGCAGAAAACTTTTTGACATTTAAAACTTTTACATTTTACAACATATTTAAAGATCGTTTCGGCCTGGGCGCAGAGATAGCCCCAGGTAAGGTGATACTAACATGTTTTTATTTTACTTTATTTTATTTTTCTTATGTGCTTACTAACAATTTATGGATCATTGTTATCCGAATTAAAAACTTTCATTCATTTCATTTCATTAATTTCGAATCAATATAAATAAATATATCATGCTCCGTATATCTAGTGATATACACTCGAGGACAGTGAGTTCGGGTCACTAACAAAACCATAATTTTTCGATTTTCGATTTTTTTAAGCTGTTTGAAATAAAAAATAATTTGAAGAATATAATACCAAGTATAAAATAAAGTTAGGAGTATCTGGTTACCATTAGGTAATGACATCAAAAATGCAATAAACCAAAATATTGAGATATATGAAAACAAAATCAGGAATTGTTGTTGCTTTTATTTCTGTTCTGTCACAAATAGCACGTTATAAAAAGTGTTCCTGGTTACAGTATTAGTAGATCACGTCGTCGCTCGCACCCGGAACTGGATGAGAATCAAAATTTAATTGTGTAATAATTTTTTACTAAGTATTTACCATGTTCTAAAATTATAAATTTCTCTTCTCTCACCTGCAATACACAGAGTATGCGCTATGTTATTCTTATTTTCCTTCTGAAAGGTTACCTGGAAGAGATCGCTTTAAGCGATACACTTTTCAGGAATCTGTACCTATTTTATTGTTATCCTTAATCTGTGTGCAATAAAGAGTTTATCTATCTATCTATCTATATCACATACTTAACTGTGACGTGATTAACGTACATATGAAACTAATTTGGAAGTTCAAATATACATATACCATCCAACTCCATCCCGACAAGAAGTTAGGTTAAGTACTTTACTCGTTTGTGCGTGAGTTGATAAGTAGAGTAGAGGACGTTTTATCCTATCCCCGTTATCTGAACCACCTCCAAAGAACCTTGAAGGTATATCCACATGTGTTTGATAATTTTATCTAGATTTTCTGACGGTGCAAAGGGCAAATTTGCGACGAGAAGGCTGCCTTCTGGCAAACGGTTGTACTGAAAGCGAGGTGGCTAGCGGCGGCGGCGACGACGCTCGGCTGAGCCACTGTAAAATGCATGACGTGCATTGAGTTGACGCCGGAGTGATTAGCGCCCCCCCCCCCCCCCCCCCCCCCCCCGGCCGCCGGCCCCCCACCGCGACACACATCGCGGCACGGGTTAAATAAATAAAATGCAGTATTTACGGATAACAAGGATCCACAATAGTGTTGGTAGCAACTTATGAACTAGCTGTTTCCCGCAACTTCGTCCGCGTGGACAATTTAACAAAATAAATTATTATCTATTTCCCGTAGGAATGATATTTTTTTTTAGGATAAAAACTATCCTATGCCCTATTTCTGGACCTAGCCTATATGTGTGCCAGACCCGTCCAGTGGTTGAAGCGTGATTAAGTAACAAACATCCAAATATCGAAACTTTCGCCAGAATAGCTCGCAGATGGTAGATTTTTTCCTACTTACTTGATATTTTGGACAATTCACACAATATCTTTATAAATTGTAGCCTATGTGTTATTCTGATGTATAAGCTATATTATTGTAAAGTTTCATTAAAATCCATTCAGTAGTGTTTACGTGAAAGAGTAACAAACATCCATCCATACTTACAAACTTTCGCGTTTATAATATTAGTAGGATTTAGAGGGCAGAGGCAGGCCACCGTCACGCGAACGAATCTACCGCGATAACAACCTACACATTCGGGCCGCCCGGACGAAGTAATAACAACGCAAAGTCGAGCGCCTTAAACATATTTTTGCGTGTATCGTATCATACAGTGGGAAGCAGTAACGTAGTTACTTTTAAGTAATATGTGGTAGGACCTACGCATGTATCATGTGAGTAATAGAAAATAATTAAAGGTATCCGATCACGGACGTGGGAGGCAGCGAGGCAGCGCCGCCGACTGGGAGCCATTACCACGTCATCGTCACGTCACGCCGCCCGCGTCGCGTCGACTCGTAATTAAGTTAACCCTGCTCCGGTTGAGCCGTCGCGACACGCCGCTGTGCCACGCATATTACATGTACCATAATACTAAAACAATACGTTTTCTTTTCCAACTGGTATTAAATACAAGACTACATTGTTTATTCTAATCCCGGACCGATTAACAAACCCGAGGGTTTGTTACGAAGAGGGGACCGCGCCTTCTGCGGCGTGTGATAGCGCTGGCCGTCAGCGGGCCGCACGTCGCACGTCCGGCCCGGCCCGCGGCCACGTCTCTCGTCCCAGCTGTACTCTGTGCAATGAACATGCGTGTGGTTCCAGAACATTACCACCCCAAATCATTCCGTCGGCTATCGTCAAGGCGACTGAGGGATTGCACCAAAGACGGGCAGCAGCATTCCGCTGTGTATATCAAGATCATTACTGCGATCACCAATCTGCTGGCCAAGCGCGGTGACTTGAGTGAACCACCAAAAGTGGCATTCTATTGGAGGCTTATGTTCAGCAGTGGACGTATTTCGTAGATGATGATAATGGAATAAATTGTTGTCTAAAATATTAGTATTTTACATTTGAATGTAGTCGCTCCCAACCGGAGCTCTAAAGGTAAAACCGGGCCACGGATTCATGGTACGAGAAACACAAGTCTGTGTACATGAGACGTGCGAATGTTTTCGATATAATATTTACAAACACATGCGATATACGCGGCGCATCCGTAACATTATTGATGGTCGTATCGGCACGGGAAGACGACGCGGCCGGCGACGCGGGCGACGCGGGCATGCGGGCGACGCGACGTATCGTATTGTTCTCCAATATCACACGCCGTTTTGCAATTTCCACCGCGTTCGTCATAAACATAAATTGTGTTTGCTCGGGTTGGCGTTTATACGTCTGCTATCCACGGACAGATCTATGTAGCAAATGTTTTACAAAGAAATCGTTCAAATAAAGCATATGTTTATGCTATGTCAGTCACCTAACAAGACTAAAAAATTTTCTATTTATAATTTATTATAACATCAATGCATGTATACAACCATTACACACACGCACACAAACATACACCCCGTCACACACACCCACACACACACACCCACACACACAAAACCTTCACATACACATTCGCAAGCAAGTTTTTTTATTTGTACCTATTTGCTGTTTTTATTTAACTTATAATTTTATTAATTTTTTTTTGTTTACGTTATGCTTAAGTTTCGCCCTTTATTGAGAGTGAGAGCCTGGTGACTTGTCATACAGGTGTCTACCTAGTACAGACACCAGTCTCTCGCAAAGGTATTTTTATTATTTTATGGTTGCTCTTGTTTTTTTTTCTTTATCTGTAACCTTTGTGTAGAGAAAATAAAGATATATATATATATATATATATATTTACCTTGGTTTTTCATCATATCTCCTCATTACGAATCGTCTCCTTCAAACAAACCCCTACACAGCCCTCTTCACAGCTCGCTGAGCGACTTGACACTCCGTCAGTGCCCGTGTCTGCGTCGTAGGTCATGCATGACAGACAGCATCAGTGCGACTTTATATAATAAATAATAATAAATATTTTATTTGTCCCATCACTATCTTACAATTTGTCTAAAAAGTATTGTTACATAAGTTTTCAACAAATAATTCAGATTGCGTGAGACTGGTGCCTGTAGTAGGTCGCGCGCTGCAACCTGTCGGTACAGGTCACCAGGTCTCCGCCTCTTAAGGTATTAACTAGGTGCATTTTGGAACTAGGTAGTGTAACTAAAGCTCTGTTTGTATGTATGTATGTATGTATGTATGTATGTATGTATGTATGTATGTATGTATGTATGTATGTATGTATGTATGTATGTATGTATGTATGTATGTATGTATGTATGTATGTATGTATGTATGTATGTATGTATATATGTATGCATATATATGTGTGTGTGTGTGTGTGTTAATGTATGTGTGTGTGTGTGTGTGTGTATTTATGTATATGGAGGGGTGGGGTTGGGATAGAGATGATTTAGGGGAGATCATTAGGACAATGGCTCGGTCACAGGACTCGAACCCCAGAGGTCGTGGGTGCCATTCCCACTGGGGACTGAAAACTTTGGACAAGTTGCTCCCATTCTGGATGTTATATTTGTGAATTGTCCTATCCTTGTCTATACTTATTCGTGTATCGTCTATGTATATATTGTTCATTTATGTTTATATAATATGTATTTTCAAACTTTATTAAAAGTAGGTACATTTCTTTATCAAATTTGGTACTAAACGCATTATACTTGTCCTTTCGGTTACTCTAAGGTTGACTGGAAGAGATCCCTAAGTGGGATAAGTCCGCCTTTGTACACAGTTTAATTCCTATTTTATTATTGTTGTTATTTTTGGTACAATAAAGCGTTTACATACATACGTACTATATCCCTTAGCACAGGAGAAAATCCTAGTTTGGAATTAGACAAGTGTATGTATGTATTAGTTATTATTTATTTTAAAATATGATCCAGACTGTAAGGTCATCGTTAAGGTTAGAAATTAAAAGAAAGACTCAAAGAACTTATTTTGAGGTGATAAAAGGTAGTCTTCAAAATGTTACTTGCAGCTCGTATCGCGTGGATAAACTCTTGAATACATAATGTTGTATAATAGGTACACATGTGTACTACAATTCTTGCAGACATGTCACTATTAATAATAAAGTAAGCAGAAATGTAAACTTTGTCCCGCAGTGTCCCTCTCAAAGACACAACGGGACCGAGCGACCCGCAGAGCTCACCGCACTCATTTGCATGCGAGATGACGTCGCACGCGACGACGACGGGACATTCGTTGTGGGCACATCAGACCCGCTCGTCTACATTCGCGACGGATCAAGAGCAACACATATTTTATGCAAAGCGTTTTAGTAAAAAGCTTTGTAGTACTTTTGTGAGACCCGATACGGTTATAGTGGTTTCAAACGACGCTTATCCCAGTGTGAGGATGTTTATCACTGTATAGGCGCCCGAGGACAACCTCCTACGTAGACATCGAAGTTGTGTAACCTGGGGGAACCATTTCAAAAAATAGCATGTGACATGATTCTGATAAGCGTTTTGCGTCTAACGCCATACGCTCATCCAAATAATAAAGTTAAGTGCAATAATAAATACGATGACTACTTAAATGATAAAAGTCCATGGAGTGCTTGATGGCTCAGCTTAGGTAGACTTAATGATTGTAATGAATAAGATAAATCAAAGGTAGGGCCCTGTGCCGTTGGGTTTGTTGCCACTTCTTCCCCTCGGTTATACAGGTGGAAGTGGAGTAGTTTTAGGCAGAATTTGACTTCAAAAAGAGAATAATGTATTCCAATTTTGAAAATAAATATTCTGATTTTTGATTTCAGTGCATCAACTGAGAGAAATTGCATTTTGCCGTAATGCGAAATTATCGGTTTCCATAATACATTGTGACTTCTACCATGGAGCTTTCAGTATTACTGACAGTTTATCAGGACGCTGATATTGTGTTACTATATATATATTGTGTTACCCATAACCATGGTTCATTGTGGGAGTCTAGTGATAAATACATCATCCAAGAAACTTCAGTTAGTACATGACATTATATTAATTTCCTGTTAATTATTACGTTTGGACGCCTAGTCGTTATTTAAGAGGTGTATACCTGATACATTGTTTAGAATTCATATTAAATCGAGGGGTGCATTTCTGCCAGTGTGGGGGAAATCACACTAATATACTAAAAACGAAAATTTGGTTGCTTGTTACTCAATCACGCTTCAACCACTGGACGGATCGGGATGAAACTTAGCACACATTTAGGTTAAGTCCTGTAATAGGACTTAGGTTAGTTTTTATCCCGAAAAAACATCCCATTCCTACGAGAAATACATAATAATTTGTGATGTTAAGTTGTCCACACGGACGCAGTCGCTGGGAACAGCTAGTCATTCATAACTTTCCTGCGACCACCCACCCGTTTAATTAGATGGTAAGCCACTTCTGTGGAGACTGTACCTTCCAGTGTTTGCAGCGACTGTCGCCGCAGCAGATGGAACGCAAACATTCACCACCCGCGGTTCAAACGTCACGGCACAGCTCACAGAACTGTATTCAAACACTAAAAACGATAAAAAGCACGTCGACGACGTTTTCCCTCTCTAGATTATACTTATAATAAGAATGAGAGAAGAGTTTAAACACCATTTCCCTTTTCATCAAACATGCAATAACTCATAATGGACTCTGCAATAGCTTCTTTTAATTTTCTCCGCAGATATCTCGCTATGCATTTAAATATTTCATTTCTAGGTAGAGGTGATTAGCATTCAAAGCGGCCACACAAGCGATAAACATTTTTATGTGAACGGAAACAGGCAGTTAAATTTTGTGGTGTTCCTTGGCAGTAATAATAAGAAAAAAATTAACCCATTATTATTAGCAGATTTCATTCCCGGCTTAAAATAGAGCCACCCCCAGTCTTCGCGTCGGTGTCGGTGTCGTCGACTAGAATAGAATAGAATAGAATAGAATATAAAGACTTTATTTGGCAAACACAAATACAACACAGGAATTAAAATAGACGACATAAATATGAAAAAAAAGAAGCAAACAAATTACATAACCGTTAAAACAAAACAGAAAAAATGCCACAGTGTTGTAGTGTGACGCCAAAAGGGTCCCCAGCTCAGCTTATGCTGTAGCAAGAGCTGCAGCGCTGATTGTCAGTGAGGCCACCAAATGACTCACGGACGCAATTGGTTCATCGTAAGCAAGAAATGAAAAGATTTATATACTTATTATTATGTTGGTAGTACACCTGCCTGCGAAGCTCGGGGTCGCGGGTTCGAATCCCGCCCAGGGCAAACATTCGTGTGATGAGGCCTTGTGACTGGATGTTATTTATAAATTATATTATGTATGTATATCAGCTGTCTGGCTACCCATACCCATATTAAAGGCTCTGCCTAGTTTGGGATCAGGTGGCCGTGTGTAAAATGTCCCAACATATTTATTATTATTAATATTAATTATTATTATATTGCACCAGGGACGAGCAGGAGCATTCTCCTGTGTATATTAAGATCATTATTGCGCTTTCCAATCCGCTTGTCAAGCGTGGCGTTTATGACAAATCCCCCAATAGACAGCCCACCAAAGGTTGCGTTCTGTTGGGGACTTATGTTCCATAGTTGACAGGTTTCGACTGATGATGAGAGCATACCATTCACACATACATTATTGTTTATCATGAGAGACATAAAGCATTATAACATTATTACATTACTATCAGCTATCGAGCTGTCCTTGTAATATTTTTCTCATGAACACGTTGAAAATATCCGGTTGTTTGCGCTCGTGTGAAACTTAATCCAACATCGTGGAGTCGTGCTCGCTCTTCAAACCTGCAACGTAATTCTATCTTTTTAATATTCCTCTAATAGAAATGTTTTGCTTCGAGATGTTCTGTTGTCCTCATACAGCTTGCGAGATTATGCATTTCGCTTGTAAAATTTCTGATAAAAGAGAGCGGAGTCTTATTACCCACAGTAGTATTTATACCCGTAATTTTTTTGTATCGACCACCGCTTCTTAGGTGTTAGCGCTGTGAAGAACAAACGGCGCAACAAACTTCACGCAACACATCTTTTAAAATGGAGGTTGTGTACAATATAATAAAGATTATGTAAAGTCGCATTACAGACAGACAGGACCAGGCATCTTTGCATAATCTTTTATTTTGCTTATTTGGAACATCAACTTGTGGTTGTACTTTCTGTCACTCACTCTGGGTATGTGATACATTTAACTTCATCCCTAATTTATTACGTTAGCGAGAACAAAGTATCGATACTGTATCTAATACTTACACTACCCCCGGCCCCGGCACTCCGTACATGGGAACAGATTTAATTACCTACTACTACTACAGGAGCAGCAGCATGTCCGTACACGTTTGTACGTGTGCGTAAATTATTGCAGGGCTGAGCTAATCGAGACAGGGACAACGTTATACGGCAATAACATAGAAGCTCTTGCTGCGGCAGGCCAGTGGTACGTACTAGGGTTGTTGAGAATATCAGTATCAGCATCCGCGGATTATTATTATTGTTTTCAATATCAGCATCAGCGTCAGCGTCAGCATCAGCAACAATCGATGCTGTTTTTTAATGTTTGACATTCAAGTTGTAATGTGTTCAATGAAGTACGTGTGTGCAAATCACGTGGAGTTTTAACGAATCATAGACAGTTATATAAAAAAAACTGTCACTTTGGAACTCATTCGATTGTTTTATCAACATATCAAAATATCAACAAATTTAGGTTGGACGTTAGCAATACGATTCACGTTAGTAAATTATCGTGACGTGCGTGCGTAGTGAAAATTAGAAATAAAATAAGTAAACCACAAACCATATTCAAATTCAAAATGCCACCTCCAATGAAAGTAATTTATTAATATCAGCATCAGCATCCGCATCCGCTGATATTGAATCTAATAAAATCAGCATCAGCATCCGCTGACATAGTACAAACCTGCACCAGCAACATTAACCCTGGCTCCATCAGCCGTAGGTCTGTTGTGAGTGTCGCTTGCTTCTTTACGTAGTAAATTTAGTATTCTCTGCTTACAGTATTCCATCGGAATTCTCGGTGCCACCGGCCGCGAGGCGGCGCTCAAGTTATTCTATTGTTTTTATTATTCTCGTTCATTCGACGTCCACGGCCTCATCTGTGTTGTAATTATGAATATTGTTTGTGCGCCACGGTTCCTGCCGCTGTAATTGGCGAGGGGAAGGCCGACGCCAGTGTTCAATTTGTCTGAACAATCGGGAAATAAAGAAAACTTGGACCATTTCTGAGGCAAAATTATTTCGTTAAACACAAGTTTATAAACGTACTAATTCTAGCGGAAAATAAGACTGACGAAGAGTTGGAGAAGAATGAAACTCAAATCACCAATCTTCCCGTGGGTGGGTAGTATTATTAAGTATTCTATGCCGTGGGTGTCGTCAAGGCGACAAAGGGATTGCTCTGTCGTTGTCCTGTGTATATTAAGATCATTACACCCATCCGCTATGCCAAGCGTGGTGATTATGGCAAATCCTCCAATGGACAGCCCACCACAAGTGTTACTATATTGGGGATGTTTGAGTTCAGCAGTGGACGTATTTCGGCTGATGATGAAATTCAAATGTAGCAACAGTGTAATTTGAAATTAAAGAAAAAGTAAACAAAAAACATGCCGTGTGGTTTCCGGTAGAGTATAATAGGACCACTCCAAATCTTCCCGTGGATGTTGTACAAGGCGACTGAGAGAATACATTATAAAACGTCAATCAGGCCTCCCCAACCCGTCTGGCCAGCGCGGGGAGTGTAGGCCAAATCCTCCGTCTGTCTCCGGCAGATGAGAGAGGGTTGTGCTCCTGCAGTGGAGACAAAAATAACCTGATGATGAATGAATGAAACAAAAAACATATTTTGAATACATGATTGTAGCGAAATGGATTAGTGGTCTTGATACTTTCTGGATGGCATTTACACAATTATTTATCGGCACTTGTTTTGACAATGAAACATAGTTCATGACGTTATTTGTCACTCATAGAACGATCAAGATTCGTAGCAAAGTTGTCTTACTGCGACGAAACGACGCACGACTGTCATTGACATAATCTATACATATAATAAAAGAGTAGAAAAAACAAAAGAAAAGCGAATCTGTACATTAAAGTTTTAAAAAAAATTTCACTGCCCGGACGTTACTGAAGACCAGTAGAGTCCAAAAATATAATTAAAAAATTTCTTATCTGTCTGTATGTATGTATGTATGTACGGGCTAATCTTGGAAACTGCTGAACAGAATTTGACGGCGTTTTCACTGTTTAATAGCTTTTAGTTCAGGCCTCATACTGGTATAATTCATATCTCAATAAAATGTCAGGATGCTGATATACAAGTTGACCTCTCATTTCATATCATTTGTATGAAAGTGTAGTTCAACATTACTGGTCGATGCAAGAACTTGACAGAAAGTGACAGAGATGTTTTAAAGCTCATTTATAGATTTATTTTAGCTGATGTATTTCAGGTAATTCCACAAGTCTCGATACAAAAAGTTCGTTATTCGATAATTAGTGGCCCTGTATTAGACCGGTGATCGTCGACAATGTCAATATCGAAGCTGATCAGGAGTACGTCTGCCTAGGACAAACAATATAGATGGGTAGGATCAATTTCAAAAGCTGACAGAAGAATCCAGTTAGGCTGGGCAGTATTCGGAAAACTGTGTCAAGTCTTTACGTCACCTATTCCACAATGTTTAAAGAAAAAAATATTTAATTAGTGCGTCCTGCCTGTCATGATTACAGCGCGGAGACGTGGACACTGATGGTGGGCCTGATCCACAAGATTCAAGTGGCTCTGCGAGCTATAGAGAGGGCAATGCTCGGGGTCTCTATGAGGGATATGATTCGTAATGAGGAGATCCGATGAATAACGAAGGTGACCGACATAGCCGAAAGAATTAGTAAGCTGAAATGGCAGTGGGCGGGTCACATATGTCGTAGTACCGAACGGCCGTTGGGGCAGATGAGTTCTAGAGTGGGACGCGACGTCACACGCGCAGGGTGGGACGCCCTGCCGCCAGGTGGATGGACGACCTGGAGAAGGTGGCCGGAAGCGGCTGGTTCCGTAGGGCGTTGTGGCATTCATTGGGAAAGGTCTATGTCCAGCAGTTTGACAGACATTTTGTTGTACAGTTAATTGGATATGCAACATAGGAAGGGAATAGGAGGGGAAGGAAGTCGGATGGAAAAGAATAGAGGGTTTAGGGTAAGAGAGGAAAGATGAGGGGGCAGTGGTAAACAAAGGGTGTAGGAAGGGGTGGGTTAAGGGAAGGGGGAGAGGTAGGAGTAGGGAGAGGGAAGGGGTGGGGGAAAGGGTTTTCAACGTTGTGGGAAAGGGATGGAGAAGGAAAGAAAGAAAGAGTATGGAAAGGACAAATTGGAGGGGAGGGGGGAAGGAAATATCACCTAATTTGCACAATATTAAAATATAATTTTTTTATTGATTATATGATAATCTTTTAATTCATGATAAATGTAAATGTCAACTTTATTAAAAAAAAAGCGGCCAAGTGCGAATCGGACTCGCCCATGAAGGGTTCCGTAGCAGCAAGTAACATAATATAAAAGTTATTGTAGTTCGTTGTAACTTTGATCGATGTTTTAATAATAGTATTGTGGTTTACGATTTATGACGTATTAAAAAAAACTACTTACTAGATCTCTTTCAAACCAATTTTCGGTAGAAGTTTGCATGGCAATGTACATCATATATATTTTTTAGTTTTATCATTCTCTTTCTCTCTCTCGCGCAAACTATTCAGTTTAGAAAAAAATGATATTAGAAACCTCAATATCACTTTTTGAAGACCTATCCACACGTATGGGTTTAATGAAAAAAAATATTTGAGTTTCAGTTCTAAGTATGGGGAACCCCCAAAATTTAATGTTTTTTTTTTTCTATTTTTGTGTGAAAATCTTAATGCGGTTCACAGAAAACATCCACTTACCAAGTTTCAATAGTAAGTTCTTATAGTTTCGGAATAAAGTGGCTGTGACATACGGACGGACAGACAGACAGACAGACATGATGAATCCATAAGGGTTCCGTTTTTTGCCATTTGGCTACGGAAACCTAAAAAACTGTGGTCCAACGGGCGAAACCGCCGCCGGAACGCTAATTTTTACCCGACTTCAAAAAAGGAGGTTCTCAATTGGATAGTATGTTTTTTATGTATATTAATATTTTTAATGCATAACCAGATTAATAAATTTCTTTTAGGATTTAGTAACACGTAATACATAAGAATGTGTAATGTTAAGTTGTCCACGCGGACGAAGTCGCGGGCAACAGCTAGTGTATGTATAAATTTTGACATCAGAAGTTTATTGTTTATGTGTTAATATTTTTAATTTAATTATATTACTGTTGACAAATTGTTATGTATACCTATAGTTATGTAATATGTAAACTGAAAGAAAGAAATCCATTCTTATTATAAACTAGCTGTGCCCGCGGCTCCGCTCGCGTGAACTAAGAATCCGCTCCCATTCTCACTCCCGCTTCCCCTCACGCTTACGCTCCCGCTCCCGCTCCCACTCCCCTTTTTCCACGCCCACGCCCACTCCAATTCCCACTCGCAGCTCCAAATGTAATCCAAACTCATCGCAATCTGAATAGTACGGAAATACTATTATGTGCAATATATTGCATACTAACCTTACATACTAATGTATTTGAAAACTAAAAATGTCTATATCTTTTGATTGAGTTAGCCGATTGCGACGAAATAAAGACTAAATGTTAAGCCCCATGTTTTTGTGAAAAGTCCATCAAAATGCGTTCAGTAGTTTTTAAGTGATGCGTGCACAAACTCACAGACAAACAGATAAACAGACAAAAATTCCAAAAATGATTGAAATGTGTTCTATTACTTATCCTTAGACCCCTAATATTTTTTTTTTGCAAATATCTTCAATGTACAGACACGCGATGTTTAAGATTTTATTTATTAGATTTACGCCATGCTCTGTACCCTTTCCCGTTTATAGAGGAAGGAAGAATCGAATTATAGACGCAGCTTTGTGTCGTTGCGGTAACAAAAGGCTGAAGTTTAAAGTGGGCTCTTAAGTAATTCGCTAGACAAGCGGCGAGTGCATGAGCCTTTGTGCCTGACGCCGAGGGCCCCTTAATGGGCAGGATTTAGTGAAGGTACTCGCAAACGGAATAGATTAGCGCAGCCGGGTCTACAAAGATTGAGCTCGTTAAGGCAGCAAAATGGGGCGGTTAATGCGAATTTGAATAGTCCGTGTCTGTTTAGAGTGATTCCCGGGTGCGGAACGACGAAGGTACGCAGAGGTGCGGCTGGAATACCCGCGAGTTTATACGTTACAGATAACAAATACACCGATTAAATGTGACAAAACTGGCGAGTAGAATAGAATAGAATATAATAGAATAGAACAGAATAGAACAGAACAGAACAGAATAGAACAAAATAGAATAGAATAGAATAGAAAAACATTTATTTAGCACATATATACAACACAGTTTGACAGACAGAAAGATTTATACATTTAGTGCAGTCAACACGGAGAGGCTGGCCATGGACAAGGGCTAAATTTGGGCGCAAGCAAAATGGCACGCAGCCCGCCTCGTAGGCCCTGGGGCCACCCCACCGGTCGACTGCACGCGGCGGTGTTGCAGTGCGGTGCCAAAAGGGACTCCGACTCAGCACATGCTGCAGGATCTGCAGCGCTGGTTTTCAGTGGAGCCCCCAGTATTATACTGTGCGTGTTTGTTAACAAACGGACAACGACCACTGTGAAAGAGGATTGTTTTGATAAAACTGCAACAATATGTCGGAGACATATGGTTTAAAGCACATAGTTCTTGGACTTCTAGATATCATTATTAACATCTAGAGCTATGTTCGGAGTTTCTCTAAGGGACAGGATTCCGAATCAAAAAGGGGACCTATTCCACATATCCCTACTGGTCTGTCTACTACTAGTAGGGAGTAGGAATTTCTTTCCACTCTTTTCTACTAGGGGGGATACATGGAAATTTTACTTCCACGTATTTCTACTAAGATAAAGTACGGGTAGAAAGAGAAATCCTTTATTGCACTTGAAATAATCATCCTCGATACTATCGGTATTGAAATTATAATAAAAAGGGAGAGGTGGGGTTCAAATTGATTATAATCAACTTGAACCCCACCTCCACCTTTAGAAACTGATGATAGTGAAATAAAATGAAATTCAAAGTATTTGCTGGAATATGAACACAAAGCTGTGTGGTTTCCGGAAGAGTAGAATAGGACCACTCCAACTCTTCCCGTGGATGTCGTACAAGGCGACTAAGGGAATACATTATAAAACATCAATCAAAACACAACGCTACAAAAGTGAAACTCCTAGAAGTAGAAAGATCTCAAAGAGCTCTTCTAAAGATAGCATACTTCAAACCACGAATTTATCCCACCTACCAGTTATATTTAGATTGTGATCTATTGACAGTAAGAAAACTTTATATCCTTTACGCAATTTTAAAAATGCAAAAAGCTATAACCCTAGACCCTTCAAATCTATTAAAACGGAGAAATCATGCTGTTATAAAGGAAATTAGAATCAAGACAGTCTTTGCACAACGACAATTTAATAAACAATCGTCACATTTGTACAACTTAATCAATAAAAAATTAAACATCTACATGCTAAAAAAGTATGAATGTAAAGAGCGAATTACCAAATGGTTGAAATCGATAAATTACGAGGAAACAGAAGAACTTTTTAAATATACTACTTAGACAAAAAATAACACACAGGTAAAAAATAAATAAATCCTAAGTTAGTATTTGTATAAAATGATCCCAAGAACAAGTGTTTGTTCATAGGGCTAACTGAGGCAAACATTATTAAACTTAGTTATTCACTTATTTATGCGTACACTTGTACACATCTCACTCACTCACTCACTCACACACACATACACACACACACACACACACACACACACACACACTTATTTTAATTTTTTAATTCTCTTTTCCCCTTCATATTATTAATTTTTAAGCCAATGTAATGTAATGTTAAACCAGGTACTGTAATGTTAATTAGAATTAGATATGGAGCAGCGTGACCTTCTGACACAGGTGTATTTCACTTAATAGAAGGTCACAACAACATGCACTGTTTGTACCATTTTCGTTGACAAAATAAACTATTTTTCATTTTTTTTCATTTTTTCAACCAGGCCTCCCCAACCCGTCTGGCCAGCGCAGGGAGCGTAGGCCAAATCCTCCGTCTGTCTCCGGCAGATGAGATAGGGTTGTGCTCCTGCAGTGGAGACAAAAATAACCTGATGATGATGAACACAAAAGACGGATCATCTAAATCTCACCAATTACTTCTGAGTGCAGCGACCGATCTTTAAAACATCAAGTGTAGGAGTCCCTTTGTGCTTAGTTCGGTACCGACATGAAATCGATTGATGTCTTAATTGAATTCGTTCATTAGTTGTGTTCTCGCTGACTAGTCATGCCGTCTCCCTCTCCTCCCATAATCAATATCTAACTGGTTTCCCGCCGCGATATGACATCTGATGTTTACCCTCAGTTAATGGAGCGCGCCTATGCAAACACTTGCATTACTGATTTATTATTGATGTTGCCGTTTCAATTTGCACACATTGTAAAGGAGTCCTTCAGGCAGAGATCGATTGGCACGAGATGCTCAGATCAAGTACCGTATTAGCTGGAAACAAATATATTATAGACATTGGTCTACTTGGAAATACATTGTGAGCAGAATGTTGCATAACGACGATTTGTATAGTAATACTGTTTTTATAGAGGCATAATAATACCAAACCAATAGGCAAGAATTACAGTAAGTAAAATCATAAACAAATAGTAATTAAAACTAAAATGATTTAATTTAAAAAAATGCCTACTACAGGAGCTCGATGCCCGATGCTGGACAGAATGCATTTCCCATGCTTACCTATCTAGCCAATATGTATAGATCTGGTATTCAAGTCACAGCAGACGGCATTAAGTATGCTGTTATCAGAGCGACGCAGCCTCTCCCGAAAGCGCTCTCCTAACTGCAAACAAATCGGACAGTCGCATAAGGGTGCGAAGCGTACTTTATGGTTTCACCTCGTGGTACTAACTATATAATTTACTTAGATTTAGTAAGTGTAGAGGAACTGGCAATATGCATTGGATAGACCTTTGCCGTATGGTTTCCGGTAGAGTAGAAAAGGACCACTCCAACTCTTCCCGTGGATGTCGTACAAGGCGACTAAGGGAATACATTATACAACATCAATCAGGCCTCCCCAACCGGTCTGGCCAGCGCGGGGAGTGTAGTCCAAATCCTCCGTCTGTCTCCGGCAGATGATAGAGGGTTATGCTCCTGCAGTGGAGACAAAAATAACGTGATGATGAAACCTTACATCCAGCGGAGAGTGGTCGTCTCTCCCGCTCTATACCCTCGTCATCCTCCATGTCCTCAGTCAATATGTAACCCAGGTACTCAAACTAAACTAAACTCAGCTAAACACTATTATTTCCATCTTCGCCAAATTGTGTTTCAGACAGTGACCAACATTATAATTTAATATAATACTCACAGACGAAAACAACTCACTAGAACATTGTCGGAATAATCGGGGGACTTAGGAGTACCAGATCATCAGCATACCTTAGAACTGTTAACGCATACTTAGTGTTGTCACCCATTTAACAAAATTCGTTAGGTTGCCGTATCAGTACTCCAAACAGATTCATCATGTCGACTGCAGAGTCGCGAAGTTTGTTCAAGGGAAATTAATAATTCGCGCGACTCAGGCCCAGAAAGCATGCACGTAGTACTGATGTTTTGCGGTCTGACGGTTACTTAGTGTCTGTTTGCTAAATGGGACGTTTTAAACCACAGCATGGTCCGATGACTCGGTCCGATAAAGGACCGCGCAGTCAAGCGTTTAAGGACAGACAAGTTACCCTCTTTTAAATCCTGATCTACCCTTTTGTGTCCGCACCCATCAAACTTTTCGCACGTCCCACATTTTACTAAAAATTTATCGTCCAAAAAAAGGATTAACAGAATATCGCCGGGGCCCGGTAGAGTCGTGTTAGCCTCATAAAATTTGTGCTCGGATGAAAAATGGCTGAGTCCGCCCAGGACATACTTTATTTGTCGGAGCTCGGCTGAGCCCGCGCCGCCCGTGTCGCGCCATGCGTCATCCAGATAATGGCGAGTGATTAAACAGCACCGGATCGACAAATAAACTGTTCTGTGTGTGAAGTAAATCCAAAACAACGTGCAGGGGACTTTTCAAAAATCAAAACATAATGTCTATGTACTCGTTATATTTATTCGAAGTTATAATGTATGTTAGGCGAAATATGTCCAGTTTCGGTCGACGTATAGGCGGAGGGCACGAACTTCGTAACGAAGGTCGATTAAAGACAGTAACGCGCCGTACTGCACTTGCCACCAAAAACCCCCGCGTCATCGGCCCCACGTACTACGAACACCTGCCCGCAGATCTACGTAACGAGACCAATGACGAAACGTTTAGTCGACGACTGAAAAACCTTTTGTTGGAAAATGAATATTATTCCATAAATGAATTTTCTAAAAAAATGAAATTGGTGGGCCCTCTGACGTTTAATTTAATTTGTGATAACTTAATACCAAGTGTATTTTTAAATTTTTATTTTAATATTATATACTGACATAGATAGTATGTTATATACTATGACATTATTTGAATTGTTGACATTGTAACTTATACACTATTTTATTTTATGACGACTTTTACCATATTAGAATGACATGTAAAATTTAATTTTTAAGATGTAAAAGTGAAATAAATAAATCTAATCTAATCTAATCTATGTGGAGCATTCACCTTCCCTGTGCCAGTCCACTGCATCTCCCAGTACGAAAGAATGGTGTGCGTGTTTGTATGGAGCCTGGTACCCACCCACTAATAGCAACCAATACAACAAGTGACACTCCAAGGGTTTTAAATGCCCATAACACCGAAAATACAGCTAACTGAGGTCAACCGCCATAGTAAAAATTGTTCTACTTCATCATCAGGTTATTTTTGTCTCCACTGCAGGAGCACAACCCTCTCTCATCTGTCGGAGACAGACGGAGGATTTGGCCTACACTCCTCGCGCTGGCCAGACGGGTTGGGAAGGCCTGTTTGATGTTTTATAATGTATTCCCTTAGTCGCCTTGTACGACATCCACGGGAAGAGTTGGAGTGGTCCTATTCTACTCTACCGGAAACCACACGGCAATAGTTCTACTTAATAAGATCTTTTCATTTGCGTATCTTTATATATTTGTGCCGCCAGATGGACCGACGACCTAAAGAAGGTGGGCGAAAGCGGCTGGATGCGGAGGGCGGAGGACCGGGTGTAGTGGCGTTCATTGGGGAAGGCCTATGTCCAGCAGTCGACGTCTAAAGGCTGACATGATGATTTGCGTATCATTTATTGTTATTGGTGTCTGGGACCAAAACGCCCATCATCCTTTCACATAACTACTGCCGCCGCCACTCTAGCGCATCGGCCATGTTTGCTGGCGCGCATCGACTGCTGGCTATACAACCACGTTCCTGGTGCGCTGAGCGGGGCGCGCCTCCAGCTGGAGCTTGTACATCCGACGCAGCTGCAATCACAAGCAGCGCTTTTCACATAGCTGTCTTGTACTAATAATTCATGTCATTATTACAGTACTCATCGCGTAAGATGATAACCAACTTGAAACCCGTAACAGCTCCAACCAAACAAACACAAAACCCTTGATCCAAGAACGTGTTCACTCGGTAGGACGACTGTAAACCGCCTCGTAAACTAACGATTTTTATCTCACACGATTCGATCCTCAGCAAGCGGTTAAACTAGAGCATGTAGTGGATTGCTGAAGCGCAAAGTCTTAGACAATGTGAGGCATTATTTCCCCATCGACGTCAACAAATTGTTTTATCAGGCGCGCCCCCGGGCGGTGCTCCGCCGAGGGACGGGATCTGGGTTCGTGTCAATATTAGCGCAGTTTGTTTCCCGAATCTCTTGAGAGAAGTACATTTTTGTCGTAGGTTTAAGTATTTCTTGAAGGACACCTGACGATGTCTTGTCGCTCTTAAATCTGCTGTAATACGTTTGGTCTACATCTATTCATCATCATCATCATCATCAGATTATTTTTGTCTCCACTGCAGGAGCACAACCCTCTCTCATCTGCCGGAGACAGACGGAGGATTTGGCTTACACTCCCCGGGCTGGCCAGACGGATTGGGGAGGCCTGATTGATGGTTTATAATGTATTCCCTCAGTCGCCTTGTACGACATCCACGGGAAGAGTTGGAGTGGTCCTATTCTACTCTACCGGAAACCACACGGCGTCTATTATTTAATTTTTATTTATTTTAATAAGTAAATCTTACAGCATTAAATATAAATTAAATAATTTCCTTAAAATAATTGGACGCCAATTATAAGATTTCACATTTTAACAAAAAAATAACTTAATACCAGCTGAACATAAAGATGTACAAAATAAAAACAAACGAATAACAATAGAACACATATAGGATAGTAGGGGGGGGGGGGGGTGATTGTGTCTGTAGGTGTGTTTGTGTGTGGTGTGGTGTGGGTGTGTTTGTGTGTGGTGTGGTGTGGGTGTATATTTCGTAAGGTATTGAAGCTGATTTTTTTTGCCGTTACAGTCAGCAACACTTAACCGCAACCTAATTTTACTACCAAAGCAATAAGAGCTGCTTTGGCAGTAACCATCGATTAGTACATATTCCAAGGTCAAGCCTGGTTTCATCAGAATATAGACACGTGCCTTAGTTCATAATGTCACTCCAACTCGAAATTCAATACCCTCTTGTATCTCTTGAACTATTTAAGTACAAAATAGTACGCACTGGGTAGTAAATCCTGCTTGAGTCAGATTACAGAAATTCAACTTCGGAACGGAGTAACGCATACCTTTAACCACTTTGTCCTTCTTTACTTGAAATGTTATCGTCTTCAGGACCAAAGAATTTCACTGTAATACTAGATTTATGCAATATGCGTAGACAATGGAAACCCGCTCTCGTTTTGTGCGCCCCGCCCCTACACCCCGCACTTGATATATGATATGTCGTGCGCCTGGCTTCCGGACTACCGTACGCGTCCGATCGCGATCCTAATTTAGTTTTCATATGGTAACCGTGTTCGACAAACGAAAAATGAAACGAAATGACAGCTTGTAGCTGGTGCTTCCATATCAGTAGTTATTTCCTTTTAAAACACGTTTATTGATGTAGCAGATACAACAGATTCTGGAAAATTGTTTCATCTGGATACAATATATGTATGTATGTATGTATGTATGTATGTATGTATGTATGTATGTATGTATGTATGTATGTATGTATGTATGTATGTATGTATGTATGTATGTATGTATGTATGTATGTATGTATGTATGTATGTATGTATGTATGTATGTATGTATGTATGTATGTATGTATGTATGTATGTATGTATGTATGTATGTATGTATGTATGTATGTATGTATGTATGTATGTATGTATGTATGTATGTATGTATGTATGTATGTATGTATGTATGTATGTATGTATGTATGTATGTATGTATGTATGTATGTATGTATGTATGTATGTATGTATGTATGTATGTATGTATGTATGTATGTATGTATGTATGTATGTATGTATGTATGTATGTATGTATGTATGTATGTATGTATGTATGTATGTATGTATGTATGTATGTATGTATGTATGTATGTATGTATGTATGTATGTATGTATGTATGTATGTATGTATGTATGTATGTATGTATGTATGTATGTATGTATGTATGTATGTATGTATGTATGTATGTATGTATGTATGTATGTATGTATGTATGTATGTATGTATGTATGTATGTATGTATGTATGTATGTATGTATGTATGTATGTATGTATGTATGTATGTATGTATGTATGTATGTATGTATGTATGTATGTATGTATGTATGTATGTATGTATGTATGTATGTATGTATGTATGTATGTATGTATGTATGTATGTATGTATGTATGTATGTATGTATGTATGTATGTATGTATGTATGTATGTATGTATGTATGTATGTATGTATGTATGTATGTATGTATGTATGTATGTATGTATGTATGTATGTATGTATGTATGTATGTATGTATGTATGTATGTATGTATGTATGTATGTATGTATGTATGTATGTATGTATGTATGTATGTATGTATGTATGTATGTATGTATGTATGTATGTATGTATGTATGTATGTATGTATGTATGTATGTATGTATGTATGTATGTAAACACTTTATTGTACCAAAAATAACAACAACAACAATAATACAATAGGAATTAAACTGTGTACAAGGCGGACTTATCCCACTTAGGGATCTCTTCCAGTCAACCTTAGAGTAACCGAAAGGACAAGTATAATGCGTTTAGTACCAAATTTGATAAAGAAATGTACCTACTTTTAGGCTACTGACAATATTTAGTAAATAATTAAATGTTCTGAGTAGTAACTGCACAAGTTTCATTGTGAATGTGAAAGAGTTGTGGCTACTTGCGTGGAATAGAGCGATTGTTTGGAACACTCCATCTAGTAGTACATAGAGATCGTTGAATATGATGCTCCCACTTTAGGTTTTCCGACACTGAAACTCCAAGATGTCTCTGCAGAAGAGACACAGCCGAGATGAAAACATAATCATAACGAGTGTAATTCAGTAAGCGTTGCGTATATCTCTCCCCCCACTCCTCCCACTCCCTTCCAAATGTAAATCTGAGCCTAATTGCTCGTTTACGGCGAAAACTAATCTGTTCATTACAGCTCACAGCCTGCGCAGGTATCGTGTCGCTCAGCTCGACACATCGCCGCTCGGAGCTCGACAAATAAACATAATTAACATAATAAAGTGATGTGTTAAAAGTATAAGCTGCCAACGATATCATAGCAGGTAATCCTACTAATATTATAAACGCGAAAGTTTGTATGTATGGATGGATGTTTGTTACTCTTTCACGTAAACACTACTGAATGGATTTTAATGAAACTTTACAATAATATAGCTTATACATCAGAATAACACATAGGCTACAATTTATAAAGGATACTGTGTGAATTGTCCAAAATATCAAGTAAGTAGGAAAAAATCTACCATCTGCGAGCTATTCTGGCGTGCGCTGCCAAAACCGCTAGAGTTACACATATGTACACAATACAATACAATACAATACACTTTATTGCACAAACAAATACAGTTACACGTTACAGAAGTTACAAATAATACAATTTAGGCGGTCTTATCGCTTTAAGCGATTTCTTCCAGACAACCTTTGGGTAGAAAAATATTATGCCAGAGAAATTGTAGGTTGCGCTGATTAGGAAATTTAAATGATAAATAGGTACTTATATGACTATAATAAATAAAATAAAATAGCAAATAAGTTATAAGTGTTTTTATGGTTCTACACATATATATACAACAAATAAATAATAATACAATAATAAAAAAAACACAATACAAATACATACACATGCAATACATAGATGAGTAAATACATTTTGGGAGTATAGTTAAAGAAGAATACACTACAATAATTATAAAAAATACGAAGCAAAAAATGTGATTACAAATTTGAAAGGCGCTCCTTGACTTGCTTCTTGAACACGTCAAGGGACTTCGCCTGTCTGATTGAAGCAGGTAAGGAATTCCATAGACGGATAGCTTGGATACAGAAAGAGTGATCAAAGAAATTAGTGAAATGGGAAGGAACATAAAGACGTAGGTTATCAGAGGAACGCAGAGGGCGATCGTGAGTAGAAGAGAGGAATTGAAAGCGTTGCTTAAGGTAGATAGGTGTCAAGGGATTAAACAGGATAGAATAGAGAAGAGAAAGAATATGAAAATCTTTGCGACGACGAATTGGAAGCCATTTGAGTTGGTTACGGTAATCAGACACGTGGTCATATTTGCGTAGGCCGAAAACGAACCGTATGCAGAGGTTTTGCATCCGCTCGAGTTTATTGAGTTGTTCCATCGTGAGGTCCAGGTAACAAGTGTCAGCGTAGTCTAAAATAGGTAGAAACAGAGATTGTGCAAGTGCAATTTTGGTAGAAGTTGGCAAAAAGTTGCGAAGACGTTTTAATGATCCCGTAACTGCAAACATCTTCCTGCTAACCTCGGCTACCTGCCTATTCCATGAGAGTGTTTTATCGAACCAGATTCCCAGGTTTTTTACATGATCGCTGAAGGGTATAAGTATACCATCAAACAAAACAGGCGGCAATTGCGCGAAATCGGTCCTAGAAAGAAATGATTGGCTGCCGATTATAATTGTTTGGGTTTTTGTCGGATTCACTTTGAGACCAAACATTTTGCTCCATTCCGAAATGCGCGCTAAATCCGCATTTGTTGTTTTGATGGCCTCATGAATATCATCTAAACGGGCGTGAGAGTATATCTGTAGATCGTCTGCATACAAATGGTAGGAAGAAGAAAGTTGGTGAGTAATAGAGTTAATAAAAATAGAAAATAAAAGAGGAGAAAGCACACCACCCTGTGGTACGCCAGCGGAGGTGCTACACCATGAAGAGAAGGAATCTTCAATGCGTAAACGTTGCCGGCGCCCATACAGGTAACTACGAAACCAGTCAACTACCGCTGGAGATATGTTAAGAGAAGAAAGCAACCCCAGAAGTAAGTCGAAGTCAACAGTATTGAAGGCATTACTGAAGTCCAGTAAAGTGAGAACTGTGAGCTGTTGATTCTCCATACCGCAACGAATGTCATCAGAGATTTTGACTAGAGCAGTAACCGTACTATGACCGGGGCGGAAACCTGACTGGAATGGAT
This sequence comes from Esperia sulphurella, assembly GCA_947086405.1. Lineage (NCBI taxonomy): Eukaryota > Metazoa > Arthropoda > Insecta > Lepidoptera > Oecophoridae > Esperia > Esperia sulphurella. The sequence continues at coordinate 13,707,342 of OX352277.1, read as the reverse complement.
TTAGGAGATTGTTTTTTGAAAGGAACTGGTTGAGTTGACGATGGACCAGTCGTTCAAGGACTTTAGAAAGGAAAGGTAGTATGGATATTGGACGAAAATCGGAGAACGACGAGGGATTAGGCTTCTTTGGTAAAGGAATAACTTGAGCATCCTTCCAAATGTTTGGAAACATACTAGAGGATGTGGAATAGTTCAGGATTTTAGTAATTATGGGGGTCAGGATGTCGATTAGGGGAACGATCATTTTACGGCTAATACAGTCACTTCCGACTGCATTTGAAGCAATAGAGAGAATGATCTTTTTAACATCACAATCGGTAAATTGACTAAAGAAGAAGAATGAGTGATCAGTAGTTGGTATTTTTGAAATCTGGTTTAAAGTATTTATTTTAGTATTGCTGTCAAAAGCAGATACGGATGAAAAGTGCTTATTAAGCTGGTCTGAGTCCAAATCTTTAGGAAAAGAAGTATTACGTGATTTACCAACTCCCATTGACCTGAGAAACTTCCAGACTTTTGCTGGGTCCCCATTTTCAACAGATTGATGAATGTGGCGGCGTTGTGCATCCCTACACATTGTATTGCAGCGATTCCGTAATAGATGATACTTGTTGCGATTTTTATCCGACGGGTCTACCCTGAATTTAGTCTTCGCTCGGTTCTTCTTTTTCATAATATGTAATGTATGATGGAAATGTTTATCTTAAATAGTCCTACAAAAACAGCTACTCGAAATACTAATCGTGCGCAGACGAAGTCGCGGGCACCAGCTAGTACCTCATATTTGTTCAACATCAGCCGTAATACCTCCACTGCTGAACACAAGCCTCCCCAATAGAATGACACGTTTGGTGGGCTGTCCATTGAGGGATTTGACATAACCAGCACGCTTGGCAGGCGGCTGGTGATCGCAGTAATGATTTTAAACAGGAGAACGCTGGCCAAGACTTTTGGCCTAGCGGGACGCGGCGCGGTGAGCGGCGCGGTTTCGGCAGGCGGAGGGTTGATTGCGGCGCCTCGTGGCGTGCTGCTAACATTTTTGTACATTTGTTCTCGCCGCTCGCCGCCCCGCTCCTAGCTGCCGCTGGCAGCGGCAAGGTCGTGGCCGAGCGGTTAGTCGCCCTGACGACACCCACGGACAGATTGGGGGTGGCCCTATTCTAAGCCGGGAACCACGGCATATTAGTTGCTACTTACAAATACTGACATGTACGAGCTACTTCCCTTGCATCGCCTCTCTATTGCACAGTTTTTTTTATTTGTTTGTCTGTCTGCCACTCGCTCCTGACGAAACTTCTCAGACTTATTACTTAATTTATAGTGACCATGACAGATGCGACCGTGCGGCTCCCGGTGTACCAACTTTGTGTGATAAATTCTGTTTTGTTATTTTTCCAACCAATATCCCGGCGTTCCTACCATCGTTTTCATATGGAAGCCTTCGTTCATAGAATGAGGTCTGAGTTATTACTGATAACGTTGTAAACATTGTTTAGAATGAAAGTAGAGAGTCAGCAAGCGAAAAGTTTAAAGATCTATAAATATACTAAGTAGCTACTCAAATCATTTATTATCTTGTATTTTTATTTTATTTTATTTTATTTGGAAAACCAACAGCTTACAAACATTTGCAGTATTACAATGAGGGATATGATAACATTTAGTATAGCTAATAACAGTTTTTCAATTCAATTCAAATTCAATTCAAATATTCTTTATTGTGCACCAAAACATATACATTTTTAATAAAAACAAATCTTACATAGAAGGATGAATTTAGTGTACAACGGCGGCCTTATCGCTTTCAGCGATTTCTTACAGGCAACCTTTGGGAGGTGGCGAATTTTTGAGGAGTGGAAATACTGGATGCAAAGAGTATACAATTTATATAACATAAACTTGCATGAATACTTAAATAAATATATGCCTACAAACCGATAACTAGTAATACGAAATACATACTTAATTTAATACATATAAATAACTAGTAAATACATACTTAAATAAATATATACAAAAATAGAAAAATAAATACGAAACACTCTATTACGTAATCTGTTCAGTAGCCGCATTGTGAATTATAGTGAACACGCAGAAGCTGTTTAAATATGGGAAGTGATTTTGCTTGTCTGATGGGAGCCGGCAAAGCGTTCCACAACCGTACGGCCTGGACCGTATAAGAGCCACTGTAAAATTGTGTCCTGTGCGAGGGACATTGCAAAAGCATCTGAGTACAGGAGCGAGGATGACGACCGTGGACAGCCGCACGCAGCATAAACCTCTCTTTGAGATATTGCGGGGTGCGGGGGTTGTGGAGCACATTGTACAAGGTGGAGAGAATATGCGTATTGCGCCTGAGACGAATAGGTAGCCACTTTAATTTGGCTCGAAACTCAGAAACATGGTCAAATTTACGTAACCCGAAAACGAAGCGAATACACATATTCTGTAACCGTTCGAGCTTATTCAATAGCTCTTCTGTGGGATCGAGATAGCAGACGTCCCCGTAGTCCAGGATGGGCAATAAGAGAGACTGTGCGAGCGCAACTTTAGTACTCATAGGAAGGAAATTATGAAGGCGTTTCAGGGAGTGCATTGCAGCAAACATCTTCCTGCTGACCTCGCCTATCTGAGAAGACCAAGAGAGTGTACGATCGAAGATGATGCCTAAATTTTTAACAGTTTGGCAATAAGGAATTGGGGTGCCATTAAGGGATAATAAAGGAAGTGCGGACATGTTAATTTTAATCAATTGACGGGAGCCTCCTATGATGATGGCCTGCGATTTCTCAGGATTCACGTTAAGACCATACGAAGCTGACCATAATGAAATTTGAGCTAAGTCAGCATTCATTTTATTTACAGCACTATGTAGGTTTTCAACGGACTCCCTGGTATATAATTGCAGGTCATCAGCATAAAGGTGATAGGATGAAGTGAGAGATTGAGTTATAGAATTAATAAAGAGAGAGAAAAGAAGTGGGGATAAGACACCGCCCTGTGGAACACCGGCCGTAATATCACACCAGCCAGAGAAATTATCCTCCGCCCGAATGCGTTGTCGGCGACCACACAAGTAACTCTCAAACCAACCTATTGTTTTAGGACAGACGTTAAAGGATTCCAGCAGAGCTAAGAGAATATCAAAATCAACCGTATTGAAAGCATTGCTGAAATCCAGTAATGTTAGGAGAGTTACTTGCTGTTTCTCCATACCAAATCGGATATCATCAGACACTTTAATAAGAGTGGTGACGGTACTATGTCCCGGCCGAAAACCAGACTGAAGTGTGTTTAAGAGATTATTTCTCGAGAGAAAGGAAGACAGTTGATGGTGCACTAAACGCTCTAATACTTTTGATAGGAAAGGAAGAATAGAAATAGGTCTAAAATGCGAAAACGAAGAAGGATTGCTGTTTTTTGGTAGGGGGATCACAATGGCTCGCTTCCATAAGCTAGGGAAGGAATACGATGACAAGGAGAAATTTAAAATATGGGTGATGATTGGAAGGATAATCTCCAAAATGGGGATCAGCATTTTGCGACTGATATCGTCAGAGCCTACGGCACTGGAGGAAATAGTCCCAATGTGCCTGCTAACATCGGCTTCAATGACCGCACTGAACGAGAAACCATCATGCTGCGGTCTTGGTAAGGTCTTGAGGAAGGACAAGGTATTTAACTTCGCTGTAGCACTGAAACTGGCACAGCCAGAAGTAAAATGTTGATTCAAGGAGTTGATATCGATATTAGAAGAAGGATCCTGTCTGGCTTTACCAATTCCAACCGACCTCAGGAACCTCCATACCTTAGCTGGATCGCCATTTTCAACCGAAGCATGAATATGTCTTCGCTGTGCATCTCTGCAGGCCACACTGCATCGATTTCTTGCGCGTCGGAAGGTCTCGTGGTTAGCGTTAGTCGAGGAGCGCTTATACTTAGCTTTCGCAGCATCTCGTTTTAACATTAGTTCTCGAACTTCAGGGGTAAGCCAAGGGGCTGGAAGATATTTTACTCGAATTGCACGCACAGGAGCATGTTTGTCGTAGAGCTGAGTAAGAAGAGAATTGAAAATATTGACTTTTTGTTCAATACATCGTGCATTCACAACAGCACTCCAATCTAGGGTAGCTGCATCTAATCTTAGCTCATCCAAATCCAAATCTTTAAAGTTACGTTGCATGAGTATTTTCGGCTTAGCCTTAGGAGGACGAATTCTGTATGAGACATAAATTAAGTCGTGATAAGAGAATGCATCAGCGGATAATTGACCGTGAGTAGCAACGTGCTCCAAAGAGGAAATTATTGCAAGGTCTAGCAGAGAGGCCTTACAATTAGGTAAATGATGGGTAGAATTGGATGGTAGAATATGAAGATCGGCGCTTTTCACTATTGATCTAAGTTTGCGTGAGCGATGGTCGTCTTTTAATAAACAGGTGTTAAAGTCTCCAAGGATCAACGAATGAGAATAAAGTGGTGTGAGATTTTCCAGGAGATTCTCAAAAGCGGAGAAGTAATTGACATTTTTATCAGGGGGATAATAAACTCCTAGAAGAACTTTAACGTGTGATAAAATGACTTCGACGAACAGATGCTCAGCCGTGCCAGTATATTCTGAGGGGGATTTGCTAATAACTTTAAAAGGAATGTTACCACGAAGGTACATGGCTACACCCCCGCAGCTGGCACCGATACGATCATTTCTGATGAGATGAAAGCCCGGAATGGGGTACAAGGTTGAGGCAAGAGATGGTTTCAAAAAGGATTCTGATATAAAGATGGCATGCAAGTTCTTAACATCAAAAGCCGCTAGCATATCGGGATAATGACATGGAATGCTCTGTGCATTGATATGGACGACGTTAAAATTTTTCGGAAATTCAGAAAAGCATTCGGCAATAGCATCGGAGAGAGGAATCGACATGCTATGGAAGCTTGCATTAGACTCCTCATCAGACGAACAGGAATAGAAGTGATCACTTTCATTAGAATGGTCATTGTTTACAGACATTGAGTGTTTAAATAATATACTTAAAATAAATGATATAAATACTTAATAATATAATATACTTAATATAATAGATATATATTTCACTAATAAATAATACTTAAATAAAGTTACTCTCTCAGGTACAATCTTGGCTGCACCGACCCGCCAGTCACCTGTTCACATTCACATTAAAAATACTTAAGTGTAATTACAAAATATGGAAAAACAACAAAAAATGTAAGGACTAGTTGTATATACAATTATAGAAAACTAGTAGAAAAATAAAGTTAAATATGCCTTATGAAATACTCCATGCAAGACCAAGCTGTATGAACTTAAGAACCATTGCACTTTGCCATCTAATATGCATTTATGTGTGTATAAAACTAAGCTGTAAGGCTTGTTATACTTTTGTCTTCATTAAAATACTGCAACCGAGTGACATTTGACTGACAACTGTACGTTAGTTAAAAGTAAACAAATATCTACCCGGTACTAAAAAAGAAAAAAATAATACAGTCGGTACTTGCATGTAAACAGTAGGAAATAAGTAAACAAGAGTTAGCGTAAAAAAAAAGGTGAAGTTACTTCTTAATATTTCGCTTAGGACGAGCTGATTCCGCGGCATTCTTGGTGTCCTCTTTGGGTCGTGCACTGCGTGCAGCAGTGCTGGAGTACCCGGCCGGGGACTGCGCATGAGGTTTGCTCGAAGCTGGCAATTGAAGATTAGGCAGGGAACCCTGTTTCTTGACCTCGACAGAAACAGCAGCATACTTGGCCATCAGTTCTTCCAGCTGCTCGATGGATGTCATCTTTACCCGTTTTCCGTTCGGCAGTTTGACAGAGATGATGCCATCCAACGACCACACGCTTCTCATCCCAAAGTGATGCCTCGCTTTAATGAAGACTGTCTGCCTGGCTTTCGTAAGAAATTCAGAGACTGTGACTGGAGAGCCTTTCAGTTTAGACTTACTCATCCATACAGCTGATTTAGTGGAGACGTCATGGAAGCGCACCAATACCGGCCTGGGGCGATCACCTGCTTGGGCACCCAGACGATGACATAATTTGAAGGAAGTTGTGGTCACACTCGCAAGAGCCAGTTGATTCTGGCAGATGTCCACCACTGTCAGTGCGATGTTCTCATCCTGTGCTTCCTTGATCCCGCTGAACAGCAACACCTTCCGGCGCTGATGAGCCTCAATCGAGTCCACAACCTTGCAACATTCAGCAATTTGCTGCCTCAGCATTGACATCATTCTCGATACCAAGTCTCTGAATGTATAAAATTCCTCAGAGAGCTTCTCGAGAGTAGGTGTTGGTGCTGGTGAAGATGCTGCCTCCTTCAGTTGTTTCTCAATATCAGCCAGTCTGCACATCAGTCTTGCTTCAAGATCTCTTTGCTCGTTGTGTAGATTAACTGCAGTTGCCATTATTGTGCGAAATTAGAATATTCACAAATTCAAAGTTAACTGTGATGTGTAGTCAGAAAGAATAATATGTGATGTGGTGCTGGCAGGCGGTAGCAAGTAAGTTTTATTAATTCCACATAGATAATTTTACAAAATTTTATCACTTATAGTAAAAATAATTAAATAAATGAATTTTATTTTAAATAAAATTGTAGGAGCAAATTTCTAAAGCTGTCACACGTTTTGCTGCCTACCCACCAATCCAATCAAGTTTTTCACGTAAGATAATTAAATAAGAACGGACATGTTGTATGTCCGTAAATATATATATCTCTTTTTGATGCACTGTGACAATAACAGTTATTATAATACAAGAAATAAAAAAGAATGTTGTTATAAGACTTAGTAAAACGTTCACGGGGCTATGTATACGCTTCTCCAACATACAACAAATCATAAGTTTATCAAATTATGAGATACACAGTCATTTGAACGATAAAAATGCCTGACATCCTACTAATACTATAATGCGAAAGTTTGGATATATGGATGTTTGGATATTTGTTACTCAATCACGCTTCTACCACTGGACGGATCGAACTAAACTTGGCACACATATAGGTTAGATCCTGGAATAGGACATAGGATAGTTTTTATCCCGAAAAGACATCCCATTACTACGGGAAATACATAATAATTTGTGATGTTAAGTTGTTCACGCGGACGAAGTCGCGGGCAACAGCTAGTTGCAAGCAACTTGATTTTAAAAGATGTGTTGCGTGAAGTTTGTTGCGCCGTTTCTTCTTCACAGCGCTAACACCTAGGAAGCGGTAGTCGATAAAAAAAGACGTGTATAAATGTACCAAGTGTACTCATGTGCAATAACGGGTTTTGACTTTGAGTTTGAAATGATAGATGATGATGTAGAGAATATTAGAAATAGCGAGAAAACATAGTAAGACAAAAAATTATACTACAGATAGAAAACAGAAATCAAGTCACGTGTTTACATTGGCGTAATGAAACTTGTGCAGTTACAACGCAGAACATTTAATTATTACTAAATATTGACGCTACGGGTAAATAATGTCAATATTTAGAAAATAATTAAATGTTCTGAGTAGTAACTGCACAAGTTTCAATGTGAATGTGAAAGAGTTGTGGCTACTTGCGTGGAACAGAGCAATTGTTTGGAACGCTCCATCTGGTAGTACATAGAGATCGTTGACGTACGTTTTTAGTTTTCGCGTCTGGAGGAGAAGTTGTTTATATTTCTGTAGCCGCGACAATGTGCCGGGAGGGAGAGGGGGGAGGCACTGGGAAGGAAGAGGGGGTGCTGGTTGTTACCGGTGTGCAGGGGGTGGAAGGGGCGGGGGGGGAGCTGAAATTAGCGAATGGTACACACGACAATAAATGTCAGAACGCGCGTTTAACGATTCAAGGGTTTAATAAACATGGCTTGCCTGTGTTTGCGTGGCACCCGTCGCCTCTCGCGTATTTGGTGAGACAACAAATCCTTGGAGAACACAAATATTATGGATCACGCGTCCCGTCGTTGTGATTTTGATTATGTCAAGCGTGACTGACAGACGGGCTTTTTGTCTTCCTTGACGCGTGACGCACGTATGTATGTATATAGAACACGGATCTGAATCGTATATTATAAAATCAAGTAGCAGAAGATTACGTTTGAGATGAGATGAGAGACGTTCTGAATCATTATATAGAATATAGATATTTGTATCATTTGACGACCTCCGTGGCGAAACGGGTAGCTCTCGGACTTTGCGTAGGTTGCGGGTTCGAATCCCGCTAGGGGCAAATGTTCGTATGATGAATATGAATACTTGTACCCAAGTCTTGGATGTTTATATATTTATTTAAGTATGTGTATCCGTTATCTAGTAACCGTAGCACAGGCTCTGCCTAGTTTGGAACTGGATAATTGGTGTGAATGTCTGAGATATTTATTCACTTATTCGTGTATCGTCTATGTATATATTGTTCGTTTATGTTTATGTAATATGTATTTGCAATTTTTATTATAAGTACATATGTGTACATTTCTTTATCCAAATTTGGTACTAATCGCATTATACTTGTCCTTTCGGTTACTCTAAGATTGACTGGAAGAGATTCCTAATTGGGATAATTCCGCCTTTGTACACAGATTAATTCCTATTTTATTATTGTTGTTGCTCTGATTTTTGGTACAATAAAGCGTTGATATACATACATACATACATACATACATACGAACATACATACATACGAACATACATACATACATACATACATACATACACACACACATACATACATACATACACACACACACACACACACACACACACACACACACATACATACATACATACATACATACACACACACACACACACACACACACACACACACACATACACACATACATACATACATACATACATACATACATACATACATACATACATACGTACCCAGAACTCTTATTCGCCTTGTAATAAATTATAACGAATAATCGCCTGGACACAGCTCAACTGAACTGAACACGGACAACTGAACTTATTCGTCCACTGCTGGACATAGGCCCTCCCCAATGAACGCCACCACACGCGGTTGCTCACCGATTTTGATAAACTCGCTACAGATTTTCGCATTTATATACTTTTAGCCCCCCCCCCCCCCCTACAGGTGAGGGGGTTTATTCGCATAACTATTATAGAACTAGTATGAATGCCAATTCCAACCGAATTTCATCAAAATCGTTGATTTTCTCGTATGAGCCGTAAATTGCTAAGAATTTATAAGGACTGGGCTGATAACTTGATCCTTTGAGCTTGTGTGGAACAGCCGTGACACCTCCGCTAATTCGCCCTCTCAGTGTGTTATCGCGCCGCGTCGCCGCCGCACTGAGCCGACGTAATGGACCAAATCCGTCTCGTAATGAGGACAGGCCGGTGTCCAAAGTGGCCCGTCAATAGTACTTAGTCGGGAATCCATAAAACGTGCTTATCGCGCCTGGGAACTCCGGTAAACAATCCTCCTGGCACGGAGTCGAACATAGCCCGAGCTTACTCCCGTGATCCTGGATAAGAATGAATAGGAATGTTAGATCCAATAATGATAATGCCGCCGACGGTAGCCAAGTAAATGGGATGGCCTTTGTCGAGACATTTGTATGCGGAAAGTTGTTCAACCAGTTTGCGGCGCATCGTCTGTGTTCTAATAATGGTCGATGCAGTACGCCTCTGGGAGGCTGAACTAAATTTGAATTGACACACTTGTCTAATTTCGAACTAGAATTTTCTCCTGTACTGAGGAGTGGGAGTCGGACAAGAGATGATAATTTTGAACTATAACATCCAGGACGGGTCCATCATATCAGCCCTTAGACGTCGACTGCTGGTCATAATAGGGCTTGAACCTAGACCAATGAACGCCACCACCTTCCGCATCCAGCCGCTCCTGGCCACCTTCTTCATCCCGTCGATCTATATATCAGCGCGGCGTCTCACCTCGCGGTCTCCACTCTTAGAACTCGTCTGCCTTAACGTCCATCGGTTCTGCAACAGAGGTGGCCCGCCCAATGCCACTTCAGCTTGCTAACCCATTCTTCAACCGTCCTACCGTTAGTGTCCACGTTTCTGCGCCGTAAGTAATGACAGGCAGGACGCACTGATTAAAGACTTTTTGCTGCCCGGCCCAACTGGTTTCTTCTGTTAGCTTTCCTATCGAAATTCTTCCTACCCAACTGCATCGTCTGACCTGGTAGACGTACTCCTGAACAACTTCGATATTGACGGTGTCGACGATCACCGGTCTTAGGTCTACGGGTGAACTGGTCCAACTTGTATAAATTGTACAAAATTGTCTGTCTCCAGTGGCAATCGATTCCAAAAACCAAGTCGCTAAACCAGCGAGGGCAATAAGGCTTTGAAAGTTTCGCACATATTCTGAGGGAAATAGACGTTATTGAATATTTCGAACTCATAATTTATTATTTTTGTTTGAAATACGAGGCCATTTATATGTCTTCACTGACAGAAATAGCTTAAAAGGGGAAAGCAATTAAGATTTAGTAATGAAAGTCAATACTTTGATGACGAAACTAATCTACCCGTGACAGTGAAGTCTGTTTTAACATGAGTAGAGTACGTCTTACGAGTATATCGGAGCGACTTATTGACTTTTGACGTCAGTTTAAGAGGTTTCCTGCCTCGCTAGTCAAAGGAGCAATTCAGGTAGGGCCTTGATCCGTGGGCCAGGGGGCCTAGTCCGTACGCATTTCAGCCCTTCTATTTAAGAAGACCTCTAAGTGTTTTGGCGACCTTTTGAAAATTGTCAAAAAGGGGTCAAAATCATCATCATCAGCCTGAAAGAGTCCACTGTTTGGCCTCTCCCAAGGTGCGCCACTGAACCCGATCTTCGGTTACAGTCACTGCCAGCCGCCTTACGCAGATCGTCGCTCCATCTAGCCCCCGGGAGGGGACGTTCCCCAATTGCGTTCTCCACTCGAGAACTCGTTTACCCCCGCGGCAATCGGTTCTCCGACAGATATGACCAGCCCACTGCCACTTCAGCATACTAACTTTTTAGTGACTATTTCTAGAACTCTACGACTGATGAATTCTTATTCTTCAATTGGCGAAGAAACGCTAGAAATTTTCATAGTATTATAGCAAATCAGTTTGGCCCCTTTTTTGACAATTTCCAAAAGGTCTTCTTAGCTAGCGGGCAGATTTCGGATAATATTCGTCTAACTACAAAGTCATTTCATACTCTCTAGCAGGTCATGTGACACATTCTGATAAGCTTTGGCGTCTGACTACGATAATTAGACGCCAAACATTTATCCAAACGTTCACGGAGTAGGCCCCGGAGCCGCTCGCGAGTAGCCAACGTTGGGGCCAAGTTTGGCGAAGCAAATTACTTTACGAGTTCCAAAACTGTTGAATTGAGGAAATTCCCCGTTGTGGGTGGAACTTGTCGATCTATTGCTCGGCTGACTGTCTTTAAGTGAAACTTGCTGAAGTCGCCAACACTTCCGTGAACAATTCAAAGTTCAGTTATTTACCTTTTTTTTTAATCTTTGAACTGGATTTCATTCAGTTATCACTAAAGGAAAGCTTTAACTGCTACTTGACATAGGCCTCCCCAATAGAATGACACTTTTGGTGGGCTGTCCATTGGGGGATTTGCCATAACCAGCACGCTTGGCAGGCGGATTAGTGATCGCAGTAATGATAAGGTTGACTGGAAGAGATCCCTAAGTGGGATAAGTCCGCCTTTGTACACCGTTTAATTACTATTTTATTATTGTTGTTGTTGTTATTTTTGGTACAATAAAGCGTTTACATACATACATACATACATGCATGCATACATACATGCATACATGCATGCATACATACATGCATACATGCATACATGCATACATGCATACATACATACATACATACATACATACATACATACATACATACATACATACATACATACATACATACATACATACATACATACATACATACATACATACATACATACATACATACATACATACATACATACATACATCATACATGATCTTAATAAGGGATAGCACCGTCTTTGGTGCAATCCCTTAGTCGCCTTGACGACACCCACGGGAAGATTGGGGGTGGCCCTATTCTAAGACGGGAACAGTTTCTACTTGACAGAATCTAGTTATACGGAAGCACATTGCTTGCCTATAGTTAGCACAGCCTTGCACTCCATACAAGCGAACATCATCATCAGATTATTTTTGTCTCCACTGCAGGAGCACAACCCTCTCTCATCTGCCGGAGACAGACGGAGGATTTGGCCTACACTTCCCGCGCTGGCCAGACGGGTTGGAGAGACCTGATTGATGTTTTATAATGTAATGTCTGCCGTGTGGTTTCCGGTAGAGTAGAATAGGAGCACTCCAACCCTTCCCGTGGATGTCGTACAAGGCGACTAAGGGAATGCATTACATTACAAGCGAACAAAATTACTTACAACTACATACTACAGGTGCCCCAGCCTGACAGTACCTGTTTGCGTGTGTGCGTCACTCGTTGTAGGGCTACTGCACCCAGTGCACGAGCATGGCGACGGAGAGACGGCATACATCGTTCTAACATATAGCGCCGATCTCTCGGCGCCGGTCGACAGTAGACAGCTGGCGTAGTAACTTTGTACCGGCGCCGGCGGGCGGGTGGGGGTGTATTGCCAGCCGTGCCCTGTTTTGCGGGCGTCGTTAAACTGTGGGGGGGGGGGGGGGGGAATGATTGTAGTTTCTTTACGTAATAAATAGTGAAGACGTAACTTTATTAAAAAAATGAAAAACAATGACTTCCTTTACAGGCATTTTTCAAACGCTTTTTGTGTCCACCATGTTATAGTATCCAATAAAAATTAATTAAAAACAATGGACCCGCTCCACACAGCAGAGCACAATCTGGCCGCGATTCGCGAACTTGGCGCCGCACAAAGGGCATTGTTTAAGAATCCGCGGCGTCACCTCGCCGGCTGCGGCTGTGACTCGCTACAATCTCGGCTCAAATTAATTAAATTTTTAATAGCACCATGACTCCATTTTTATGTTTGGGAGTGATAAAGTTCCATGGTCGAGGATGTCAGCTGCCAGTGACGTCAGCGGGGAAAATCGCGTGTGTTTCGTCGAAAAAACTTGACATAATATGTATTTTCGACGAAACACACGATGGGCTGTCGTCTTGCTCACGTATACTTGGATATAAGAAGACTATAAATAGAATTAAAATAAAATAGGCTTTTATTTTTTGCCTTAGTAAATTTCATTGATTTAAAATAATTATTATTTACATTATTGTTTGTTTATTTCTTCACTGAACATCACAAATTGATACGTATTTCCCGTAGGAATGAGATGTTTTTTCGGGATAAAACCTACCCTATGTCCTATTCCAGGACCTATATGTGTGCCAATTTTGATCCCGATCCGTCCAGTGGTTGAAGCGTGATTGAGTAACAAACATCCAAACATCCAAACTTTCGCATTTATAATATAAGTAGGACAGTAGGATTTGTCAGTGTGCCTGTTGGCAGAGCCTTCCATTTGTTTGAATTAAAATAAGCTTTCTTCTAAGAAGATTATTAGCATTCCAAAAATGTATACACTTATATCAGAAAATTTTCGAGTAATGTGGCATTGAATTGTATTGTAATATTGTAGTAGCAACGCCTTGAATCAAAATAATGTTATCGAATATGGTATTAACTATCTACCTTTATTTAACTGCAAACCTACCTTTTTCTGTTATCCTTATCCTCTACCCAAAGGTTGTCGACAAGAAATGCTTTTAGCGATAGATTTTAGCTGGTTTGTTATTGTATCTGCGTATTTTGATCGTACAATAGAGAATAATTAAATTGAACTGAATAAAAATGAGTTAGGTCTGACGCCTATTTATGTTTAACGAATAAAATAAAATCCTCCTAATATTATAAACGCGAAAGTTTGTAAATATGGATGGATGTTTGTTACTCTTTCACGTAAAAACTACTGAATGGATTTTAATGAAACTTTACAATAATATAGCTTATATATCAGAATAACACATAGGCTACAATTTATAAAGATATTGTGTGAATTGTCCAAAATATCAAGTAAGTAGGAAAAAATCTACCATCTGCGAGCTATTCTGGCGTGTGCTGCCAAAACCGCTAGAGTTACACATATGTAATGTATGATGGAAATGTTTATCTTAAATAGTGCTACAAAAAAGCCCGCCACAGTATATATCTATATCTTATGTGTAAGCCATTATAGCCAAAATAGTGAACCATCGTGATGAAACTTGGCACACATATACGAGTAGGTTAGGTCCTGGAACAGGACATAGAATAGTGTTTATCCCGAAAAAACATCGCATTCCTACGGGAAATACTTAATAATTTGTGATGTTAAGTTGTCCACGCGGACGAAGTCGCGGGCAACAGCTAGTAAAGAAATATTTCATATATTATTTTTAGCCTGTATCATCGACTTTCGTGAGATACAGTTTTTAGATAGCCTATGTTTTTCCTCAGTGCGTCGGAGCGTTAATATTGTATAAGCTTTCCTTCGTGAACAGACAATTCGTTGTTGAATTATTAGGGGCCCCTCGTAGGTACGTGATGGTAGTGACTCTGGAGGGGGGAGGACGGGCCATCACTCATCATTTGCGCTCGAGTGGAGCCAGGCACACACTTTGCTATCATTACGCAAAAAGGAACGGCTGCGGACGAGTTAGGTATGTCGTCCTGAAGGAACAAATCTACGCCTTTGAATTCGTTTTAGGGTTCCGTATACCAAAATGGTAGAAACGGAACCCTTATGGTGCAAACTTCGTCGGTCCGTCCGTCTGACACAGCTTTTTGAAATTTGGTTGGAGTAGTTTTATATCAGGCTTGCCCCAATGTATTTCAAATTAAAATATTAATTTAATTTTAATTACAAAAGGGGATGGGGGGGGGGGGGGCACATTCTTGCGCCATGGATGGTGTAAACAAAATAACCGTGCATTCGAGAGTGTGAAAAGAAATGCTTCATGCAAGAAAGAGACGGAAACAGTAGCGCGGCCCGTGCGCGTCTCGAGGATGTACCACACAACGGCGATATGGAAGGTAAGGTAAGGTCGTCAGCGCGCCTGAAACGTTCGAGTACCTCTTTAAGTGAATTAAGTAACTATTAGTGAATTAAGTAACTATTAGAACTAATGTATCATAGTGTAGTTATGTCAGTCCCCAATTAATTCATTCGAGATAGTACGTCGGTGATATCCTTTAATACTAAACTAAAAGAGCACTGTCTGTCTCACTCAGTATAATATGGTATGTATGTATTTATGTATATATATATATAGTTCAGGTATTTAGTTATTATGTAGTCTATTATGCACTTATTTTGCCCCCCTCGCCCTTACTGCCTTGTCTCACACCCTGTAAGGTTGGCTGGACGAGATCTCTTTTAGAGATAAGCTCACCTTTGTACACAACATTTATTACTTGTATTTAGTTTTAGGATGTGCAATAAAGAATATATCAAACCACGTAACGATATTAAGGAGTCCAGCTGGAGACTGTTTAATCGTTTTATAAGATGGTGTCATCGATGTGGACATTAATCATTATTGGAATTTTTGGAGGTTGTCTCGCCCCCGTGCCTCCCCGCGTTGCCCCGCGTCGCCCCACGTCGCCCCGCGTTCATCGTTGACAAAAAATTTCTGCGCAACAATCAATCAAAACTTCTAATTGAAAATTAAAATTGTGGCGATGAAAATGCCTTACAGAAGTTTTGTTACAAAATATGCTTAAGAGGCTGAGTTGTCTGCTATAATTACTCCCTTCGCGACCGATCCTTACGAAGTACAGATTTTGTTTCTTCCAAGATTTAAGGATAATCTTATTGAGATTACGTTTTCATTTTAATGTAAGTATATAAGTTGTTCGGAAGCAGGCGATCCTTCAAAAAGTTCAGTGTTTTGGAAATCTCTAGAGAAAACCGAGATACGTCGAGGTTAAACGCAGATTTATCAAACACTAGCGACGCACCCCGGCTTCGCGCGGGTACAATTCACAACCGGATCGATGTGCGTTTGGAAGTTCACATATAGACAGATCTGCCTGCCAAGCGTGGTGATTATGGCAAATACCCCAATGGACAGCTCACTAAATGTGGCATCCTAGCATCCTATTGGGGAGACTTATGTGTATTTCGGCTGCTGATGTTAGGTTTTGAACTGAAACGAGTCTAATGTATAGGTCATCATCAGGTTATTTTGGTCTCCACTGCAGGAGCACAACCCTTTCTGATCTGCCGGAGACAGACGGAGGATTTGGCCTACACTCCCCGCGCTGGCCAGACGGGTTGGGGAGGCCTGATTGATGTTTTATAATGTATTCCCTGAGTCGCCTTGTACGACATCCACGGGAAGAGTTGGAGTGGTCCTGTTCTACTCTACCGGAAACCACACGGCAAGGTACCTATGTATAATTATATAAAGTGCAGCGTAAGGGGTAATTATAATAATAATTGTTTACACTAGCTCACTAAAAACAAGAGTTCGCGGAATATTGTGGGGTGGAGCCCTGCGGAGCCCGGCGGCGGCCACAATGCCGCGTTTATTTTTAATCTGCAAACACAAAGGGCCCCGGCTAGCGGCTGTCCGTTTACTAAACGCACTCTTTACCTCGTTCTCTGTCCATTTTAATTTTTTATTACCCCTTTCATGCCCGACGTTTGGTTTTGTTTGAGAACAACGAGCCCTTTTGTAGGTTAAGTTGCTGCCGTCGGCTACATTTCTCAAAGATAATAAATAAATAATATAATAATTAAATAAATATTTCAGACATTCACACCAATTATCCAGTCCCAAACTAGGCAGAGCCTGTGGTATGGTTACTGGATAACGGATACACATACTTAAATAAATATATAAACATCCAAGACTTGGGTACAAACATTCATATTCATCATACGAACATTTGCCCCTAGCGGGATTCGAACCCGCAACCTCCGGCGTGGCAGTCCGAGAGCTCCCCGTTCCGCCACGAAGGTCGTCTGAGGTATTGTGTGAAGGTATCATTGGCTGCTATAAACTTTGTTTCCAGAGAGCACCTCCTTCCTTTAGTCAAACAACCGCAGTCAACGATCTCTATGTACTACTAGATGGAGCGTTCCAAACAATCGCTCTGTTCCACGCAAGTAGCCACAACTCTTTCACATTCGATTATTACTAAATACACAGAACATTTAATTATTACTAAATATTGACGCTACAATGTCAATATTTAGTAAATAATTAAATTTTCTGAGTAGTAACTGCACAAGTTTCAAAGTGAATGTGAAAGAGTTGTGGTTACTTCCGTGGAACAGAGCGATCGTTTGGAACGCTCCATCTAGTAGTACATAGAGATCGTTGACCGCAGTAGACTTCTAAGAAACCGCAAAATTGTGAATAGTTGAAAGGAATCTATATTTAGAAGTACAATGGGGTATATTTCGTTTCGAGAACTTGTTTAATAATGACCGCGGGAGCCCCTCGCCGCGCCCGCCCGCTAGGGCCCGACCGATGACCCAAGTTTCGGATTCGGCTTTCGGGACTTTCGGCCGAAAAATCCGGTCAAACCGAAGGATTGTTTAGGTACTACAAGCTAAAAGACAAAGGATATCTGACACTAACTGACATTCGCGCCTGCTCACCATTCTCCCCCCGCAACTCCTCTAAGCGAGGATCAACGGAGGTAACTGCAAAGACACCTACCAGTGAAGGTAGGGCAAGTCCCAGGTCATGAATTTACGCTACCTTGGGCCCCGCACAATTTAATTATAGAAGTAAAGAGTCAAAGTAGGAAGAAAGTTCCCACCCATTCTTCTACACATAACTGACAGATAATATATTAATATAGGTTTTGTGATCATCATCATAGCAGCCCTTAGACGTCCACTGCTGGACACAGGCCTTCCGCAATGAACGCCAACACACCCGGTCCTGCGCCCCCCGACCAATTTTCTGATACTACTTGCATATTACGCCGGAGGTTGCGGGTTCGAACCCGCTAGGGGCAAATGTTCGTATGATGAATATGAATGTTTGTACCCAAGTCTTGGATGTTTATATATTTATTTAAGTATGTCTATCCGTTATCTAGTAACCGTACCACAGGCTCTGCCTAGTTTGGGACTGGATAATTGGTGTGAATGTCTGAGATATTAAAAAAAAAAAAATTAAAAAAATTAATTACCAAAAAACAAAGTAACTGGTTATTTATTTCTATTGTATTGCATGCATTACAAATGCAATGCCAATTTTAATTGAATAAATTGTAATCAAGTACAATCGTGAAACTAATTTATAGAAAATTTGTTATTTTAACTAAAGTCTAAAAGTCTAACAAGGCGGCGATGTTGTTCGCAACACATCACGTCAAGGGGTATCACGGAGAGAAAAGCGGGCGGAGAAAAGTAGCTTTGCGACATTGAAAAGAAAGAAAGAAAAAACATTTATTTACTACCATAATTGGCAGGCACACACAAAGAAAAAACCAACAGAGCAAGAAAAATAAAAAAATATAAAATAAAAATTATAAGAACTAGAGAAAACAATTTAAAATTGGATTGCGGGAAGTGGCGATACATCGTCTCTGCCTACCCTTCTGGAACCAAGGCGTGCGCATTATATATGTATGTATGTAACTAAAATCTATTACAGTAATGAGAATTAAGGTGTACCAATATTTGGTATTTGGTTTTGCTTTGCAATCGAAGAAAGTAACACAGTTTCGGCCTCCGGTGGACCACTACCGACCGCGGTCGCCCCGAGGCACCTCTAATGAAGGCACAAACGAAATTTACCGTAATTGTAAGTGTAATTATTCCCTCCGAAGGTCGGCGTCGTCGGCCCAGTTAGAGCCGGAATGGGCCGGCGGACAGTTTGGGCCGCTGTGGAAATGTTCATTAGCGACCTAAATGAGATAGTACAAACTTTTAGGTCATTCAGAGAATTTCTCCAAACACCAATGTCTGTAATGGAATAAGTGACGTTGATGAATCGACTAACTACATTCGCGAAAATATCCAGCGTGACATATATAAATTTTGTCAGCAATTAAGTACCTGACCAACCTAGTACCTACCAATTAAGTGCCGTGTGGTTTCCGGTAGAGTATAATAGGACCACTCCAACTCTTTCCGTGGATGTCGTACAAGGAGACTAAGGGAATACATTATAAAACATCAATCAGGCCTCCCCAACCCGTCTGGCCAGCGCGGGGAGTGTAGGCCAAATCCTCCGCCTGTCTCCGGCAGATGAGAGAGGGTTGTGCTCCTGCAGTGGAGACAAAAATAACCTGATGATGATGAATTAAGTACCTTGTTCCATTTACTTAAGGTTATAAAGTGTGTAACATATTAATAAAGCTGACGAGGACGCGTCATATTTGTGAAACGATTCTTTGGATACATATTTGTGCACTTGACTGTACAGATCATACAGCTCACGACGGCATGTCCCACTCGTTCTCTTAATATTCATTATATGTGTCAGTACGGTTTATTTATTACTAGCTGTTGCCCGCGACTTCGTCCGCGTGGACAACTTAACATCACAAATTATTATGTATTTCTCGTAGGAATGGGATGTTTTTTCGGGATAAATTCTATCCTATGTTCTAAACTTTATGTGTGGCAATTTTCATCCCGATCCGTCCAGTGGTTGAAGCGTGATTGAGTAACAAAGATCCAAACTTTCGCATTTATAATATTAGTAGATAAGGATACCACAGTTTTATCGGGGAAGGAAAACATCTAGGAAACCCGCCTACGTCAAATTTGAAATTTTAAGGCGTATGTGAAGTCCACTAAATCGGCTCGGGGCACCGACGGTGGACAGGGGTTTGGCACAAAAGATCCTGAAGGGTCGAAGTATCGCCAGGTCTTCCTGGAAGAATATAAGATAAATTTAGCGAGCATTGTACTATGCATTGCACCGTCGTTGGTTTCATATATTCATCATCATCATCAGGTTAATTTTGTCTCCACTGCAGGAGCACAACCCTCTCTCATCTTCCGGAGACAGACGGAGGATTCGGCCAGACGGGTTGGGGAGGCCTGATTGACGTTTTATAATGTATTCCCTTAGTCGCCTTGTACGACATCCACGGGAAGAGTATTTATTTTTTAATTTTTTTATTATTTTCCTCCGTGATTCTATTTACAAAATAATAATGGCTCAAATATGCCGTGCCCGGCTCCTGTCAGCCCCCGGCCGGCTGCAGGTGGATACTCATTTGAGGCGGCTTTTTGGCAAAAATACGTAAACTTCATTTCAGTAATTTTGCGGGCCTCAAACATTGTATTACGGAATTTTCCTGAATCGGGGCTCCGGGCGCGCCGCCCCCGGCCGGCCGTCAGTTATCACAGTTGATGCATTTACCTGCCTTATTTAATGTACTAGCTGTTGCCCGCGACTTCGTCCGCGTGGACAACTTAACATTACACATTCTTATGTATTACGTGTTACTAAATCCTAAAAGAAATCTATTAATCTGGTTATGCATTAAAAATATTAATATACATAAAAAACATACTATCCAATTGAGAACCTCCTTTTTTGAAGT
Organism: Esperia sulphurella; assembly: GCA_947086405.1. Classification (NCBI taxonomy): domain Eukaryota; kingdom Metazoa; phylum Arthropoda; class Insecta; order Lepidoptera; family Oecophoridae; genus Esperia; species Esperia sulphurella. The sequence continues at coordinate 13,686,792 of OX352277.1, read as the reverse complement.
CTGGTAAAAATTAGCGTTCCGGCGGCGGTTTCGCCCGTTGGACCACAGTTTTTTAGGTTTCCGTAGCCAAATGGCAAAAAACGGAACTCTTATGGATTCGTCATGTCTGTCTGTCTGTCTGTCTGTCCGTTCGTATGTCACAGCCACTTTATTCCGAAACCATAAGAACTTACTATTGAAACTTGGTAAGTGGACTCGTATTCTGTGAACCGCATTAAGATTTTCACACAAAAATAGAAAAAAAACATTAAATTTTGGGGGTTCCCCATGCTTAGAACTGAAACTCAAATTTTTTTTTCATTAAACCCATACGTGTGGATAGGTCTTCAAAAATGATATTGAGGTTTCTAATATCATTTTTTTCTAAACTGAATAGTTTGCGCGAGAGACACTTCCACAGTGGAAGTGTCTATTGAAACTTGGTAAGTGGATGTTTTCTGTGAACCGCATTAAGATTTTCACACAAAAATAGAAAAAAAAAAACATTAAATTTTGGGGGTTCCCCATACTTAGAACTGAAACTCAAATATTTTTTTTCATTAAACCCATACGTGTGGATATCATTTTTTTCTAAACTGAATAGTTTGCGCGAGAGAGAGAAAGAGAATGATAAAACTTAAAAAAATATATGATGTACATTGCCATGCAAACTTCCACCGAAAATTTGTTTGAAAGAGATCTAGTAAGTAGTTTTTTTAATACGTCATAAATCGTAAACCACAATACTATTATTAAAACATCGATCACAGTTACAACGAACTACAATAACTTTTATATTATGTTACTTGCTGCTACGGAACCCTTCATGGGCGAGTCCGACTCGCACTTGGCCGCTTTTTTTAAATAAAGTTGACATTTACATTTATCATGAATTAAAAGATTATCATATAATCAATAAAAAAATATATATTTTGATATTGTGCAAATTAGGTGATATTTCCTTCCCCCCCCTGCAATTTGTCCTTTCCATACCCTTTCTTTCTTTCCTTCTCCATCCCCTTCCCACCACGTTGAAAACCCTTTCCCCCACCCCTTCCCTCTCCCTACTCCTCCTACACCCTTTATTTACCACTACCCCCTCATCTTTCCTCTCTTACCCTAATCCCTCTATTCTTTTCCATCCGACTTCCTTCCCCTCCTATTCCCTTCCTATGTTGCATATCCAATTAACTGTACAACAAAATGTCTGTCAAACTGTTGGACATGCCTTCCCCAATGAATGCCACAACGCCCTACAGATCCAGCCGCTTCCGGCCACCATCTTCAGGTCGTCCATACACCTGGCGGCAGGGCGTCCCACCCTGCGCGTGGGACGTCGCGTCTCACTCTAGAACCCGTCTGCCCCAACGGCCGTTCGGTACTACGACAGATGTGACCTGCCATTTCAGCTTACTAATTCTTTCGGCTATGTCGGTCACCTTCGTTATTCATAGGATCTCCTCATTACGAATCATATCCCTCATAGAGACCCCGAGCATTGCCCTCTCTATGGCTCGCAGAGCCACTTGAATCTTGTGGATCAGGCCCACCATCAGTGTCCACGTCTCCGCGCTGTAATCATGACAGGCAGGACGCACTGATTAAAGATTTTTGTCTTTAAACATTGTGGAATAGGTGACGTAAAGACTTGACGCAGTTTTCCGAATACTGTCCACCCTAACTGGATTCTTCTGTCAGCTTTTGAAATTGATCCTACCCAACTATATTGTCTGTCCTAGGCAGTACTCCTGAACAGCTTCGATATTGACATTGTCGACGATCACCGGTCTAATACAGGGCCACTAATTATCGAATAGCGAACTTTTTGTATCGAGACTTGTGGAAATACCTGAAAAACATCAGCTAAAATAAATCTATAAATGAGCTTTAAAACATCTCTGTCACTTTCTGTCAAGTTCTTGCAACGACCAGTAATGCTGAACTACACTTTCATACAAATGATATGAAATGAGAGTCAACCTGTATATCAGCATCCTGACATTTTATTGAGATATGACTTATACCAGTATGAGGCCCGAACTGAAAGCTATTAAACAGTGAAAACGCCGTCAAATTCTGTTCAGCAGTTTCCAAGATTAGCCCGTACATACATACATACATACAGACAGATAAGAATTTTTTTGATTATATTTTTGGACTCTACTGGTCTTCAGTAATGTCCGGGCAGTGAAATTTTTTTTTTAACTTCAATGTACAGATTCGCTTTTCTTTTGTTTTTTCTACTCTTTTATTATATGTACTAGCTGTTGCCCGCGACTTCGTCCGCGTGGACAACTTAACATTACACATTCTTATGTATTACGTGTTACTAAATCCTAAAAGAAATTTATTAATCTGGTTATGCATTAAAAATATTATATACTTTTTTGAAGTCGGGTAAAAATTAGCGTTCCGGCGGCGGTTTCGCCCGTTGGACCACAGTTTTTTAGGTTTCCGTAGCCAAATGGCAAAAAACGGAACCCTTATGGATTCGTCATGTCTGTCTGTCTGTCTGTCCGTCCGTATGTCACAGCCACTTTATTCCGAAACTATAAGGACTTACTATTGAAACTTGGTAAGTGGATGTATTCTGTGAACCGCATTAAGATTTTCACACAAAAATAGAAAAAAAAAACATTAAATTTTGGGGGTTCCCCATGATATGATATTGAGGTTTCTAATATAATTTTTTTCTAAACTGAATAGTTTGCGCGAGAGACACTTCCAAAGTGGTAAAATGTGTGTCCCCTCCCCCCCTGTAAGAGAATGATAAAACAAAAAAAATATATGATGTACATTGCCATGCAAACTTCCACCGAAAATTGGTTTGAAAGAGATCTAGTAAGTAGTTTTTTTTAATACGTCATAAATCGTAAACCACAATACTATTATTAAAACATCGATCAAAGTTACAACGAACTACAATAACTTTTATATTATGTTACTTGCTGCTACGGAACCCTTCATGGGCGAGTCTGTTTACATTTACATTTATCATGATCTAAAAGATTATCATATAATCAATAATTTTTTTATATTTTAATATTGTGCAAATTAGGTGATAATTTCTCCCCCCCCCCCCTCCAATTTGTCCTTTCCATACCCTTTCTTCCACTTCCTACACCCTTTACTTACCACTGCCCCCTCATCTTTCCTCTCTTACCCTAATCCCTCTATTCTTTTCCATCCGACTTCCTTTCCTTCCTATTCCCTTCCTATGTTGCATATCCAATTAACTGTACAACTAAATGTCTGTCAAACTGCTGGACATGCCTTCCCCAATGAATGCCACAACGCCCTACAGATCCAGCCGCTTCCGGTCACCATCTTCAGGTCGTCCATCCACCTGGCGGCAGGGCGTCCCACCCTGCGCGTGGGACGTCGCGTCCCACTCAAGAACCCGTCTGCCCCAACGGCCGTTCGGTACTACGACAGATGTGACCTGCCATTTCAGCTTACTAATTCTTTCGGCTATGTCGGTCACCTTCGTTATTCATAGGATCTCCTCATTACGAATCATATCCCTCATAGAGACCCCGAGCATTGCCCTCTCTATAGCTCGCAGAGCCACTTGAATCTTGTGGATCACGCCCACCATCAGTGTCCACGTCTCCGCGCTGTAATCATGACAGGCAGGACGCACTGATTTAAGATTTTTGTCTTTAAACATTGTGGAATAGGTGACGTAAAGACTTGACGCAGTTTTCCGAATACTGCCCACCCTAACTGGATTCTTCTGTCAGCTTTTGAAATTGATCCTACCCAACTCCTGAACAGCTTCGATATTGACATTGTCGACGATCACCGGTCTAATACAGGGCCACTAATTATCGAATAGCGAACTTTTTGTATCGAAACTTGTGGAAATACCTGAAATACATCAGCTAAAATAAATCTATGTATGAGCTTTAAAACATCTCTGTCACTTTCTGTCAAGTTCTTGCATCGACCAGTAATGTTGAACTACACTTTCATACAAATGATATGAAATGAGAGGTCAACTTGTATGTCAGCATCCTGACATTTTATTGAGATATGACTTATACCAGTATGAGGCCCGAACTCAAAGCTATTAAACAGTGAATACGCCGTCAAATTCTGTTCAGCAGTTTCCAAGATTAGCCCGTACATACATACATACATACAGACAGATAAGAAATTTTTTAATTATATTTTTGGACTCTACTGGTCTTCAGTAACGTCCGGGCAGTGAAATTTTTTTTTTAACTTCAATGTACAGATTCGCTTTTCTTTTGTTTTTTCTACTCTTTTATTATATGTATAGATTAGGGTTCCCTAATGAAATTAACGTAAAAAAATATCGCATTAAATTGAGAATATTTCAATTTTTTTTATTTATTACAAACTAACCTGAAGAAGTAGGACGATAAGACAGGGCCAACCCTATTCTTCCCGTGGATGTCGTCAAGGCGATCACCAGTCCGCCTGCCAAGCGTGGTGATTATGGCAAATTCTCCAATGCCCACCAAAAGTGTCATTCTATTGAGGAGGCTATGTCCAGCAGTGGACGTGTGCAGGCTGATGATGATCAATCTGAAATTGAAATGATTTATTGCAACCACTTACAGTTAATACAGTATTTAAATGTGAGGAACCCCTCTTTAAGTAAATTAATACCCGTGTCAGGGTTCCCCGCTCTTGCGGTTGTTGTTCATACAATAGTTATCATCATCATGTCAGCCTTTAGACGTCCACTGGTGGACATAGGCCTTCCCCAATGAACGCCACCACACCCGGTCCTCCGCCCTCCGCATCCAGCCGCTTCCGGCCACCTTCTTTAGGTCGTCGGATCATCTGGCGGCGGGGCGTCCCACCCTGCGCGTGCCAATCCGTGGTCTCCACTCCAGAACTCGTCTGCCCCAACGGCGGTCGGGGCAATACAATAGTATTAAAACTAAATTAATGCCAGAAATATCTGTGATTGTTTTAGAATTTTAACTTACTGTAATATAACAACTAATTGTTGAAGTAAAATGCAGTGAGGTACATTTAACAAAATGTAATCGTCGAAAGTCTACAAAATAAAGATCGCTCCGCCCTGTTCAACCACTTTTATAACGAGCGCTTGAAAGTAGATGGCGCTGCGACGACGAGTTGTCTTCTCACCCCCTGGGGGGGGGGGGAACCTGTACCGAGGCAATGGCCTCTTACCAGGAGCTTCGTGCGCTGCCCGTTAGTACGGGCAGGTCCTTGGAGCGCGGAGAGACTCCGCTGTGGTAAGTTTGAGACCTTTTCTTCTCGCCGGCTCGCGTGCTCAGCGCACCTGGTCGAACCCCCGAGGGGGAAGCCCGGCGAACGAGCAGCAGCAGAGCCGGCTAAGCGTAGGTCTCATGGGTCAGCGGAGTCGTCGTCCACGATAGAGACCTCGTGGATTTTTGGCGTCTGGAGGCCGCGTGTGGTAGGGCGCGGTCTCCTGGATATGTGGCAGCGCAGACTTGTTCGCGCGCTGGAACATGGTCGTAGCGATGGCGCTGCTCGCCGCGCGGTTGGTACCCCTGGCCGTCGCCGGTGAGTGTCGCCAACATAAGGATGATTGGGTTTACATTTGTGATAGGTTTTTGTTACGTAAACGAAAGGGCAAAACAAGTTAATTACAAAGTCATAAGATTCTTTCTTCCACGCACTTTCCTACCTTCAAATTAAATATTGCCCAACAGTGGCGAAATAGCCTTAAGATAGGTATACAATCAGTCCATATTTATTGGGCACAAAAACATGTTATGTTTGAATTAAAAACAGATTTTTGTTTTCCCCTTTTCTCCTAGGTATTACTTTAAAGACCTTTTGTTCAACGAGTTTCGTCCTAGGAATTATATTTCTCTATTGGAAAAGGGGTTAGTAATAATTCTGTTATTACTCTTATTTGGAAGCTGGTTTCAAAAGAAGATTTGTTATTAATTATTTCGAAACAAGTTTGGAAAGTGGCCGAAGGGCGGAATTATTATAATGAAGCTGGAATACAATGGTGGCGTTATTACTTTCAGCTATTTGTTCCAGGCTACCTCTGAACATGTCCGTCATTAGGGACGAATTTCGTGCACCTTCTTGATCTTGCTACAAATTATTGTAATAATCATCATCAGGCTACTTTTGTCTCCACTGCAGGAGCACAACACTCTCTCATCTGCCGGAGACAGACGGAGGATTTGGCCTACACTCCCCGCGCTGGCCGGACGGGTTGGGGAGGCCTGGTTGATGTTTTATAATGTATTCCCTTAGTCGCCTTGTACGACATCCACGGGAAAAGTTGGAGTGGTCCTATTCTCCTCTACCGGAAACCACACGGCTATTGTAATAATGTCTTTATGTAATTTTCTTTTCGAGTGCCATAGTCTCGTCACCGGGCAGTTTTCAGAAGCAGCAGGATTCGGAGGCGGTGGACCGGGTGTGGTGACGTTTATTGGGGAAGGCCTATGTCCAGCAGTATATGTCGCAGGGCTAATATGATGATGAACTACTCGTATATTATATGTATAAAACGATGAAAACATTAATAAGTAAACACGTCGATTAAATAATTTTCACTGTTGAATAGCTTGGTTTAACGTGGGTTTTTTCAGGCTGGAAACAAACACCTTTTTTAAGCAAGCGAACCTGCGGGCAACAGTTTTAATATAATTAAGTCGAAAGAGTGTTTGTGTGTTTATTTGTCTGTTTCTTTCACAGCTTGGCTATTCAACTAATTGCCATAAATTTTTGTTTAGTACACATAACATCATGTATATGAACATAGGCTCAGGTTTACCTCTGGAACAATGGTTCCCTCGGGAAATAAAAACTGCTCCACGCGGGCGAAGTTGCGGGCATTTGCTTGTAATGCATAAAATTATTTTTTTATTTTTGAGGGCTACTGCACCAAGCCCGTGAACATAGTCAATCGAGAGAGGGACACCGTTAGTGTTTCTCTTCGATAGCGCTCTGTAGTGTCGTACTGTACCGGCCGGCGGCGAGGCTCAAGCCCATAGTGCATACTGCCAGGCGTGCTCTATTATGCAGGCGACATTAACTGACGGAGGAGGAGAGTGACTCTTATTTATTTATTTATTTATTCATTTAATAGTTTGTACACACAAATATACAAAGAACAACACAAAAAAAAGAAAATTATACAAAATGATAAGCTTATTTCTAAAGAAATTTCTTCCAGCTAACCTGCGGTGAAGACAAGGGATTATGGAGAGGCAGTAGTCGCGTGTACCTACTATATATTAAATAACTCTTCTTTATGTAAGTAGTAATATTTAGTGTTCTCTGCCCGTGTCCTGCTCGGTGTTTCTTCCCGACGGCCCGGCGCAGTGTGTGGGTAATTTGAATGTTATAAAGCAAACTTTGCGGTACCAGCTGTGGTGTTAGGAAGTGGAAATTGAAGCGATACAGCCGCGAGTTGGTGCGGGCGGCGCGGAGTTAGCCGGTATTAACATATTTTGTAGCGTTTTCTTGTCTGGGTTTAGCACATATTTACATTGATAATAGGGCTCGGGGACTCTGGTCAGCGGACTTGGTTGAGGTTGTTGCCTGTCCGGTGCTGTCCAGACGAGTCACGGGTATACGGTCCCGGCTTCTCGAGTTATCGCTGGCACAATCACACTGTCCTTCCGTAATAGCGGTATCCCATACCTACCCTGCACTCCTTACCCATATCCTCATCTCCTGTCTCTCTCGCCCCGATCCCTGTCCCATCCGCCAATCCAAGGTCTGCCGTGCCGATGGATGCGTGTCCAGGGGCTAGTCTGGTCGTGAGCGTGCCGACATCCCGGAGCTGGGCGAACTCCGGGCACTATTAGCCTTACCGAGTCATGCGGGGCTCTGATGAGGTGGACAATTATTTCCCTAGCTAATCGTGGCACCTCAACAAGGCGGCGATGTTGTTCGCAACACGTCAGGGGTATCACGGGGCGAAAAGTGGGCGAAGGAAAGCCGCTTTGCGACATAAGATTGCGCACAGTGGCGATACATCGTCTCTGCCTACCCCTCTGGGACCAAGACGTGAGCATTATGAATGAATGAATGAATAAGGCTCGGGTACATCGGGGATTACTTACAGATTGAGAATGCTGGGTCCGTGTGGAGCAACTGAGAATTTAGTCAAAACGCGGTCATATATACTGATATATGTCTATACTGCCACAAGTAGCAGGCCTCTCTCAAGATAATGGGAGATTTGTAGTGTGTGTAGGGGGAGAGGGGAAAGGGGGAGGGGTAGTGGGGAGGGGGGGGGGGAGAGGGGAGCTATATGATTTCTAGTTTCCATTCACACGTTGTTCAAAATCTTACTTTCCTTTCATCCCATTTGATAACCTTTCGTAACTGGCTACGAAATGAGATATTTCGTTGCCCATTTTATTTAATTTAATTTTCCTGTTCAAAGCCAGTTTCAACATGGGACTCCTTTATCAAGAACTAATTTATTATCTGGTAAAGTCCAAAATTCTAGGAATAACGGTTTCCTCTGTTCAATACGATCCTCTGACAGAATCCATTAATGGATTGAAACGGATATTTAGTCCACTCAGATCCAATAATAGATCAGTATGCATCTTAGTAGACATATTGAAATCCATTAAGGATTCTAGTGAACCTTTAGAATACTCAGATACATAGAGTAATAGAAAGCTCCGTAAATAGTAATGCTTTTGTGTGTAAATAAAAACGATCTATCCCGATTACATGGGATTAGGAAAAATGGAAATGTGCCGTGTGGTTTCGGTAGAGGATAATAGAACCACTCCAACTCTTCTCGTTGATGTCGTACAAGGCGACTAAGGGAATACATTATAAAACATCAATCAGGCCTCCCCAACCCGTCTGGCCAGCGCGGGGAGTGTATGCCAAATCCTCCGTCTGTCTCCGGCAGATGAGAGAGGGTTGTGCTCCTGCAGTGGAGACAAAAATAACCTGATGATGAAAAATGAGACAAAGGGGAATGAAAGTGTTGATTCTAGGAAAAATATACTGCACGTGAGTACACTTGGTATATTTATACACGTAATTTTTGTATCGACGACTCTCCCCCATGTGTTACCGCTCTGTAAAGAGGATCTGAAGACCACAACTAACGATATCTATGTACTACTATACATATTATTATTTTTTTTTAAAACACTGTCCTTTAAAAAAAAATTACTTCCTAGTAACTTAGTTTAAGACCTACTAATTATATATGGAATGTATATCTTTTCCAAAAAAAAAAAATTTTGGTTTCATTTCATTTCATTTTGGCAAATAAACCATTTTCATTACATTACATTACTAGATGGAGCGTTCTAAACGTAACTCTTTGGAACACTCCAACTTTGTAATATTTTTCTTAGAATAGAATATCTTAGAATATTTTTCTGGATGATCTTCCAGAAACACATAAAATCAATTTTATGTAATATGTACAATATTAAAAGATTTTGCGAAGCTAAGGTTTAGTAGCAGCTATCTTTGTCATACAAATAATCGTCTGTATACAAAGTTGTTTTTAACTTGATTCTTAAACTTACTGTTAGTTAAATTTAAGATTTCCTCTGGTACAAACTGTTTGCCCAGTAAAAGTTTTACTGACCTCACTAATCAAGTTTGTTTTTATTGATAGTAAACTTGACCCCGTTATCTTGTCGCTTTAAAGACACGATAGGGAGCAAAATGGCACACTTATAAACTTACAGATAACAGGAGATCTCACACAAAGTACTGACGAGAAAAGTTCGTCCTCTTATAACTAGTAGGCTGTCACTTCCCTGTCTCGCTATGTCACTACTCTGTGCATAGTTACACTCCCCTGGCAACACATCTTCCCCTGGCATCTATAAGTTTATTAGTGTGCCATTTTGCCCCCCACCGTCCCTATCGTGACGTCAATATAACGGGGTCTAGTCATGACCATAGATAGCTATTACTGTAACCAAAGATCAAGTTTTAATGCTTGATCTGATGCACTATCAGGTATTTTAATTTAATATTATAAATGCGAAAGTTTGGATATTTGGATGTTTGTTACTCAATCACGCTTCAACCACTGAACGGATCGGGATGAAACTTGGCACACATATAGGACATAGGATAGTTTTTATTTCGAAAAAACATCTCATTTCTACGGAAAATACATAATAATTTGTGTGTCCACGCAGACGAAGTCGCGGGCAACAGCTAGTTACTCATAAATGGAACGCAAACTAATTGACTATCATAATGTGTCAGCTGCAGTTCACATTATGCCACTAATGGGTTCCAGTTACATTAAATAAAAATAATAAATATAGTTAATTTCAGATTTTCGAGAATATCACGTAACGCATCGAGGTGTCAGCGAAGAGATATTGAGGCAGGTCATAGTCGTTGAAAATTTTACTAGGACGCACAAACATCAATACTCGAAATGGGTTTTAAATTGAGTTGCATAGAGATCATATTATCTCAACTGTAATTCCCTACTTCCAGCAGAGTATGCCAAATGTGAATACGTAAATGAGCAACACATCTTTTAAAATCAAGTTTGCATACAATTATATAAAGATTTTGCGAAGCTGAATTAACATTAGTACAAGGCAACGTGTTTGATTTTGATAAGAGGTTTTCAATTCAGACAACCGATACATAACACTACATGAGCGAGACACAACACTTATTGGGGTATTTTATATATGTATGTTTGTCTCCCTCTTTTACTCGTATGGGATCGGTCCTGCACGAAGGAGTCGGAAATCGGAGAGAACTATGGCCGGACGCCGCGGAAGTTCAAAATATCTATTTAATTGTAATTAAGTGTTAAATGTGTAACACGGTGCGACCAGGACTTCGGAAACTAAGCAGGATGGGGTAAGCTTAGGATATTTATGTTTATTATTGTATATATCGGATTTACATAGTAGAACCCAGAGACGTCAAATACACAAGGATTTTCGGATATTTTACCAGCGACCTAATTTCGGAATTAACGGCTGGATCGCTTCCGACGTCAGGGCTGGTGTCCAGACTGAGGAAGATTCAGCCGCGGGTGGGGTGCGGAAGACCTCACATTTTTGTTCACTTCGAGCCGGATCGGTTTTCTGTGTATTTTTCGTTTTCAAGGTTCTACTACAAACTACACTTTTTCAAGGTTCTACTACAAACTACACTTTTTCGGTTTTGTTGTTGTAATACTTTGTCGGTTTATAAGTATTTACGGCAACAAAGTACATTCTACAGGGTACACGGGTACATACTTCTCATTTATATTGATATGAACACATATTTGTTTCCCCCTATTCTATATATTTTGTAAAAACATTACAAGCATACATTTTCATACATTTGAAAAGCATCGGTTGATTTTCATTTGTTTTTATTTTTGCTTTGCACCTTGCGGATTCGGGTGACATTGTTATTTTATGTCAGATGGTTACCATAGTTACCAAATAGTTTCACAATCGACTGTTGGGATAGTGGCTGTTAATTTTACCACATATAACAAGGAGATTGATAGCTCAGCGGATACCAGCATGGTCTACCATTGTATTGAACACGGGTTCAAATCTAGGTCGGGTAAAATGACAACTTTTATTTCATAATTTTCAATTGTAGATTTTGTTATTCGGTTATGCTTTTGATAAACGGCGGAGGAGCTGTTTTCAAATAATTTGGTTTTTATTTTTAGTTTCTTATTTTGATCGAAATTAAATTTTGTTATAATGGCTAAAGTAGCACAAGCCAAACGGTTGAACAAAGTCAAGTATGATGTGGCTTTGCTCAATATAGATATGATTTACGATCTTTCCCAGACGGAGCTTGATTCAGAAACGGAAATGAATGAGTTCAGGGTTCGGTATTCGGATTTGGAAACTAATTATCAGGATTTTATGTCAATGCATTTGGAAATGCAGTCCCAAACGGACGGGGACGACTCGGATTCGGATATGTATACGGAAAAATACAAAGCATATAATCGGAAATATTATGATATTAAACGGAAATATATGGAGAAGTTTCCAAGTTGTAGCGGCCAGTCGTCTGACTACAATACTGCGGTTTCAGAGTCCAAAGGACGTAGGGTATTTTTGCCTAAGGTACAATTGCCAACATTCTCTGGTAAATTAGAGGACTACGGTTCTTTTATGGAATTATTCGAGTCTCTAGTAGGACAGGACACTTCACTGTCAAGTACAGAAAAACTGTACTATTTGGTGGGTTCATTAACTGGGGAACCCAAAACTTTAATTCTACATTTGTCAATTACGGGAGATAACTACTCAATTGCGCTTGATTTACTTAAAAGTCGGTACGGAAATAAAAGATTACTAGCGGACAGATTAATGCGGAATTTGCTGAATGTATCTCATGTCAGTAGAAGTTTAAATTCATTGAAATCTTTTTTGAACAACCTTTTGGAAAATACTAAGGCTTTGGAAAAGATGAAATTTCCAGTCGCGGAATGGTCTTATTTACTTTTTTATATTAATTTTCAAAAACTGGATAGCAGCTTGAAGAAGCAGTTTGAAGAGAAATTTGTGGAAGAAGAGTTTCCAACCTTCGCAAATTTGATAAAGTTTTTAGAAACCGAAGTACGGATATTGGAATCTAGTGCAGACACACAGAACTCGGGTAGGTCAAATAGTTCTCCTGGTATTAGGGCTCATGCCTCTTTTCAAAATAATAACTCTGTGCAGAACGGCTGTACATTATGTAAAAAGGGATTTCATCACCTCTCAAGGTGTGAGAAGTTTTTGAACATGAAACTTAAACCCAGGAAGGAGTATGTAACGGAGAATAGACTTTGTTTTCGGTGTTTATATAAGCACCATATTAATGAATGTCCATATTCCACGTGGTCTTGTTTAAGGTGCGGATCACCTAAACACCACCAATTAATTCATTTTGATTTACCACAGCAGCGGGCTGTTTCTATTATCTCAAATGATAGTAATGCGGCAATGGTGGAACCGGTACCTACCATGAATTCGGAGAACAGGGATACTGTGCCTAGGGATACCAACTTCGGTAGGGTGAACTTACCTTCGGATAGGGTAATAACACATGTTGGTACCCCACATAGGGTACACGACCCTGTTATAGAAATTAACGGCGCGGCGTTGACATCTCATGCGGATCATGAGGTGCTTCCGCCTACTACTTATCAGCGGACGGTATTGCTCTCAACAGCTATGGTGCGTGTCATGGATAGGTTCGGTAACTATCAGGACGTACGCGCACTCTTAGACGGTGGTAGTCAGAGCACATTCATATCGGAATATTGCGCTAATCGATTAGGTCTAAAACGGTTTAGATCTAACGTGATGTCGGTGACTGGATTAAGCGGTATGCCAGTCTCGGGTTGCGGAGGTAGCGTCAATGTAAGTATTAGCCCTCGGTATGCGGATCAGCCGGTGCTAGTAACTACGGCCACGGTGTTAAACAAAATAACACACAACCTACCTATTTTTAGTTTACCTGAAACTTTAACGGGCTTCTATAGGGGTTTAGAGCTTGCGGATGAGCATTTTTACCTCAGTCGGGAGGTGGATATGCTGATCGGTGCGGATCTGATAGGAGAAATCATACTCGGCGGGAGTATTACGATAAATAAGGATTTACCTAAAGCGATGCTTACAGTTTTCGGTCACGTGCTCGTAGGTCCGGTTACCTACGCTGTTACGAATCCCATGGATAATAATGCTTATTTATCGCAAACTTTCTTTTCTAACGTTATGACTGCTCAGTTGAAAGACCCTAAAATAGAAGTTTTCCAAGAAAATCATTCAGCGGACGATACGGATCAAAGTGAAACGGTTCCATTGGCTTCGAATCGGTTCCTAGTCATGGAAAAGCGGCCTGTTTCCATTGATATATTGCGGGAAAATTCATCAGTTCTATGCGGGAGAACTGAACTGCAGCACACGTCAATATGTAACGGAAAATTAGACGACTGTGCAGCCGGTAATAGTTATTTGATTTCTCGTGACGGAATTTTAGAGAAAAACTTGGATAAAAACTTATCTGGTCTTCGGAAAACGGCAAGTCTGCCACATGTGGGTACTATGGAATCGGATCCCATGTTGTTGAATCGGTTCAACAAATTTGGAAGACGACAATCGGTAGTCACTTGTTGCTTGCGATTTATAAATAATGCTAGGAATCCTTCTTGGAAAGTTGTTGGTGTTCTGGAGGTATTAGAACTTAGAGCGGCTTCGGAACGACTTGTTAAGGTGGGTCAAGCAACCGAATTTGCTTTGGACATAGAGTGCTTGTATCGGAACAAGCAACACTCTTCGCGGTTACGGCGGCGGGGACTTAAATGGAGGTCCCTTACGGACCCTCCTAAAGTAGGAGATCTGGTGCTTATTAAGGAGGAAATCGTACCTCCACTTAAATGGAAAATGGGTCGGGTTTTAGAGTTGTTGCCTGGGAAATATGGTATTGTGTGTGTAGTTAATTTAAAAACCTCTTCAGGCACTCTTTTGCGGCCGGTGGTAAAGATATGCAGGCTTCCACTGGACTAACTGTGAATCTATTTTTGTATTATGTTAATATTGGTTTTAATTTTCGGTTTTCTTCGGATTTTTCGGAGTTTCGGTTTTGGTTGATAAAGGCTTTCGCCTTTCTCGGGCGGCGGTATGTTTGATTTTGATAAGAGGTTTTCAATTCAGACAACCGATACATAACACTACATGAGCGAGACACAACACTTATTGGGGTATTTTATATATGTATGTTTGTCTCCCTCTTTTACTCGTATGGGATCGGTCCTGCACGAAGGAGTCGGAAATCGGAGAGAACTATGGCCGGACGCCGCGGAAGTTCAAAATATCTATTTAATTGTAATTAAGTGTTAAATGTGTAACACGGTGCGACCAGGACTTCGGAAACTAAGCAGGATGGGGTAAGCTTAGGATATTTATGTTTATTATTGTATATATCGGATTTACATAGTAGAACCCAGAGACGTCAAATACACAAGGATTTTCGGATATTTTACCAGCGACCTAATTTCGGAATTAACGGCTGGATCGCTTCCGACGTCAGGGCTGGTGTCCAGACTGAGGAAGATTCAGCCGCGGGTGGGGTGCGGAAGACCTCACACAACGATCTCTATGTACTACTAGATGGAGCGTTCCAAACAATCCCTCTGTTCCACGGAATTATTACCAAATATTGACGCTACGGACAAATAATGTCACTATTAAGTAAATAATTAAATGTTTTGAGTAGTAACTGCACAAGTTTCAAAGTGAATGTGAAAGAGTTGTGGCTACTTGCGTGGAACAGAGCGATTGTTTGGAACGCTCCATCTAGTAGTACATAGAGATCGTTGGTACCAGGCATCTTTGTCATTCAATTAATCGTTTATTTTATAATAGGCTTTCTTACAAAGTTGTTTTTTAATTTGAATTCTCGTCCCAGATGTTCCATGATGCGTAATGCAACGTCTTGCGTCAAAATGACGTTATTCGTTTAACTCCAGTCACGTAAAACGAGAACAAGATCTTTTAAGTTTTCAAATTAAGCTAAAATAACATTACTTCCATAGAACCCGTAGGACTATTTTCGTTTCACAAGTTCTATCATAAAATAATAATAAATATGTCAGACATTCACACCAATTATCCAGTCCCAAACTAGGCAGAGCCTGTGCTATGGTTACTAGATAACGGATACACATACTCAAATATATATATAAACATTCGAGACTTGGGTACAAACATTCATATTCATCATACGAACATTTGCCCCTAGCGGGATTCGAACCCGCAACCTCCGGCGTGGCAGGCCGAGAGCTACCCGTTCCGCCACGGAGGTCGTCGAAATCATAAAATACAGGAACAAAAAGGAAGTTACCCATTAATAGCTTTTGCTCTCGGATGTGAAAGAGTTTTATTATTAATCAGGAATGCAACATCCCGCAGCTTTCTAATTATAAATTGCAATGACCAGTGGTGGAGAATTGAAACTGCAATATGCATCGTTGGTCCGCAGCGCCTACGTACATTGGGCTTTGTGTCTAGATTGCAAACCCACGAATTCAGCAACTAAATCTCGTTTGTCTGCGTCAGCCGTGGCGCTCGTGTAACGTTCGGGACAAATTGAATGACTTTAAACGCGACCTCTCGGATGTGACCCACTTCATTCCGAGATTAGTCTTTTACCATTCGTAGCGGACACGGGTTTGAGTCGGAGTTCACTTTTTGTTCATCTCTCAATCCTTTCACATGAATCCGAGCTTCGCCGGTCGCAGCGAGATCACAGACGTGTTACCCAATTGATTGCACGTTAAGCTGCAATTGTTAGATACGACAATATACTTACTCTTACTGCCTTGTCTCACACCCTGTAAGGTTGGCTGGAAGAGATCTCTTTTAGAGATAAGCTCACCTTTGTACACACCATTTATTACTGTATTTAGTTTTAAGTTGTGTAATAAAGAAATTCAAATTCAAATTCAATTCAAATAGTTTATTATAAATTACCAGATAGATAGATTATTACAGTCATCCTTAAAATTGTATGATTACATCAATTGAGTACGATTAAAATATAAAAATTGACCGGACTATGCATATGAGAGCTCCCACACTAGACCACGCAGTCTGTACCGGGGAGCCTGAGATTACAGGTAACATTGAAAACTGTGGGACAGAATAAATAATGTTGGAAGGAAAAAAAAAGTTATAATATTATTAGGAGGGTGAGAAAGTGTGATTGTGAGTGGTAGTGTGGAGACTATGAGAATAATGTATGTAAGATATGTGTGTGTGTGTATGTGTGTGGTGTATGATTAAATGAGTTGCTTATATGGTGTATGATTAAAGAATAAACATACTCTGTGTTTCCATCTAGAATACACGTTCGAGGAAATTGACGCGACCGAGTCGACCCTGTGGGATGTTTTGTGTCAGCCCATCTGTCTATACGAGGCTTCCATCACCAAGAGTCAGTTGTGCAAAATCTTTTATGCAGCTAAGGGCAGAAGCCTGTAGTCCTCGGCTTCAGGGTGCGCCACACCCAGGACACTCATCGCCTTGCAGCTAGTGCATTGCGATCACACAGCAAGTGCTTCGTGGTCTCGCTGTCCTCTCCATAGACTCTTGCTCTGTCATAGTCCCCTCTCATACTGAACTCGGCAGAAACTTCTACAGTAAGACGGATAGTTTTTTTCCATATTAGACCTAAATATCAATGTTGCGCTCAAAAAGCAACGTTACGGATCAGTTTTCCGGTTTATATTTCAACGCCCGCACTGTTTGTTGCTTGAAGCGTCTCGTTCAACAAAACAGATAATCTCACCAAAATTAATAGCCTCGGAGGGGAGAAATATTTCTTTTCCATCGTCACTGAATCTACTAGGGGTTTATTTTACTTGAATATTTTAACTGGGCCTTTCCGGTTGTCTACCTTTATCTCAACGCTGTTCCAACACTAATTCTGACACTGCCACGAGCAGTGTCCCGACTGCAATCATTCCGCGCAACCAAATCACGCGTCTGCCCGTCGTCTGTCTGCTGGGTAATATATTGAATTACATGGGGGTGGAGAGACTTTCTTGTAAAATTATCTCTAGTTCTCTCTCTCCCTCTAATGGCCTAGCTACACAATAACTCAGGAAAACCCGTTAAAAGGCGCGCGGAGTAGATTAGTCGCCGCCCGAATAATGGCCGACTTGCCTTTACAATGGAAGCATAATATATATGATACTTGAAGAAATTTCATATTCAAATTATTTTTACGTACTTAGATAGATAGATAAACTCTTTATTGCATACAAATTAAGAATAACAATAGGTACAGATTTGAAAAGTGTACAAAGGCGGCCTTGTCGCTAAAAGCGATCTCTTCTAGGCAACCTTTCAAAAGGAAAGTACTTAGCGTTATATATATTTTTTAATAAGCTTTTATTTGCCGTGTGGTTTCCGGTAGAGTAGAATAGGACCACTCCAACTCTTCCCGTGGATGTCGTACAAGGCGACTAAGGGAATACATTATAAAACATCAATCAGGCCTCCCCAGCCCGTCTGGCCGGCGCGGGGAGTGTAGGCCAAATCCTCCGTCTGTCTCCGGCAGATGAGAGAGGGTTGTGCTCCTGCAGTGGAGACAAAAATAACCTGATGATGAAGCTTTTATTACTGTTAAACCACAATTTGACATAAATACTAAGTATTACATTTTACTAACGACGATCGGTTTATCAAATAACAGCTTGTCCTTCGACAAAGGCCTCCTCCAAAGACCTCCACCTATCTCTGTTTCTTGCAATTCTGATCCATTCTGGACCGGCGGTTCTTTTAAGGTCATCTTCCCAACGTTTCTTTTGCCTTTTGACTATGCTCGCGCGCTGGGTGCAGTAGCCCTACAATAATCTACGCACACGCACAAACGCGTACGGACTGGCTGGAGCACTTGTACTAGTAACAGGTAATGAAATCTATTCGATTGTGTGCAGTACAATGACAGGATAATTTGCATCGGAATAAAATGGTGTCATGCCCTGGTGTCTCACCTCCAATATACACCCATAAATAAAATAACCAGGCAGAGTCAAAATAAAATACCCAAGCAAAGTCTAAAATCATTTATTGCATATGAGTACACTTGGTACATTTATACACGTCATTTTTTTATCGACTACCGCTTCCTAGGTGTTAGCGCTGTGACGAAGAAACGGCGCAATAAATTTCACGCAACTAACCTAACGTACTTACCTAACACTCAGCGAACGCGTAAAACTAAGCTCTGAGTGGGCAAGATGGCAGATCGTTTTCAGATTATGTATTATGAATTGTATGTGAATTTTGGCCCACACTCAGATGTTGGCTCGCGCTCAGTAATTAAAAGTAATGCGTCGACAAGTAAACTTGTTGTTTGTTTGTGTGCGAGTCAACAACCCCCCCCCCCCCCTCCCCCCCCCGGCCCCCGGCCCCCGCCCGCATGCGTCTTGCCTCGCAGTACTTTAATCAAACATCAACATCTACTAAGTAAATACATAAGCCAAATGACTTCTTGATTTTTGTCTCAAGTACGTATTACTCGTGTTTAAGTTTTCCGTCGTGTGAGGCGACCAATTAGAGTAGTGCCGCTAGTACCCTGAACTTGTGCCCTTGAGGGTACCATTGATCCTATATTGTATTGCAGTACGCTTATAATAAAAAGAACCGACCTAATCCTTCTAGTGTAACTAATGTAACTTATAATATTATAAACGCGATAGTTTGTAAGTATGGATGGATGTTTGTTGCTCTTTCACGTAAAAACTACTGAATGGATTTCAATGAAACTTTACAATAATATAGCTTATACATCAGAATAACACATAGGCTACAATTTATTAAGATATTGTGTGAATTGTCCAAAATATCAGGTAAGTAGGAAAAAATCTACTATCTGCGAGCTATTCTGGCGTGCGCTGCCAAAACCGCTAGAGTTACACATATGTCATGTATGATGGAAATCTTAAATAGTCCTACAAAAAAGCTACTCGAAATACTGATCGTGCGCAGATGAAGTCGCGGGCACCAGCTAGTAATTGAATATAGCAAATTTGTTGCGCCGTTTCTTCTTCACACCGCTAACACGTAGGAAGCGGTAGTTGATAAAAAAAAATGACGTGTATAAATGTACCAAGTGTACTCATAGGCAATAAATGATTTTGACTTTGACTTTAATTTTAAGTAAAGTTAAGCAAATTTATTTTATTATTTGTTCTTTCATAAAATAAATTAAACAAACTTATAGATGGTTGTAGTAGCTACTAAATGTCCAACTGACATTAGTTTTGTTATTATACTAAGTAATAAGTCGATCTGCTTCAAATAAACAAACAATAAAATAAATATGAAGCCATGGACAACACCCGGACTTATACGGTGCATTCGAAATCGAGACAAGATGCATAAGAGCCTTAAAAATGCCCAGATAATGGGCCTGATTCTGAAGGCACACATTTAAAATTTGACAGCGCTAAAATTGGTTTCGTCTTTATCTTCATAATACTGTGTGACAAGGATAGCAACAGTTTTAGTGCTGTCAAATTTTAACATTGTGCCTTCAGAATCGAGCCCAATATAACTCTTAAAGCAACGTATACCAGATGTAGGAATTTCTGTAACAACTTGCTTAAAAGACTAAAACAAACATATCAAAAGAATAAACTAGAAATAACAAGAAATGAACCCAAAGCAACCTGGGACGTAGTTGAATCTATATGTAAAACTAAAGCGATCTTCGTGTCAGCTTCAAGAACTACTTAAAACATCTAATAATGATAGATCCTCCATTAATTATATTAATACCTATTTTGTGAATATCGGTACGACATTAGCAACTAACATTCAAACCCAACAACTTTCCCCCCTATTTAACTCAGCCAGAAAACTAGATGAAAAATCTGAGTGCTTGAGCATATTCTTAGACCTTTCCAAGGCTTTTGACACTGTCTCTGTCCCTATCCTGTTGGATAAGATGGAGAGAATGGGAGTGAGAGGTTATGCATTGGAAATTTTCAAAGATTATAATATTATGATATTCTTTATTGCACAAATTTTAAAAGTAAATACAGTTACAAATTTTGTGTACAAAGGCGAGCTTATCTCTGAAAGAGATCTCTTCCAGCCAACCTTACAGGGTGTGAGACAAGGCTCTAAGAGCGAGGGGGCAAAAAGTGCATAATATACTACATAATAACTAAATACTGAAACTACTTTACACACACACACACACACACACACACACACATATATATATATATATATATATCTTAATAATGGCACTCAGTGTGTATTAAAATCTCACTTTACGATTGTCGTCACTCGTTTCCTTAGATTATTTGGTTTTTAGTCTGAGCTCGTTTCGCATTGTGCCGTCGGGATGCAATTCGCAAAATGGAGATTGTCAAAGTTGTCTATTGTCAAGTTTGTCATGCGCCTCCCCCCCTCTACCCCCACCTCGCTTGCCCCTCCGCCACATTCGAATTTTGAATTAATTCGTTACAACAATGCGCGCGCTCAACACCTCCCATTTCCCGGGCGAGGGGGGATGTTTCAAATATGACTATGGGAAGTTTTGAACGTCGCTCGTTACATGGAATTTATTTGAATATTATTTTATAAACTGCTATGAACGTTATAATAGAGATTACTAAATATTCCTACGTAATTAAGCGACAATCACCTTCCCCGACAGTCGTCGCCCGCACAGTATTACGGCTGGCAGTACGCCTGCCACCGCCCGCCAGCGTCGAGAGATCGACGCTTTAAGTAAGAAAGAGAAGCACTTATAAATTAATGAATACACTTTTTAAAAATACATGGTATGGAAATGTACAGAAAATGTACAACTGGCAGCCTTATCGCTTTAAGCGATTTCTTGCAGGTAACTTTATATTGTTAATGTATAACGTTGTTCTTCTACGAGTATCTATCGATTATCGATCTCGACCGTACAATAATGTACGCGCGTGTACGGCCGGCTGGTGTGCCTAGTAATAGTAGTACCTTATTAAATTTATTCCAATAATAATTATAATTCACACCAATTATCCAGTCCCAAACTAGGCAGAGCCTGTGCTATGGTTACTAGATAACGGATACACATACTTAAATAAACATATAAACATCCAAGACTTGGGTACAAAAATTCATATTCATCATACGAACATTTGCCCCTAGCGGGATTCGAACCCGCAACTTACGGCGTGGCAGGCCGAGAGCTACCCGTTCCGCTACGGAGGTCGTCAATGTATGGACTGACTATCAGCTGTCACAACGATCATGCTGAACCTCCCCTGCGGGACCTGCCCCCTGTCCTGGGAATGACCAGTCATCAACTAATGCCCAATTAGAAAAATTCATTACATATATGGAGAACTATTGGTTGAGGGATGAAAAATTCATTGATTCTTGGTCTATATATTCAGAAAGACATAGAACTACAAACCTTGTTGAGAGCTGGAACAGGAAATTAAAAAAATCGTGCAATACACGACGCAAAGTAAACATAATCATGCTTTTACGGATATTAAAAGAGGACGCGGAAGAGACTGTCTCAAATTTTATGAAAATTAATAAAGGGGAAAAAGTATCTTCGAGAAAAATTTATAGTGTCATAATGACCATGAAATTTTGGAAGCTCAAATACAATTAATATACAAAGATATTACTATTTCTTAGAATTAATAAAGTAGGTATAAAGTAATAGTAGTAGTTTTTCTTTTTCCTACTTGTTCTATCGTTAAATATTACTTCACAAATAGAACAAATGTGAAACATTTTTCCTAGATGTTCTATTAGTAGAACAAATAGTAGAACAGATGGTAACGACCCTCTACTGCTGTACCCATTCACACTACATAAAGGTTTCTTTATTAATTTTCATCATTAAAATTAATTATTAACAAACATATACATTATAAAACATCAATCAGGCCTCCCCAACCCGTTTGGCCAGCGCGGAGAGTGTAGGCCAAATCCTCCATCTGTCTCCAGCAGATGAGAGAGGGTTGTGCTCCTGCAGTGGAGACAAAAATAACCTGATGATGATGATGATGATGATATACCTTATAACATGAAGCAAAATAATTTTTCGTTTCACCTCTAAGTTTTTACCTTCATGTTTGACATTAATTGGTTAGTAAATTAGATAACAGATGCACGTTTTAAAATCATCTCTTATCTAATTTAATAACCAATTAGTGTCAAACATGAAGGAAAAACTTTGAGGTGAAACTATGAGCTACGAAAAATTTTTTTTTTCATGGTATGGGGTTGGGGTATAGGTACTTATAAGTTTGTATATTTTTCTGTCTGAAAACTAAAAGCTACGCCGGCGTAGCACTACTACGCCGGCGTAGCACTGGCACGTCGAAGTAACGTTAGCAGCTACGGCATGACAAAAGTTGATTAAGTTCTTACTACCACTGAGTGTACACACCAGAAACTTAAATATGGTGTCACAAGTCCGTAGTATATGAAATTACCACTGTCTTCTGATAATAGTTACTAGCTCACAGATTTCAGTATTGGGAATTCCCGCCTCCTCACCATTCTCCCCTAATCTCAGTAGGCTGTATTTTCTAGTATTTTCTAGTAGGCTGTAGTTTTGTATAAGGCCTTTTATTACCCACCCACTAATAGCAACCAATACAATAAGTGACACTTCAAGGGTTTTAAATGCCCATAACATCGAAAATACAGCTAACTGAGATCAATCGCCATAGAAACAGTTATTCTACTTCATCATCAGGTTATTTTTGTCTCCACTGCAGGAGCATAACCCTCTCTCATCTGCCAGAGACATTTCCGACCCCAACACCTGCTCCCCCCGCAACTCCTCTGAGCGAGGATCAACGGAGGTACGCTAACACATACACCTACCAGTGAAGGCAGGGCGAGTCCCAAGGACTGAATCTACGCTACCTACCAGTATAAGTAATATGATATTTACCAGATTGGTTATATTTACGACTAGATGTACCTACGGCTCCCACTCTCGCAAAATTTTTTACACCTTGGATTTACATAATTGATTTTTTAGTAGGGATCTCTAATTTTTATAGTAATAAATATAGCCTATGTTACTCAGGGATAATGTAGCGTTATAATGGTGAAACTTTTGAAATCAGTCTAGGAGTTTTTGAATTTATTCGTTACAAACATACAAATCTTTCCTCTTTATAATATTAGCGTAGATATTTATTAATTTGACTACGTTATAATTCTGCAAGCATGTAAATAAATGTTTGCGTAGTTTTTTTTATTTCGACAGTTTGTTTAGACAGGCGCCTACAATATATAACAGACTGCCTTTTCAAATACGGCGTACAGATTCTAAACAATTTAAAAAAGGATTGCAACAAAGAATTTTATTGTATGGAGGAATATTATAGCGTTCTTAATACATAATTACTGACTTGTATGTGTGGGAGTGATAAGAAAATTAACTAATAATAATAATAATTATTTATTTCAGACAAAGTCCATAATTTGTTAGTAATACAAAGAATACAAAAAAAAAACTTAATCTATGTTAGTAATAAATCAATGTTACATAAAAAGACAGAACAACACTTATTTTCTATATGAGACACCGAAAGCGAACACGTGTTTGATTCCAGTGTCTTATAATAGGACTAATACATTTATAATAAATTTTATCAATAAATTGTAATGATTAGATGAATAAGATTTTTAGCGGTTTCTTATGTACTCTAGAAATTATAATAAATATTGCATGCTCCAAGGCAGATCACAGAGCCCATTATACAAATATACTACCACCTCCAACACATGTGTATCGCAATAAAGTTTTTTGAATTTGAATTTGGAATATTGAAACAAAAAGAAAAAAATATGTGATATATTTCATAATAAAAAAACTTTCCTCTATACTTAGTCCCAATTTCCTGTGTATTCCCATGGTATACGCGCTTAAGGAGTCAATGTTAAACACCAAACACTGCACAAAAAAATGTTTCTATAGTCGCAGTCAGAGAGTAAAAACGTACGGAACCAACAAAATTAATTTTCAACTAATTAAAGAAACCCTATGCACCATGATTTCAAATTGATTTCTAACTTCGTCTCTATTACTTACACCATAAAAAAATAAATCAGGGATTATAGTAAAACGAAGTTTAATGGGCCCGATTCTGAAGGCTCGGCGAAGGCGCGCTTTTATACATACTCGTATAAAATTTGACAGCGCTAAAATTGGTTTCGTCTTTATCTTCATAATACTGTGTGACAAGGATAGCAACAGTTTTAGTGCTGTCAAATTTTAACAGTGTGCCTTCAGAATCGAGCCCAACATCATTATAAACTGCTCACTTTCTCTCTAAGCCCACGCACGAGTCGCGGTAGAAAAATAACTGCGGTACTTGCACGGATTCTCCCTCGGAGCAACGGATATGAAAAGAAAAGGTTATCCGGAATTCCCGGCTCGCAAGATTGGAATCTGAGCATTCCAGCAGAAGGCGGAGGAAGGGGGTCGAGATATGGATTCGTTTCCGTGGAAAGAAAAACAATATGGCGAGGGAACTAGAGATGATTTATAGCTCTACGGTAAGGTGTTGACACCACTGTCACAGGTTACATCGGCAAGGTAGAACAGCTATAGCGCTATTTTTATTATTAGGTCACCCGTTTGGCCTAGCCATGTGGTACTTAGAATAGGCCCACCCCCAACGATCTCTATGTGCTACTAGATGGAGCGTTCCAAAAAATCGCTCTGTTCCACGCAAGGAGCCACAACTCGCTCACATTCACAATGAAACTTGTGCAGTTACTACGCAGAACATTTAATTATTACTAAATATTGACGCTACGGTTAAATAATGTCAATATTTAGTAAATAATTAAATGTTTTGAGTAGTAACTGCACAAGTTTCAAAGTGAATGTGAAAGAGTTGTGGCTACTTGCGTGGAACAGAGCGATTGTTTGGAACGCTCCATCTAATAGTACATAGAGATCGTTGCCCGCCCCCAATGTGTCGCACGGCGACTAAGGTATTACACTAGAGACGGGCAACAGCGTTCTCCTGTGTATATAACGATTACTGCAATCACCAATCCACCTACCAAGCGTGCTGATTATGGCAAGGCTCTAATGATTAATCTCATAAGAATTAATGTAAGAAGCAACTTATACGAAGTACTTCTATAAGTTCTATAAGTAACTCAAAATTCAAAATCATTTATTGCATATGAGTACCCTTGGTACATTTATACACGTAATTTTTTTTATCGATGGATAAATGAAAATATAACTTTATATCTAATCTGCAGTGGTAAAACGGAATGAGCGTGAATACTAGAGCTAGGGTTGCCATCACCAAAATTGCCAACGCCGGACAAGAACTTAAAAAACCCCGGACATTTGGGTGAAATTGAGTAAAATACTCGGACACCGCTGAAAAAAAATATTACCCACGACCTCTGGCGGTTCAGTTCAATGACCAAGCAAAAAGTACAAGATATAAAAATGCAGTGTTACTTATAAAATTATATGAATGTTACTATTATCATCATCATCATCAGGTTATTTTTGTCTCCGTGTGGTTTTGTGGTTTCCGGTAGAGTAGAATAGGACCACTCCAACTCTTCCCGTGGATGTCGTACAAGGCGACTGAGGAAATACATTATAAAACGTCAATCAGGCCTCCCCAACCCGTCTGGCCAGCGCGGGGAGTGTAGGCCAAATCCTCCGTCTGTCTCCGGCAGATGAGAGAGGGTTGTGCTCCTGCAGTGGAGATTATTAGCAACCTTAACTAGAGGTGAACTCATTTGCTTGCGATCAGTGAGACCACTACTGGGCGTGCGACGATGCCTTCAAAATGACAAAGTATTCTTCGAAATTAGAAATTAAACATTACTAATGTGCGTGAATATGATATACTCCTCGAGCACAACTGCCTTATCTCACACCCTGTAAGGTTGGCTGGAAGAGATCTGTTTAATTCTTACTAAAATATAATTGGTAGGTAATTGTATATTTTTTCGCACCGCTAATTTTGTTCGGTTGCGATCTTGCTTGGATGTGTGTGACGCGCCAGTCGCTCGTCCTGCGCCCACCTAGCTATACGAACGTTTCGTATTTAGCACCTAATTAAACGTGGATATCTCCCGGGAGCCGTGCTTTCGTGTTGTCCTCAACTTGAAGAACTATAAGACTTGTCCAATTGTGAGAGACTGTTATGTGCCGTGCCATACTCGTGCCACGCCCAGCTTCTTCCCGCCGTGCGTGATCCTGGAGCTGCAGTCTACCATCCAGATAGATGGTACACTGTCAAGGTTAGTGGTGCTCTCTTACTTACCAATTTGGGCAAGGATTCTTCATACCTTTTACTTATTCAATTTACACCTATATACAGTCCACTTATTATAATTAAAACCAGCCTATATTTTGTTGTGACGAAACGCAACAATTTTTTTGGTCCATCGACCCAAGGATCCAGTTAAATTAATCCAGTTATTTTGGTCCATTAATTCCAGTTAACCAATATTTTGGTCCATAAATCTCAAATTCTAGCATTTGGTCAGTCCATCTTGGTTCCAAACGACTGTTTTGATCAATAGACCCATCCATATCTGGTTAAATTATTTATTTATTTGGTTTACATTTTAGTCCGTGACAAAATAAACCAATATTCTTACAATAAACGTATAAAGACGTTCTTTATACAGTTTTTAAATTTGTAGTGTCATTTAGTTATTTCTTATAACAATATTATATTCACTACACATTTACACATATATACTTGTCGTACAAATATATATTTTATCTATTTTGTAGCTAATTTGCATACGTTTACGAAATAACTAGCAGTAATATTTTATCAACTACCTGATAATCATGCCTCCTAAAAAAGATCCAGTAGTCATATCACCTGAGTTAACCGTGTTAATCAACAGGAAAGAAAGAATTTATGAACAAATGCAAAATCTTTATGATATGACCAAGGATATTTCCGATTTCGATTCAAGGGAATTATTTCTGTTACATTTTACTGAGGCTGATAATTTACGTCAATCTTTTGAGAGCATTATTTTTGATATTTTTAATTTGGAACTAAAGACTGATCCAAATTCCATTCTTAAAAGTCAAGAGTTAAAGTGTTTTGATGAATTATTCTTTCGTACAAAATTATATGCAAAGAAACTACAACCTAATAGCGTTGGCGTTAAGGGAGACATTCCCTCGCATACGTCGGTATCTCGACCGCGTCTTCCTAAGTTAGAACTTTATTGTTTTGATGGTAATATTGAAAATTTTACTACCTTTTACGAGACGTTCTGTTCATTGGTACATGACCAACCGAATATTCCGCAGATTGATAAATTTCACTATTTATTGTCCTGTACTAAGGGCTCAGCCTTGAATATCGTGAAAAGTATTCCAATTTCAGCCAACAATTATGATCTTGTATGGCAAAGTTTGCTTGATAAGTATCAAGATAATCGGATGTTAGTCGGTAGATATTTAGACAAAATGTTAAATTTTTTGCCACTTAATAAAGAGTCGTCCACTCACTTAAATTTGTTTATAGAAACTTTTGACCACTCATACAAGGCGATCCAAGCATTAAAAATAGAAGATTTGAGTAGTTATGTACTCTGTCACATTGCGTTAAGAGCGTTGGATCCGCTTACTCGAAAATCGTTCGAACAAAATATTAACCAAAAATCAATACCTACTTTTTTGCAACTTATGTCATTCGTACATAACCAAGTGAAGGTTATTGATCATTCGGCATCATATTCTAGTGCATCAAATGTGCAACAAATCAAACGACAGTCGCCTGATAGTAGGCAGACTACTAAGTCGGACAAAATTAATACAACAAAAAATTATTCGCATGCATCTGCTGCACGTTCGAATAAATTATCGTGTTTGCATTGTGGAGAAAATCACATGATTTTCCGTTGCGATCAATTTCGTAAATTGACCAGCGCTCAGCGGGTTAGCCGTGCTAACGCCCTCAAGCTGTGCCATAATTGCCTTAAAAGGGCCAATCACTCAATAGCTGACTGTCCCAGTTTATTTAAATGCGTGATATGTGGGTTTCCTCATAACGTGCTGCTGCATCAAGACCAGGCGCCGCCGCCGTCGGCAGGTTACACTGATATGAAACCTATTTCGCCCGTAGGTACTGCGCCCGCGCTGCCGGCCGAACCGACAGCTACTGTGAATAGTTGCCATGCGTCATCTGTGCATAACAATAACTATGCAGTGATATTGGGAACAGCTGTTGTGCATGTTTTAGATGCGACTAATTCCTATCAAAGTTGCAGAGTATTAATTGATTCTGGTGCTCAATCAAATTTTATTTCAACTAACTGTTTACAACGTTTAGGATTATCTCAGCGTACATGTCCTTTTAATATTTACGGACTCGCTGGCGAAAGCATAAACAATCACGGCATGACGTCATGCGTTATTAAGCCGCGGCAAGGTAGTGATCCTGCATTCACCATTGATGCAGTTGTTTTACCGAAGATAACTTCTGATCTACCGACTGTAAAACTTTCGGAAGAAGTTATTAATGAATATAAAAATTTATATTTAGCCGATCCACACTTTTATAAAAAGTCACCGATCGATATTATTTTAGCTGGTGACATTTTTCCACATATTTATGATGGGAAAAAATTCATATTTAATCTCGACATGCCGCTCGCGTTGAGTAGTGTGTTTGGTTATGTGGTCACTGGGAGGTTGGCGATGCAATCTTCGAGTGACGTCACAGATGTTAATGTTGTAGCGTCTACAACATCTTTAGTGTCGTACACTACTGAAAACAATCTTCTCAATGACATTCTCAAACGTTTTTGGGAAGTGGAATCTTTGCCGTGCGAAATTCCACTATTAAGTCCACAAGAGGAGATTGCAGAAAAAATGTTTATTGAAAAACATTATCGCGATGAAACTGGTCGTTATGTTTCACCGATTTTATTAAATCCTGACCACGAACCGCTGGGTCAATCGTATGAGCTAGCTCTTCGACGACTCACTCAAGTCGAGCGGCGCCTCGCTCGCTCACCAGACCTTCAAAGGGCGTATTGTGAATTTATGAAGGAGTACGAGTCGTTAGGACACATGGAGCTTTATCAGGGCACCGAGCCTTCAAAATATTTAATTCCGCATCACTGCGTGCTGCGTCCTTCTTCTACTACAACACCTTTACGTGTAGTATATGATGGCTCGGCAAAGACGAGCACTGGAGTGTCGCTAAATGATGCGCTGTTGACTGGACGAAACCTTCACCAAGATGTACTTAAAATTATATCTCGATTTCGTCTGTACGACGTATGCCTTACAGCTGACGTCTCTAAAATGTACAGGAATGTGTTGATAGATCCTTCTGAAAGGAGTTATCAGCACATTCTATGGCGTGACAGTCCACAGCAACCAGTGCGCATATACGAATTAAAAACAAATACGTACGGCCTCCGTAGCGCGCCATACATAGCTGTTCGCACGTTGCACCAGCTGGCTCAAGATTATCCTGACTCTAAAGCTTCTGATGTGCTTCTGCAAGGTTTTTTCGTTGATGACCTGATGTGGTCGTGTCAGTCAATTTCAGAAGCTTGCAAATTGCAAGATGAAATGATGTCACTTCTCAAAAGAGGTGGATTTGACCTACGTAAGTGGGCGAGTAATCGACCTGAGTTACTCACCAGAATGCAAGAAGATCAAGTTTCTGCAATCAATTTTCAGGACGATACGTTATCGTCATCTTTAAAGGTCTTAGGTTTGACCTGGTTGCCCTCATGTGATTGTTTTTCATTCAATTATAACATGACGGACGGGAAAGGCACAAAACGATCGGTACTAAAATTACTGGCAAGCATATTTGACCCCGTGGGTTTCATATCGCCATGTACATTTGTCGCGAAGTGCATCATGCAAGACTTGTGGAAATTAAGTCTCGGATGGGATGATCATTTGCCACCAGACCTGTGCCATAAGTGGGACAAATTTATTAAAGATTTGCCGACTTTGTCAAATGTACGTATCGAACGTCATCTATTGATACCAGAGTTTACTGACATACAACTTATAGCTTTTTGTGACGGGTCATCCCGTGGCTATGCTTGTTGTCTGTACCTTCGTAGTGTCGATCGTGAAGGCAATGTCAAAGTTAGGTTGCTGGCCAGCAAATCTAAGGTCGCGCCTATTCAACCCCTGCTTTCAATACCCAGGCTAGAGCTTCTAGCAGCCGTGTTGCTATCTAAACTGGTTGGTTTTGTCGTACAAACCCTACAGGACATAAAGTACACGATATTCGCATTCAGCGACTCGAGTATTGTCCTATCTTGGCTTCAAACGCCACCATATAAATTAAAAACATATGTGGCGAATCGTGTTAGTAAAATAACTGACACAGTGCCGCCGAACTGCTGGTTTCACATAAATAGTGAAAATAACGCAGCCGACATCTGCTCACGCGGTGCGCTGCCCAGTCAGTTCACTGACGTGGCTACTGAGTGGTTTAACGGTCCCGTGTGGCTGTATGAAGACCCTCAAACCTGGCCCACGAGTACATTTTTTATCAATGATGAAAACAAAATTCCAGAGTTGAAATCCAATGTTGACACTTTTAATTTTAACTCGTGTGACAATAAAGGTTTTAATAATGACCTAGAAGAAACATTTAATAAATTTTCTTCGTTCAATAAATTGCAGCGAGTGATGGCATGGTGTCATCGTTTCATTAATAATTTGAAACTGAAAGGTTCAGAACGCCTGTCTGGACCTCTGAAAACTTCAGAACTGAAAACAAGTCATAACACTATTATTCGTGTTATTCAGTCGAATCATTTTGATTCTGAAATTAAAAGTTTAAATAAAACAAGTTACGTAGCCTCTCTACGTAAACTTTCACCCTTCGTTGATACCGATGGTTTCCTCAGGGTGGGGGGTAGGATTGTACAATCTGACCTTCCATACAATACAAAACATCCTGTTTTACTTCCCAAGAAATGTCACACGACAAAATTGATTATTGACTATTTTCACAGACTTTATTTACATGCAGGTCCTCGCACGTTGCAAGGCATCTTGTGTAAAAACTTTTGGATTATTAATGCTCGTAGCATTATCCGATCAGTTCTGTCAAAATGTGCAAACTGCTTTAAGTGTCGACCTCTGATTTCACAGCCTGCTATGGGTACGTTACCCGCGCCTCGACTGAAACCCGACAAAATATTCAACCACGTTGGTTGTGACTTAGGTGGTCCCTTCTATGTGAAGGAAAGCTTACGGCGTAATGCAAAGGTGCATAAGGCCTATTTATGCATTTTTGTGTGTTTTTCTACGAAGGCAGTGCATTTAGAAGTGCTAACTGACCTTACATGCGAATGTTTTTTAGCTACATTTGATCGTTTTGTAGCTCGCCGCGGACTCTGTAGCTGTCTTTTTTCAGACTGCGGGACAAATTTTATAGCTGCCGCTAAACATTTGAAAGAAGTTTGTAACTTCTTTAACAATAAAGACAATCAAGATCAAATCCTTGATGGTTTGACGTCACGTCGCGTCGACTGGCGTACAAACCCTCCCAACGCCGCATCCATGGGTGGACTATGGGAGGCCGGAATAAAATCTGCAAAGCACCATCTATATCGTGCTGCTGGTGACAGAGCTCTTACGTTCGAAGAGTTAACCACAGTCTTTTGTAAAATAGAGGCGATCATGAACTCGCGCCCACTGTGTTCACTTTCGGATAATCCGAACGAGTTTGATGTTTTGACCGCCGGTCATTTTTTGGTAGGTCAGAGTCTTCTATCTGTTCCAGAGTATGACGTTGAAAATGTACCTATGAATAGATTGTCACGTTGGCAATTCATCCAGAAGGTATCTCAAAGCTTTTGGAGACGCTGGTCGGATGACTACCTTCACACTCTACAACAGAGAGCGAAGTGGTTTTCATCTCCTCCTAATATAAATATCGGAGACTTGGTTTTACTAAAATCTAATCTCACGCGATCTCTACAATGGCCGCTTGGTCGAATAGAAGAAATTCATCCCGGTGTCGATAAAATAGTACGTGTAGTTACTGTACGCACGCAAAATGGACTCTACAAGAGGCCTGTAAACAAAATTTGCCCTTTACCTTATGCAAATTAAATACTTTACAATTTTTTTTAATAATATTACTTAAGTATATTTAGAATTAGATCACATTTTGCTATACTTACTTAACACTTCCAGTAGAACACACTCTACATGTTTATAATAAGCTTCGTAAGTTTATTAAATTTTATATATTTATTTTCATACCTCTTTCACATTCATTTAGGGGAAATCATCACACTGATTTCGGTAGGGGGTATGTTTAATTCTTACTAAAATATAATTGGTAGGTAATTGTATATTTTTTCGCACCGCTAATTTTGTTCGGTTGCGATCTTGCTTGGATGTGTGTGACGCGCCAGTCGCTCGTCCTGCGCCCACCTAGCTATACGAACGTTTCGTATTTAGCACCTAATTAAACGTGGATATCTCCCGGGAGCCGTGCTTTCGTGTTGTCCTCAACTTGAAGAACTATAAGACTTGTCCAATTGTGAGAGACTGTTATGTGCCGTGCCATACTCGTGCCACGCCCAGCTTCTTCCCGCCGTGCGTGATCCTGGAGCTGCAGTCTACCATCCAGATAGATGGTACACTGTCAAGGTTAGTGGTGCTCTCTTACTTACCAATTTGGGCAAGGATTCTTCATACCTTTTACTTATTCAATTTACACCTATATACAGTCCACTTATTATAATTAAAACCAGCCTATATTTTGTTGTGACGAAACGCAACAAGATCTCTTTTAGAGATAAGCTCGCCTTTCTACACAAAATTTGTAACTGTATTTACTTTTAAA
Organism: Esperia sulphurella; assembly: GCA_947086405.1. Classification (NCBI taxonomy): domain Eukaryota; kingdom Metazoa; phylum Arthropoda; class Insecta; order Lepidoptera; family Oecophoridae; genus Esperia; species Esperia sulphurella. Next base: position 13,653,482 of record OX352277.1, on the reverse strand, counting down.
ATTTGTGCAATAAAGAATATATGAACAACTTTGGGTATTCCATAAGGAAAAATAATTAGGACAGAATTCATTCATTATTTATCAGCCTATATACGTCAACTGCTGAACATAAGGCTCCCCAATAGAATGACACTCTTGGTGAGCTGCCCTTTGCGAGATTTTCCACCACGCAGTAATGATATTAATATATAGGAGAACGCTCATGCCCGTCCCTGGTGTGGTGAAATCCCTTAGTTGACGATACCCACGAGAAGATTGGGGGTGGCCCTATTATAAGCCGGGAACCACACGGCAGACAACTATCAACATATAAGTTTATTTTCAAAATGTAACACAATAATATTAAAACACCTTAACAATCAGAATAAAGGTGCATAACAAGAGTTTGGCATTTCGGCATTGATTAGGACAAGGACTCCTTTAAAAACCCCTGGCCAATTAGATATTCAAATAAGAAGTTAGTGAAAAGGAACGACGATACGCGAGCAGAATGCGATGGCAGCCACGTCGGAGGTATCGCTGACAAATTCGATAAGCACGACGGCGGCGGACGACGGGGAAAGGGGAGAATCGTGTATACACTGGACCCGTCACGTCGCGTCGATACTCGGCCGGTCGTGGCGACCAATCGAAGAGCGCTCAGTGGGGAAACCTTCATAAAAAAACTGTTAATTGAACAAGACCTTGTTAATTGAACAAGACCTTGTTAATTGAACAAGACCTTGTTAATTGAACAAGACCTTGTTAATTGAACAAGACCTTGTTAATTGAACAAGACCTTGTTAATTGAACAAGACCTTGTTAATTGAACAAGACCTTGTTAATTGAACAAGACCTTGTTAATCGTGAACAGTTATCTTAATTCCATACCAGCGTAATATAATGTAGTCCTCTTCTCAACCAGTTGACTTGACCGTGGTTCGGTTTCAATCATTTCATCATCAGCCTAAATACGTCCACTACTGGACATAGGCCTCCCCAATAGAATACCACTTTTGGTAAGTTGTCGATTGGGGGATTTGCCATAATCACCACGCTTGGCGGGCGGATTGGTGATCGCAGTAATGATCTTAACATACACACACAGGAGAACGCTGCTGCCCGTCCCTGGTGCAGTCCCTTAGTCGCCTTGACGACACCCACGATAAAGATAGGGGTGGCCCTATTCTAAGCCGGGAACCACACGGCGAGTTCAATCATTTAAATTTCAATAATTTAAAATTGCCATAAATTGATTAGTACACATAACATCATGTATATGAACATAGGCTCATGTTTACCTCTGGAACAATGGTTCCCTCGGGAAATGAAATCTGCTTCTCGCGGGCGAAGCCGCGGGCGTTTGCTAGTATATTTCATATACCACTTGTAACGGGACACATTCCCATATTCACATATTATATATATTATATTATAATGGAGTGAAAACTTAGAAATTAAACAAAAATAACTGAATCAAATCTCGCGTGTACAGTATGTGTGTGCGTGTATGTGTGGGGGTGGGTGGGTGGGTGTGTGTGTGTGTGCGTGTGGGTGCGTGTGTGTGGGTGAGTGGTGGGGTGTGTGTGTTTATGTATGAGAATGAAAAAGTGAAAGTGTCAACCTTGACACATGACACTGAGATTTGACATTGACACTTGCTGCAATTAATTGTTACATTTCTAACGAAGTTGCCCGAAACGTATCGCGAATCGCCTCCGCTCGTGACACGCACCGACGGCATCTGTTTCGTCCATCGGAACATCTCCACCCATAATATACACTTGCAGCTTCCCCTCGGTTAGTGCGGAACCCTCTGGGAATACAAATTAGGGGTCAGCAGAGCTAGTAGGAGCGAGTCCGACTAATTCGGATGGCGCTTTAATTGTGCATTTCCATTCGCCGAGACCGCGGCCGCCGGGGCCCGCCGCCGGGACGGCCGCCGTAACGACGACGTCGGCTCTTTGTAAACTGTCCGGTAAAATGGAGCCTCTTTTGCAATTGGCCTAATGGATCTTTTATTCAAAGTGGGGAAGGTGAGGCCGGAATAAATAGCTGACCGCTCACACACACAACACGTTTGCGTGGAAAATGAGGGAAATATTACTCTAACATGAAGCATTCCAGTTTTCAAATGGACAACATATCTCTAATACATTGATTGATCAACAGCCAATAACGCGTTCATTATAATAAATATCTTAAACATTCACACCAATTATCCAGTCCCAAACTAGGCAGAGCCTGTGCTATGGTTACAAGATAACGGATACACATACTTAAATAAATATATAAACAGACAAGAAATGGGTATAAACATTCATATTCATCATACGAACATTGGCCCTAGCGGGATTCGAACCCGCAACCACCTGCGTGGCAGGCCGAGAGCTACCCCGTTCGGCCACGGAGGTCGTCAAATTATGTTTCATTTATTGCCATAAATTACATGTAAGTAAATACAGATGTTATTAAAATAAACAATATTTGGTAACTGATTCCCCGCGTGGACCCAATGTGCATCTTCATTATACATCCTTAGACATCCACCACACCCGGTCCTCGCCTCCGCATCCAGCCGCTTCCGGCCACCTTCCTCAGGTCGTCGGTCCATGTATTGGCGGGGCGTCCCACCCCGCAGTCTCCACTTCAGATCGGTTCTACGACACATGGAGACCCATTCCCACTTCAGCTTGCTAATTATTTCGGCTAAATCAGTTACCTTAATTCTTCGTCGATTCTCCTAATTACGAATAAAAGTGTCCTTCAAACAAATCCTGAGCACAGCCCTCTCCATAGCGCGCTGAGCGACTTGAAACTTGTGGACCAGGCTCACCGTCAGTATCCACGTTTCTGCACCGTAGGTCATGACAGGCAGGACGTACTGATTAAAGACTTTTGTCTTTAAACATTGTGGAATAGGCGACGTGAAGACTTGACGCAGTTTTACGAATGCTGCCCAGCCCAACTGGATTCTTCTGTCAGCTTCCATATCGAAGTAGATCGTCCTAGGTAGACGTACTCCTGAACAACTTCGATATTGACATTATCGACGATCACCGGGCTTAGGTCGACGTGTGAGTTGGACATGACTTTCGTCTTGTCTACGTTCATCCTAAGACCTACTCGTCTGGAAGAGCAGTTGAGGCTGGTCAGCATTTCCCAGCCTAGGTAGACGTACTCCTAAACAACTTCGATACTGACATTGTCGACGATCACCGGGCTTAGGTCGACGTTTAAGTTGGAGAAGGCTTTCGTCTTGCCCATTGTTAACTTTTTGAGAATAACTATTTACTTCCCAAACTATGCCCCGAAGGAGGACCGCATGCGGGTAGTAGAGTTTTCTTGATGTTCTTCTTGTGAAATGTACATTCAACCACTTGTCAAAAGCTTTACTGGTCAAATACATGATTCGTTTCTAATATAAATGCGAACGTTTGGATATTTTTATGTTTGTTACTCAATCACGCTTCAACCACTGGACGGATCGGGATGAACCTTAGCACACATGTAGGTTAGGTCCTGGAATAGGACATAGGATAGTTTTTATCCCGAAAAAACACTCCATTCCTACGGGAAATACATAATTTGTGATGTTAAGTGGTCCACATAGACGAAGTCGCGGGCAACAGCTAGTTGAATATATTTCCAAAAATAATAATTGAGGATCTAAGGATGGAGAAAGTAATAGAAGAACTTATTAAGATCATTTAAGATTTTTTATCCATTTGTCTGTTAGTTTGTCCAAGCATCACGTATAAACTGCTAGACCAATTATAATGAAGTTTTCAAAAAACATAGGGCTTAATTTAGGGTAGCATTTAGTCTTTATTTCATTGCAATTGGCTTACTCAATCAAAAATTTCAAAAACTCACATTAGATTAGATTAGATTTTTATTATTTCAGTCTACATATTAAATATAACTATATACATTGCATGTACAGTGCTATACAGTATATAAAGTGATCGTCGTATTTTAACAAATTATCAATATAAAATAATGAATGAATGAATGAATGAATATATTTATTTCAGACTAAAAGTCCCTATTTTGGTTAGTAGTTATAATTAAAGCTTAATGATTAGGTTAGTAATAATAATAAAATTTAACACATTAAAAAATAAAATGTCATAATGTAACAGTTTGTTTACATATAGATGACTAAAAAAAAATTTAATTTATTATTATGAGTAATAAATAACAAATAATAGTGAGAATGAAAATACAGTTTTTCAAAAATTAGGTAGGTGTACACTATAAACTAAGCGTGATGTTCGGCGGAATTCAAATTGCGATGACGTTCGATAGGAACTCCGTGCATACCACGGAATACTCCGCGCGTCGGCGCTCGCTGTTCCGAAGCTCGCTGGTACACAATATCGTTATATCAATTTGCTGACAATACAACAGCGATATGGTTATGGGCCACGCAGCCAGTGTGGCGTCCGTAATGTAATTGTATTGGTATTCATGCCGACCAATACCGTTCAGCGATACGAGCCCGTATAGCCGTTTGCCGAACGAGCATTAGTTCCCGAAGCCACCCGCGCGGTAGTGTGCTACGATCTCTATGTACTACTAGATGGAGCGTTCCAAACAATCGCTCTGTTCCACGCAAGTAGCCACAACTCTTTCACATTCACAATGAAACTTGTGCAGTTACTACGCAGAACATTTCATTGCTACTAAATATTGACACTACGGGTAAATAGCGTCAATATTTAGTAAATTATTAAATGTTCTGCGTAGTAACTGCACAAGTTTTATTGTGAACTAGCTGTTGCCCGCGACTTCGTCCGCGTGGACAACTTAAAATCACAAATTATTATGTTTTCCCGTAGGAACAGGCTATTTTTTCGGGCTAAAAACTGTCCTAACTCCTATTCCAGGACCTAACCTATATGTGTACCAAGTTTCATCACGATCCGTCCAGTGGTTGAAGCGTGAAAAAGTAACAAACATCCATACATACAAACTTTTGCATTTATAATATTAGTAGGATGTGAACGAGTTGCGGCTCCCGGAGCCGCAGTTGCGTGGAATGGAGCGATTGTTTGGAACGCTCCATCTAGTAGTACATAGAGATCATTGGTCGCATGCAGGGTAAACGGGCGATATCGGGTCGGGGCTGGATTAAATTATTATAATATTCGCTGTAGGAACAGATTAGGTACTCCATCGAAGTATGTGATAACTAAGCAATTTATGTATACATATATTATATTGATACTGTTATTTATTTGGATAAGAACTATGTCCTTATCTTACGGAAATAGTTAAAACTATATTTCATTCCAGATTCATAGTCCTATGAAAACCAACGCTATTTACGTCTCGGTAACATATACATGAAAGGGTCACCAGCAGCAAAAACAGGTTTGTATTACCATGTAAACTTTGCAGTCCACTTAGGAACACCATCTATTGTGTATTTTGTTTTCGAGACGCAAATGCGTTTGTTTTCATAGGACTATTAATCTGGAATGAAATATAATAAGGAATATTCCTAGATGTCATATGAATCGATTATTTTGATTTCGACTCAATTAATTCAATTCAATTACTCTTTCTTGCAAGTAAAAAAAAGATACATACAATACAATAATAAATAAACGCGAAAGTTTGTAAGTATGGATGGATGTTTGTTACTCTTTCACGTAAAAACTACTGAATGGATTTTAATGAAACTTTACAATAATATAGCTTATACATCAGAATAACTATGTGTTATTCTGATATTCTACAATTTATAAAGATATTGTGTGAATTATCCAAAATACCAAGTAGGTAGGAAATACATAATAATTTGTGATGTTAAGTTGTCCACGCGGACGAAGTCGCGGGCAACAGCTGGTTCAATAATAAAGTAACTTACATATTATGTACATCTAGGCGGTCTTATAGCTAACAGCCAACTTCCAGACAACTTTTGGGTAGAGTCAACACGCTGAACCGAAATAATTTCGGTTAACGGTTTCGATTTACTTCAATTAACCGGTTAACACGTGCGTGGATACAGCCTACGTGACGTGCGCTCGTGATGCGGCACTAGACGACGGAATAATACTAAAAACGACGTCTATATTAACCGATGTCACGGTAGGAGCTACCGACATGACCACTATATTGACGCACTGTTTACGAACGTGTTGCAAAAAAGCACAGATCTCATGTCTACCTCGTTCAATGACATTAATATAACTATTTACGCGTGAAAAATTAACCGGTTTAAAAGTAGACTTTAAACTGCTCGCCGATGAAATCACAATAATGCTAGTAACAACAACAAAATATGAATTAGTGTATATAAATCTTTTCATTTCTTGCTTGCGATGTACCAACTGCGTCCGTGAGTCATTTGGTGGCCTCACTGACAATCAGCGCTGCAGCTCTTGCTACAGCATAAGCTGAGCTGGGGACCCTTTTGGCGTCACACTACAACACTGTGGCATTTTGTTTTTCTGTTTTGTTTTAACGGTTATGTAATTTGTTTGCTTCTTTTTTTTCATATTTATGTCATCATTTTTAATTCCTGTGTTGTATTTGTGTTCGCCAAATAAAGTCTTTCTATTCTATTCTAATAAAAGAGCCACGTAAGCCTGGTTGTGATGAAAGAGAGCACATGACGGGCAGCAAAAAAACCGGTTTATTGAAGTTCCAAATTTCCGTTCTTAGTAAATATTAATATCCTACTAATATTATAAATGCGAAGGTTTGATATTTGAATGTTTGTTACTCAATCACGCTTCAACCACTAGACGGATCGGGATGAAACTTGGCACACGTATAGATTAAGTCCTAGAATAGGACAAAGGATAGTTTTTATCGCAAAAAAACGTCCCATTCCTACGGAAAATACATAATAATTCGTGATGTTAAGTTATCCACGCGGATGCGGTCGCGGGCAACAGCCAGTACTAAATTATTTCTGTTAGGTTAGGTTGAACCGGTTCCTTCGATTAAGCGGTAAATTAGTAGCAGCACTAGTATATTTTATCGGTTTTCTGAACACTAACCGCTATTTCAAAACTGGTTCCAAGCCCGTATAAAAGTTGAAACCACTCCACTGGTTGGACCTCTATTGAAAGGTAAAAAGAATAGTCAAGTTGTCAGTGACAGAGTTTTAATATCGCGAGTCAGTCCGCTACAGAAATATAAAAACAATTTATATTTCAAAATGGTGAAATAAAAATGCTATTGGATCTAGGAGATTACGCGGATCGTGCCGGACTGACGGCGAGTGCGGGGGGGGGGGGGGAGGGCACGCACCCCCGCGGGCCACGTGAGGGGGGAGGAAGGGGGGGGGGGGCAGCAATATCGGGCCACTCACTCCGCGGCGTATTCATGAGCCCGCGATTCAATGAGATAGCTGCGACATATTGTATTGTGGCACATTATACTGTATTGTATTGTGTGTTTGCTCGACAAGCACATTGTTTGCGATTGCAATCTTTATTTAATATATTGCGTGCCTTTTCCAGTACGTACGGGCCAAATCGAATGCTTTATTTACCGTGTAATTTAGTTTTATTGTATTTTTACGCTTTGTTAAAGATTATTGTAATGGAATTTAAGAATGAAACAGTCAGCAGATCGTTCTTCATCACGATTCACGAAATCCATTTTGTTTTTTTAATAACCAGTAGAATGCCACTTATGGTGGGCTGCCAATTCGGGGATTTGACTTAATCACCCGCTTGGCAGGTGGGTTGGATGATCAAAGTCACAGTCAAAATCATTTATTGCCCCAATGGACAGCAGCCCACCAAAAGTGGCATTCTATTGGGGAGGACTGTGGTCAGCAGTGGACGGTCGGCCAATAAAGTGGTCAACCACCCTAAGATTTACGTTCGTTTGCACCATAAATGTTACAGTATATACTAAAACTATTATTATTATTATTGCAGTGTCTTAGCTCAAAGTTAAAGTCAAAATCATTTATTGCATATGAGTACACTTAATACATTTATACACGTCATTTTTTTATCGACTACCGCTTCCTAGGTGTCAGCGCTGTGAAGAAGAAACGGCGCAACAAACTTCACGCAACACATCTTTTAATATCAAGTTTGCATACAATTATATAAAGAGTGTGTAGCAGTAATGTTCTTAATATTCACAGGAGAACGCTGCTGCCCGTCCCTGGTGCAATCCCTTAGTCGCCTTGACGACACCCACGGGAAGATAGTGTCAGAAATATTTCATGTTAATACATACATACATAATGTTCACGCCTTGGACCCAGAGGGGAAGACAGAGCTCCTTCGCCCGCTTGTCGCCCCGTGATACCCCTTGACGTGATCTGTTGCGAACAAATTAATGTTACAGTTTAAAAGTATTTTTATCAATACAAACTTCCAGATGTCATTATAATTATTATCATAACTATCGTTTTAGAAATGAACTGTAATTCGCAAAGTTGTCACCACTGTCGATTTCTGTTTAAAAGGTAACGTTTTGAGTGTGGGCTTCAGCAATACTGGAATACCTATCCAATGAAGATCTGAACATGACAATCAAATCAAATCAATTTATTCACCCCTGCAACTGAGTATGTTGCATTGGGTAGGTCAACAGTACAATGTTATTTTTTTTGTCAATTTTAGTTACAAAAAGAATTTAAATAATTTAAATTACAACTTAGCTTAAATTGTTATTAAAATTATTTAAATAATTTATTATATATTTGTCGTAGGTTCCTGGTTCCGCCGAAAGTGTGGGCTCCCAAATTGAGTTTAACACCGTTCAAAAGTTAACACGTTTACTGGCTTCAATGACACTACATGAAATTACACTACATCATCAAGCAACGATTTTAGAAGGCAGACGATCCGTCAGCGTAACGCCTGCGCACCGCACGCCTTTCCATCGAAGACTGTCTCGGTTCTGCGCCTGCGCCAGTTATAGCCTCCAAATCAGCTCCTCTTTTATTATTTCGCCGACATATTCTTTATTGCACAAATTTTGAAAGTTAATACAGTGTACAAAGGCGAGCTTATCTCTAAAAGAGATATCTTCCAGCCAGCCTTACAGGGTGTGGAGACAAGGCTAAGAGCGAGGATAATATGATCTATCAGAAAATGAATATTCATCTAATGGCATTTCCACGAAATTATTTAGCGAATAGAATGCATCGCCTTCAAAAAAACAGCAATAGGTAGCGTCATAAAATAATGATCATAATCTGAACTGTTATTCAGCACCATATAATATGGTATGGAAATAAATTCATGCTAATCTGGCCTCGGTCCGTTGCTTCAATTTTTCACAAAACACCGTCCTTTGTACAGATGTATTCACATATAAACCAGTATACCTAAACCTCTGTCTTACTCCCCGCGAACCTTCAAGGGGTTCAAGTGTGTATGGAGCGAGAGGAGCGAGGGAGGTCGGAGGAAATGGTGTTATAAATATCAAAAGCGTTAGACCGGAACAAGGGTAGCCATGGAATTTGTGAAACTGAGATAATGCTGACAAAAACGTTTTAAGGGTTTATGTTATTTAAAAGTCAGCGTAATTCACAACGAAACAGCGTATAGGTAGAAACGTAGTTAAAATTTTATCATGAAGACTTATCTCTTAAGTTTTTTTATCTATGCCTTTGTTAAGGTCACAAATAAATGCCTACATATATTAATACTGTCATATTAATACATACAAATACCGTATTAAATGAGAGTCAAGACGTACAGAAACTGAAGGATGCATTGATTATTTTTGTTGATGAAATTAGAAAAAAAAACTAATCTCTAAAATCAATCTAAGAATATATACACATGACATGAATTTCATAACAAAAATGACAAACTCTCACGTAACTTTATGTTTCTGTAATAGTTTTTTTTTGGTACAATCGCGTCAACTGTCAAATAATGTTAAATAAACAACTTACTCGTAACTGTAGTATAATCTAGTCATTTCAGTTACTCTATCTTATCTTATCTTCTCAGGGGGCCAGCAAGACCTGACGACACTTCGACCCTTCAGGATCTTTTGTGCCAAACCCCTGACCACCGACGGTGCCCCAAGCCGATTTAGTGGACTTCACACACGCCTTAGAAATTCTTCTTTAGCATATGCAGGTTTCCTCACGATGTTTTTCCTTCACCGAAAAGCCTGTGGTATTATAAATAAACCGTACTTAAGTTTTTTTTAAACCTATAGGTACGGGCGGGGTTTGAACCCACGACCTCAAGAACGTGTGGCGAGTGCACAACCAACCGACTACCACGGCTCTTCAGTAACTCTAAGGTTGTCTGAAAGAGATCCCTAAGTGAGATAAATTCACCTGTGTACAAAATTGTATTCCTATTCATTATTGTTAATTTTGGTACAATAAAGCGTTTAGATAAGTTTCAATAAAATCAAATATTAAATCAATAAGCACCTTTTCATCTCACCCAAGCGATATTTTTTCTTTAAATAAAACTGAGACTTGAGCCTTATAGAAAAATCTTTCTAATTTCGACCGAACAGAAAACATTTTGCAAGGGATACGTTATAGGCGCGTCACCCTACACAGTCCATGTTTATACTCACCTCATGGTCACTCCCTCGGGACACATTTGCAATAACTTATTGCCTTTTATTCGATCCCTCGCGCTATCCTCCGCTCCTTTGCGCCAGGGCCGCACTCGGGCGGGGACCAGACGCAGTAGTGACCCTTCAGTGGTATCAGATCGCACTTACAGTAATGTAACAGTGATAAAGTTGTCAAGGGTCCAAGGATCGGGTTCAATATATACGTGAATGTATATTTATTTGAATAGTTATTTTTATAAAGTAATGGGAGTTTATTAGGTTATATTCTATCTATTTCAACCTATCTTCTACGCGTTCAATTTCTTTCTTCTACTCACGATCGTTCTCTTTGTTCTTATGAGAACCTTCGCTTTCATGTTCCTACTCTAAATTTTACTATAAATTTTTACACTTCACGCTAACATTTTTGGAAGTCCTTGCCTGTTTGTAACAGACATGCGTGGTCCCTAGACGCGTTCTAGCAACAAGTCAACTAATATTTTCTCACTTTTTTGAATGTACATATTATACGTATTTTTTAACCCTATTTTTATTTAACTGCACAACCTACCAATCTCTCCTATTCTGCTGGTATTTAGCAAAAGGTTGTCTGGAAAAATTGAACCCAGATGTAATAATGTGAACGACTTTATTGTCATAACAAGGGTTAATTAAAAAAAAAACTCGAGAAGTACATTACTAGAAATTTTTTTTTTTTGTATTTATTAGAATTTACGGAATACAATTTATCATCACGATAGTTATCGAACAGAAAAGGACATGCGTTAAGGTGACGGATGTCATTCGTGGTCCAAATAAGCCTGTTAATATCGTCATTTTCCTGTCCTAATATAACTGATTTCTAACCCAATATTCATACTCAAAGATAATAATAACGGTTGTATTCCAGCCGCAAGAATATCAATCTCGGTGCAAATCAGACCGCAACCCCAATCCCATACCTGTGGCTGGGCCTGCCTAATATCGTATGCTATAATTCAGCGTAATGCGGATAAGTCGATGAAAGGCTTAATGTTTATTCAATACCCCCCTTTCCCCCAATACCCCGCTGTGGCCCCGGGGGCGGAGGTCTCTCCGCATAAAGTATTCGCGTGAGGCCTGAGCGTCTCACTTCGATGCGTGTCAATACAAGACTACACGTGGAAATGTTGACGGCAATCCACTTGTACGCACAATTTATGCGGAAAATTGTGTAATGTTCCCGTTCCTTTTATGCCGTGATATCCCACATGACATGACATTAGGATTTGAAAGGATTAGATTCCATATCTCCAACGATCTCTATGTACTACCAGATGGAGCATTTTAAATTATTTTTTTATGTTCCGCACTTTTTTATCCTCTGACATGTTGGTCAGAGACATTTATTATGCGGTGTTTGCTCTTTATAGTAGAATTCTCGAGCTTATACAGCATGGGAATACACAGGAATTGGGACTATGGGGAAAGGGTTATTATAACAAGTTTTTTTTTAATTTTATTTTATTTTTCTTGTTTTTTTTCCTTTCTTTGTGTATTCCATATATGTATGTTTTTTTTGTTCTAAACAATCGCTCTGTTCCACGCAAGTAGCCTCAACTCTTTCACATTCACTTTGAAACTTGTGCAGTTACTACGCAGAACATTTAATTATTTACTAAATATTGTCATTATTTAACCGTAGCGCCAATATTTAGTAATATTTAAATGTTCTGCGTAGTAACTGCACAAGTTTCATTGTGAATGTGAAAGAGTTGTGGCTACTTGCGTGGAACAGAGCGATTGTTTGGAACGCTCCATCTAGTAGTACATAGAGATCGTTGCATATCTCCCCCTCAGGGCACATTATATTAAAACTGATTTGGAGGACAAATCCTACTTGTGGGGCAACGGGTCCAAAGATTATGCTTCAGATGCGTAGAGAACAAAGTTTTATAATCCGGTTCTCTGTCAAGTATGTCCTTCATTCCTGGAATTCTTCACAAAGAACTAAGTTGTAGACAGATAATTCTTAAAACAAAAAGTTTTTTTTTTTTTAGAAAACTGGGTTATGAAATGAAACGAGCTTTTTCTTGTTATAAAACTTGATTTTAATATCATGTCAGCCTTTAGACGTCCACTGCTGGACATAGGCCTTCCCCAATGAACGCCACCACACCCGGTCCTCCGCCCTCCGCATCCAGCCGCTTCCGGCCACCTTATTTAGGTCGTCGGTCCATCTGGCGGCGGGGCGTCCCACCCTGCGCGCCAATCCGTGGTCTCCACTTCAGAACTCGTCTGCCCCAACGGCCGTCAGTTCTGCGACTGATGTGGCCCGCCCACTGCCACTTCAGCCTGCTAATCCTTTCGGCTATGTTGGTTACCTTCGTTCTCCGTCGGATCTCTTAATTACGAATCATATCCTTCAAAGATACGCCGAGCATAGCCCTCTCCATAGCTCGCTGAGCGACTTGAAATTGATTTTAATATATTTACTGTATATTTCTCCAATTTATGAGGGAGATTATTCCTACTATAACCACACCCCGACTTGATAGTAGGGCTGGCTGCACTCAGCGCAATCGAGAAAGGGACAACGTTATACATCAATAAGTGCTTCTCTTCCTAATTGAAAGCGTCAAACGCCAGTGCGTACTGCCAGCCGTGCTCTATTTTGCGGACGATGATAAACTGGCGGAGAGGGGAGTTTCACTTCTTTACGTAGTCATATTTAGTACTAGCTGTTGCCCGCGACTTCGTCCGCGTGGATAACTTAACATTACAAATTATTATGTATTTCCCTTAGGAATGAGATGTTTTGTCAGGCTAATAACTATCCTATGTCCTGTTCCAGGATCGGGATAAAACTTGGCAAACATATAGGTTACTATATGTTTGCCAAGTTTTATCCCGATTTGTCCAGTGGTTGAAGCGTGATTGAGTAACAAACATCCAAATATCCAAACTTTCGCATTTATAATATTAGTAAGAGCCGTGGTAGCCGGTTGGTTGTGCACTCGCCTCACGTTCGTGAGGTCGTGGGTTCAAACCCAGCCCGTACCAATGAGTGTTGTGGGGGCGTATGTGAAGTCCACCAAATCGGCTTGGGGCACCGTTGGTGGTCAGGGGTTTGGCAAAGAACCTGAAGGGTCGATGTGTCGCCAGGTCTTCCTGGCCCCCTAAGAAGATAAGATATTAGTAGGATTTTCTGCTATAACCATCTATGGTGTAGTTAGTATCCTATCCGGACCTATCCGGTTTTCTTATATTACTTCGTAATCCCCCCCCCCCCCCCCCCCCTCGGACCCGGCAATTTAATGTCACCTGCCAAAGAATGCAGCTGGTTAAAAAGAGAAGCACTTATTTATGCGTTGACGTACTTATAGCGTTGTCTCTGTCTAGATAGATTACGCGCACACACGGACGTGTACGGACAGGCGGGTGTGCTTGTGTAGAGTGCCGGGGGTGTGGCCACGTTTCGCCACGTGTCGCCACGTGTGACAATAATCTCTCCCAGCACCAGCAACTAATTACCCAACTCGTTATTTCCCCGCAGAAGTTAAATGGGCTCCAGGAAATCATAACGCGATACGCTTAGCGGATTAGTGTTAATGTTGCTATACGCCTCTTTATGTACTAGCTGTTGCCGCCGACTTCGTCCGCGTGGACAACTTAAAATCACAAATTATGTTTTCCCGTAGGTATGAGATGTTTTATCGGGATAAAAACTATCCTATGTCCTATTCCAGGACCTAACCTATATGTGTGCCAAGTTTCATCAAGATCCGTCCAGTGGTTGAAGCGAGATTGATTAACAAATATTCAAACTTTCGCATCTATACTTATAATAAAACTGTAACTGGTCTATGTCTGTACATGAGAGATATTAAAAAAAATTTTACGAGGGGTCTTCATAGGGCCAATAGAAGCTAAAACAATTTTTTTTAGAATTTTTCTCTGTCTGTCTCTCTGTATCTCTGTCTGTCTGTATGTATGTTTGTTACCGCATCACGCAAAAACTTCTGAATGAAATTTGATGCAGTTTTCACAGTTGTCTTGCTGGTAGTCTAACTTAAAATCTGGTGCATGTTTCATCTTGATACGCCACTTAGAACCTGAGATATTATAAAGTAAATTTTTCTAGAAGCCATTATATCGGATGATAATAAAACGACTGTTAATATTTCTTCCAGTGACTCAGTATCACATTTAGAAATCATTCATGAAAAAAACATTTCTTTTTTCGAAAATTTTGATAAAAAAAAATGCTATATTTCTCGAACGTACGAGTATGTTCATCATATTGGTGAGGTCAACGGCCGCGGCGCGGCGTACAGCGCGGCGCGCATGGGATTGAGTGAAATTTAATTTTTGGGGATAGGGATGGGGTTGAGGTTGGGGTTGGTATTGGGATATTGAGAGTCTCGAGTCTGAGTGGGAGTGGAAGTAGAAGTGGGAAGAGAACGGGAGCGGAAGTGGGAACGGGGGCGGATTCTGTAGTTCACGCGAGCGGAGCCGCGGGCACAGCTAGTTTATAATATTAGTAGGATAGGATTAGTAGGATGTACAAACATCCCGCCGCAACTAGCTTTGATGCGTGAACTGACGCCGAATGTCGCCGCAAGGGATTCAATATTTTACCAGCACACACACACCGACACACACAGCAGACTGAATCACTTATATATATGTCGTTTGAATCGATGCCTTTGAATAACTCGAGTGTTTGACTATGAACTTTCATCATCAGTCGAAATACGTCCACTGCTGAACACAAGCCTCGAACTAGAATGACAATTTTGGTGGGCTGTCCGTTGGGGGATTTGCTATAATCACCACGCTTGGCAGGCGGATTGATGGTCGCAGTAATGATGTTAATATACACAGGAGAACGCTGCAGCCCGCCTTGATGACATGTTCTATCTATTCAGAATTGCAATCCGCGTTGGTGCATGCCAGAATAAGGCCTACGACACCCACGAGGGAAGACTAGGGGTTTATTTTAAGCCGGTAATGCTCGGCGGAATTCAGATTGAGGTGAGTCAGGACTTTTTTTTAATCTATTTTTTGTTGAGGCTTGTGACTCGCTAAAGTCAATGCCAGCCTCGTAAGGAAACACTAATTTGTCAAGTTATTCAGACCTCAGTCTGAGAGATAACGTAACGAACGTATATAATTGTTTTGCCATGTCAGATAAGGGGCTGCTCAATATTATATTAATATCGCCATTGTGACCTGCGTTATCCCCCAGAAAGTGCCTTCTGTAGGACTTAGGACTACATTTGAAGCGAAGGTAAGAGGTGGCGAGAGCGGTAGTAGTTGGAACGGGAAAGAGCTAAAAACTCTGTAGTCGACGCGAGCGGAGCCGCGGTCACAGCTAGTCTAATAAATAAAATCGTAAACATCGCGTGTCTGTACATTGAAGATATTTGCAAAAAAAAATTGAGGGGTCTAAGGATAAGTAATAGAACACAATTCAATCATTTTTGGAATTTTTGTCTGTCTGCCAGTCGTCTTGTACAACATCCACGGGAAGAGTTGGAGTGGTCCTATTCTACTCTACTGGAAACCACACGACACTAAAAAAATTAAAACATCAATCAGACCTCCCCAATCCGTCAGCCAGCGCGGGGAGTGTAGGCCAAATCCTCCGTCTGTCTCCGGCAGATGGGAGAGGGTTGTGCTCCTGCAGTGGAGACAAAAATAACCTGATGATGATCAGGTAAACACAAATGACTAAAAGAAAAACTAAACCATTTCATTGAGGGTCCCAATAATACCCTAACTTTAATCAGTTCCTAAAATATTCACTTTAACTTCAATTATGTCCAAATGAAAAACAAACTTCAATCGCTTAAATTCTGGTTACATGGAAAGAGAAATTTGGTTTCGTACGAACGAAACTGGTTGTGTAAAAAGATAAAAAACATACATCTGTGTACGAAATTGGTTACGTAACAAAAATGTCGTGGGTGGCCGAAGGGTCTCTATTTATAAGAAGAGGGTTATGTGTAAAATGATACGAAAACATCTAATAAATAAAATCGTAAACATCGCGTGTCTGTACATTGAAGATATTTGCAAAAAAATATTGAGGGGTCTAAGGATAAGTAATAGAACACATTTCAATCATTTTTGGAATTTGTCTGTTTGTCTGTGAGTTTGTGCACGCATCACTTAAAAACTACTGAACGGATTTTGATGGACTTTCCACAAAAACATAGGGCTGAACTTAAATTAACATTTAGTCTTTATTTCGTCACAATCGGCTCACTCAATCAAATTTATAGACTGAGAGAGAGAGCGGGAGGGGTGCGAGAGCGGGAGCGAGAGCGGGAGCAGGAGCGGGAGCGGGACTGGAGCGGGAGCTGAAGCGGGAGCGGAAGCGGCAGCAGGAGCGGGAGCAGAAGCGGCAGCGGAAGCGGGAGTGGGCATGGGAGCGGATTCTGTAGTTCACGCGAGCGGAGCCGCGAGCACAGCTAGTTCTTGTATAAAATCCTCTTTCCATTATCAAAAGGGCTAATCCTGGACCCTAATCACTAGACCTGGTGTTGACAGAACACCAGCGCCGCAGTCCGCGTAGCGTGCCGCAGCATTATACTGAGTCAGCGCCAGCTTGTTGCTGCGACACATACCTAGATTTAATTTAATATAGTATATTACGTACGGTATATGTATTGTATTATAAACTATATATATGCTTAGGTATGTATTTAAGTATATTTGTATGTAAATTCAATTGTGTAATATTATTACTAAGTATTTAGGTACCATGTTCTAAAATTATACATTTCTATTCTTTCACCTGCAATACTCTGTCGCTGTGTCTTTCTTATTTTCCTTCTGAAAGGTTGCTTGGAAGAGAGCGCTTAAAGCGATAAGGCCGCCTTTGTACACTTTCAAAAAATCTGTGCATATTTTATTGTTATCCTTAATTTGTGTGCAATAAAGAGTTTATCTATCTATCTATCTAGATTATATTTAAATTGTAGTTTGTAAACCTGTTCTGTATATTTTTCATGTATGTGTGTGTCGTAGCTACGAATAAATAACCTATTCTATTCTAATCAAATAAGTGCTTTCAAATACTGTTAAGTTGACTGGAATAGATCGCTAAGTGTGATAAGCCAACCTTTGTACACAAATTTTGTTCCTGTTGGCTATGTTGTCAATTTGGTAACAAAATTGTTAACTATACATTGTGTAATAGTAATTTTTTACATGTTCGGTTGTTAACAAATGACGTACAAAAAAATATAAGTGGGCAATGTACCACAAACAATTCACTTAACTCACGCCTCGGTGTTTGAGGCAAAATATGGGAGAATTATTTCTTCTTTCGCAACGGGCAGACGACGATTATCATCACAAAGAAATACGAGGAATTAATTCACAACTACCCGCTGTTAAATTCCACTGGCATCGTGTGACGTAGAAAGATTTCATCGCGCAAGCGGTCCAGCCACGTGTTTTACAGCTTTCGGCTCCATTACACCGCAAGAGCCGCCCTCGTCCGCTGCGCTCGGCGCTGTCCGACGGAATTAGCACTTCAAAGCGACGCTCGTTTTGCGCGAGTACGGGAGACGAGCGGCCCTCGCGCTGCAGTCCAGCGCCGTAATAAATAAAGTAAAGGAAAATGAAGCGCACTCAGCGCCGTAGAAGCTCGAAGTGCTAATAAACAGCTAGTCTGTAGTGGCTCGGTATTCGATAACGTAGGGTTACCTGCAGTTGAAGGATCGACTGTACCTTTATTTTTTTATTTAAATTAGTGTTTAAACTATACGTATACAAACACGAATAATGATGGGTTGAGAGGAGGACTGATGGGAGGGTTGAAGGGAGGGTTGAGAGGATGGTTGAAAGAAGGGTTGATAAAAATATTATTTGCGATCTCCGGAAACCTCAGGGCTGGCACCTACCTCGCACAACGTGTAAGCCTGGCAATCCAGCGAGGTAATAGCGCCAGCGTCCTAGGGACTATGCCTCACCACGAGGGGTTGGACGGCGTACACATATTGTAAATAATTGATGTTTTTATAATTACTGTATTGTAGTTTTATGGCGTTATTTGATTTTTATTTCATTTGATAATCTAATCTTATGAGTAAATTTCTACTTTATTTTAAAGGAACAATAATTCTGTAGTCCACGCGAGAGGAGCCACGGGCGCAGCTTGTAGTGATAATATTTCTCACAAAAACATGTATTAGGGTCCGACAGCGGTAAATCCAAACAAATTCACTTTATATAATCTCTGGTCTCCGAATCAGGATTCTCCTTATGTCGGAGACTAGTGGGCTAACCCCATAAGTACGTATTTTGGAGAATATCCATCAAACTACAAAACCATTTTGCACTCTGTAACGGCAACACGTCAGAACGACACACAAACAAATCCTATATAGAATACATAGAGAGATGCCGTGTGGTTTCCGGTAGAGTAGAATAGGACCACTCCAACTCTTCCCGTGGATGTCGTACAAGGCGACTAAGGGAATACATTATAAAACATCAATCAGGCCTCCCCAACCCGTCTGGCCAGCGCGGGGAGTGTAGGCCAAATCCTCCGTCTGTCTCCGGCAGATGAGAGAGGGTTGTGCTCCTGCAGTGGAGACAAAAATAACCTGATGATGATACATAGAGACGTAAAGCAGCTAGTACTTATAAAATGTCAAAAAGAGGTTTAGGTTTAGAGGCACATAAACATGAACGGCAGTAAAGTGAGCCGAGTGCGTCACAAAACTATAGAGATGGCTCGTAAACCGCGGACAGTAATACACGCGCGGCCCCGGCCGGCCGGGACACGCGCCGCCGGACAGATTATTGCCCGGCTGTTATTCAAGTATTCCACAAGAAATAAATTTGCTTGTGACAACGATTTCTATGTACTACTAGATGGAGCGTTCCAAACAATCGCTCTGTTCCACGCAAGTAGCCACAACTCTTTCACATACACAATGAAACTTGTGCAGTTATTACGCAGAACATTTAATTATTACTAAATATTGACGCTACGGTTAAATAATGTCAATATTTACTAAATAATTAAATTTTCTGAGTAGTAACTGCACAAGTTTCAAAGTGAATGTGAAAGAGTAGTGGCTACTTGCGTGGAACAGAGCGATTGTTTGGAACGCTCCATCTAGTAGTACAAAGAGATCGTTGGCTTGTGATAAATATTCGCAAATTCGGAAATGGGTCATATAAGCATATACAGCAACAGAAGACAGCTATAAGTAAAGTCTGGGGAGTTAGTTACATCTGGTATTGACGTCTAAAACATTTATTTGTTTAACTTTATTTTAATTTGTACGGATACGCTGATTCGAGCTCAGCAGCCAGATGAATCGACGATGTGAAAAAGATGGCCGGAAGCGGATGGAGTTTATTGGCGAAGGTCTATGCCCAGCAGTGGACGTCTCAGGGCTGATATGATGAGCTCAGAAGCATGCATACCGGCTGATATGTTAATCTACCCTAACAACATCAGTTATGCAGACGACATGGTTCTGCTGACTCTATCAGTCAGACTCTTTTAAGGTGTATGTTACCTCACATGGTTTAGTAAACAAGTATGAATTTATGATTAAGGCCACAAGCAATAAATGTAACTCTGGGGTCTCCCCAATAATAGTTAAAGGGATGACTCTACGTAGAGTTCATCAATTTAAATACCTAGGGCATAAGGGAACGCAGGGTATTATCCGTAAGATCGAATATGTAGGCGCCCAAGTTTTTCTCGGGGCAGTCTGTGAGCTAACTGTAACTACACTCAAATGTCAAACACATTGTGAATCGTAGTTACAAAATGGATGCCATGTAGAGCTCAGCTTTGTCCCGCCGCGTTTAAACATGATTACCAGTGACCGGAGTAGGTGTAGGAGTAGGTACATGTAATGTGGACATGCCCCAGGGATTGAGATCGGTAATCAGTAAACTTTATTGCATTCCATGGTGTTAACAGATAATAAAAAGACAGTTCTCATGGACCCAATTGGGCACAGCAAGTAGGAGAGAGGAGGACCAACAGTATTGTCGACGTCATCAAGTTGTTTAATACATTATGTACATAAATGTACTCGTATTATGTATTATTTGTATAAATATTCTTTTTATTTCATTTGTTACATATCTGTTTGTTATCTAATTTTATCATAATTTATCGTTTAGGTATTCATTTAATGTGTAGTAGCTTTTGGAAATCCAAAGCTGTCTCAGGTATTTGTTAAATATCTTATTGTTAGTTTCTTCTTTTATTATTTCGGGCAGGTGATTATATGTTTTTACTGACATGACAAGAGGGCTGGACGAGTGCAGTCCTAACTTGGAAGTAGGTTGCATCAGTCTGCTTTTATTGCGTAGCGGGTATTTCGTAGGTAAGTCTCCTCGGGTTTTGTAGAAGTTTGGATATTTGGTGAGATCCCTAACCAATGCCATCAAAAATGAGATGTTAAGGTAACACAGCTCCTGCTACATAGATACCGGGCAGTTGTGTCAAGTACGTAAAAAATATCAGTTAGTATAAACAAAAACAAAAATATATATATGTCGTAGGTGCCTCTTCTGAGGGCGTGGGTTCGAATCCCGCTTCTGATGTCGTAGGTTCCTGGTTCCGCCGAAAATGTGGGCTCCCAAATTGATTTTAACGCCGTTACAAAGTTAACACGTTTACGGACTTCAATGATACAACATAAAATTACACTACATCAATAAGTTACGATTTTAGAAGCAGACGATCCGTCCGTGTAGCGCCTGCGCCCCGCGCGCGTATCGAGCGAGCCCTGCCTCGAGCCTGCGCCCGCGCCCGTCCCACCCAGCGCGTGCTAGCGACGATCGCCGAACCAAGCCGAACGGCGCGCCGAACACGCACTGTGCCACCAAAACAGCTCCTCTTTTATTATTTCGCCGAAATATATTTATTTTTTGAAAAACTGCATGGTCACTCTACTTTAAAGAAGAGTCGAATATTACTACTATTTATATTCTGAAAATTTTGTCTGGAAGAAATACGAGAAATAAGTAACTACAAGTTATTTATAATTTAAAAAATATAAGATTTTCAAGTTATTACTCTAGTAACGAAATACATATATATTATACACATATATACAATTGTTACGAAATATTAATCATTTACTGAGAGAAACTTAGTTCTGATCAAGTCTTCCTGTATTCAGGTAAATAAATATAAACTTTAAAACTGTATAATGCTAAGGAGCTTTTTATATTGCAAAAGTTAGTTTCAAAGACAGAGTATCCTGCACTAAACCGGAACAACGCTCAATAAAACAGGTAGAGGGAAGTATTCCTTTGAACAACCAAGTTACTTGAATAAATACTTAGAAGCAGAAAACTAGTCTGCGTGGACACCTTGGGCGTTACACGATAAAAATTAATCAATTACATTGTACATGTAACTTAAATAATCCTACCTCCAACTATAATTTATTTATTTATATTATTTTATTTATTAGGTTACCAACAGGATGTACATCAATTGTTACTTAGGGGAATCTTACAATTATACATTAATATTATAAATATAAATAATATTATAAATACGAAAGTTCGGATATTTTTATGTTTGCATGTTTGTTACTCAATCACGCTTCAACCACTGGACGGATCGTGATGAAACTTGGCACACATATAGGTTACGTCCTGGAAGTTTTTATCCCGAAAATACATCCCATTCATATGGGAAATACCATTACATAGTAATTGGTCATGTTAGTTTGTCCACGTGGACGAAGTCGCGGGCAACAGCTGCTGCTAGTGTCATATATATCTAATAAATACGAAAACGTAAACTTTTCGTGTCTGTACATTGAAGATAATTGGCAAAAAAATGGTGGGGCTTAAGGATAAGTAATAGAACACATTTTTTTTCTTTGGTTTTTTTTTTTTGGTTTTTTTTTTGTCTGTTTATCTGTTTGTTTGTGCACGCATCACTTAAAAACTACGGAACCTTTCACTGAAACATAGTGCTTAATTCGGTGCAACATGTAGGCTTTATTTCATTGCAATCGGTCCAGTTAATAAAAAATTATACGACTTCGACTTCGACGTCGAAAACTCGCGTATACTGCATTAGTATAATTAAGAGTAGGGTGCAAATGCTCTACGGAATTCGTATTGCAATGATGCAGAACTACATTTTGGATATAAATAGGTGGTCATGGAAGTGTAGGTGGAAAGTAGGGGGAGAAGAAAGTGGAGGGGTGAGTAATGGGCAAGGGGTGAGGGCAGGGGGAAGGTGTACATCAGTAGGCATACACAAAAAAAAAGTTTAATTTGCTCGGCATTCAGATTACGATGCCTGAGGACTAATTATTTACATTTGGAGCGAGCGAGGATAAGATGTTGGTGGTGGCAGTGTGATGGTAGCAACGGGGGAGGCGGGGTAGGCGGGGGAGGCGTGGGAGGGGGCAGAATCGTAATCGAAGTCGGATTGAAAGTGAGTAGTCCATGCATGCGGAGCCGCGGGCACAGCTAGTATAAACATTAAAATCATGTCAAATAATTCTAGAACTCGTTAATATCGCCCATTTCACCATCTCTACCACCGCCACTGGTGTGGTATATAAATGGTTGTTATTTTCTTCTTCCATACACTTCCCACTTTTTGTTTCCAAAGTAGATACCTACTTAGCTAAAAATATACAGGTGGAAATAACAACAGCCCCTAAGGGACAGTACTAAACTTTATCCAAAGGAATCATTTATTTTAAAAGTCGGCCTAACGAACAAATAAGGGCTTCGTCCTTACCATTTTGGTACGGAACCCTAAAATAGCACATATCTGTACCAGTAAGGATGGCCTGGGATTGGTGGAAAGGGCGTAAAATACTTCAACAGCACACCTCGAACTTTTACCTCGCTCGCCTCGAAAAATAAAATACCAAATCCTTTCCAGCTCTCGAGCTATAATGAAGTGCTCGGCGAGTAAAGAGGTGTGTTGTTACGCTCTCCCCACACCTGGCTTTAGAGTGGTTGTAGCTGCTGCAGCGAGTGTGTGGGGTGTCCGACGGTACAAGCGTAATCTCGTATCAACCTTCTGAAATTCTCGTTATTTTTGTCTCCACTGCAGGAGCACAACCCTCTCTCATCTGCCGGAGACAGACGGAGGATTCGGCCTACACTCCCCGCGCTGGCCAGGCGGGTTGGGGAGGCATAATCTAACAATTACGCTGCTGGTATTAAGCAATAACTAACAAACAAACAGAAAATCGAAGCGCTTTTCACAGAATTTCATCAAGTTTTATTGAAAACGCCGAAACAAACAGTATCGTCGATTCGACCGGTATGTCTGCAACCGGTTAATTTGCACGTTTCGTTCATTCATTCCGGTGAACGGCGCGGCGCGTGCCCGGATCAGTGCCGCCGGGTCTCATTCCGCTGTTCGATGTGTTTTATTTGCCGCTGAATTGGAATTCGGGCGATGCAGCTAGAGAGCAGTAAGGGAGCGCCAACACATCCGCTGCCCCAAATGCCAACCTCACGTGCACCTTGCTGGTTAAAAAACGCCCTGGCGACCGCCAATGGCGACATAAACACGAAACCATTAGCTAGGCCATAAATATCACAGACCGGTGGTGGGCAGCAGCGTCACCAGAGCCAGGTCTAGTACAGCGATGGCCAAAACGTCTGTCCAGCATGATCATTATGGGCAAAACTCCGTAATAGGATAAGGTGGCCGGAAGCGGCTGGATGCGTAGGACGGAGGACTGGGTATGGTGTCGTTCATTGAGCATGGCCTATGTCCAGCAGTGGACGTCTAAGGGTTGATATAAACCTAGGGATCACCTCCCTAGGTGGACGATGTTGTGCAAGTGAGACGTCCCCAACTCAGCAGGGTGGTGGGTGTTTGTTGGAGCTGGGCTGGGGGTCTCAGAGTGTGAGTGAGGGGTGCGTAGGGGGGGGGGGGGGGGGTGCTGTGGCTGTGTGTGTAAGGGAGAAAGAATGTGGAGATGTTTATATATAGGCATAACATAATAGATAATCTTTCCTACTAATATTATAAATGCGAAAGTTTGGATATTTGGATGTTTGGACGTTTGTTACTCAATCATTACGTAGTCGGACTACGTACTGCGAGTTAATTTTTTTTTTTCCAGTAGTACGTAGCCAGTATGTTTCACCGGTAGTACGTGGGCAGTACACGTATCCTGTTGTTGCAACGTTGTACTGTGTCTGTAACATTATAACAGCGTCTCCACACGCCTGCTTAGCTACTTACGTAACGATGTAATTCAATTACTAAAGATGTAACATCCTTAGTAATCGTGTAACCTACTTATACGTAGTAGGCGCCGTGCCCATCATGGAGCATGTTGTTTCTCATAAACGCGTCATTGAAATACAACATTCTTACGTATGTGTCAACTAAATTACTGTTGTAACATACAGAATAAGTAGTACGGCGCACTCACAGCAGTAATGTGTATGACGTACGTAGAATTTTTTTCTCCGTGTAAGAGGTCATAGCATCATGGTTGGGATTGCTGATCAAGAAGACATGCGAATGCAGCTGGCACGTCTTTTTTTTTAATAATTTTTATCTAGGGACTTTTATACTATCGTATATGACAGCCCCATCATAGCCTTTAAAATTATACACTATCAATCAAATACAAATAAATAATATATCATTCTGGCCGAGTCCGAACAGGGCTCGGTCCAGGATGCCCTGCAATATGCCCACATTCATTATATTAACATTTAATTTCCTTATCAGCTTTTCCCTCTTTGCCTGGTTCCGGACACACTCCAACAGCAAGTGATGGACATCTTCTAGCACGCCGCATACTTCACAGTTAGGTGATAATACATTTTCATAAGATAGCCCAAAATGTTTGTTGGAATGTGTCCGGAACGCACTCTATGGTCTGTAACAATAAGTTTTCGCTTCAGAAGCGCATCACCAAACCAAGGTATACGAGGGGGCTGACACTGTATTGTTTTATACCAAATTCGGCACGTCTTTAAATCACTACTTAGTATTGTATGACTGTGCGGAGAGTGCGCTAGCCTGCAGCCAGTGGGTAGGTCGGCCGGCCATCGGCGTCACGATCTGTCAGCGCCGCGTACCGCGCGCCCGGCCGACCAGCCGTTGGTAATCCGCCGCTAATCCGCAGAGCCGGCTCAAATACAAATCTACGTATTGATGGAATAATGGACGGCTTTTGATACACGAATGACACCTATTAATAATGCATATCGTGTAAGGATTTGCCGTCTATATGTTTGTTCGTGTGTAACATAACACAATTTGCCTAAAGAAGGCTAAGACCGGATAAAGGATAAGGCATTATATATGTAGGTCAGGACGACCGTATCTACTTTTCAAATATCCTAACTCGTCCACTTTCACACGTATATTTTACTAGCTAATGCCCGCGACTTCGTCCGCGTGGACAACTTAACATCACAAATTATTATTATTTCCTGTTGGAATGAGATGTTTTCATGGTAAAATCTATACGCCATCTATTAATTACGTCACATACTTCACATAATTCACTTACAAGTATTTACTACATTACCAAATTTATTTGGTCATGTAGTCGACGACTGAAAAACCTTTTGTTGGAAAATGAATATTATTCCATAAATGAATTTTCGAAAAAATGAAATTGGTGGGCCCTCTGACGTTTAATTTAATTTGTGATAATTTAATACCAAGTGTATTTTTAAAATTTTAATTTAATATTTTATACTGACATAGATAGTATGTTATATACTATGACATTATTTGAATTGTTGACATTGTAATTTATACATTATTTTATTTTATGACGATCCCTTTTACCATACTAGAATGACATGTAAAATTGAATTTTTAAGATGTAAAAGTGAAATAAATAAATCTAATCTAATCTAATCATTATTGGTGTGTTTCTATCTGTCCTATTCCCACCTATCCAAAAGAGACAGGACACATGATCGCGACTCGTGTGAACTGTTCGCGACGCTTTAGACCAATAGAAAAACACTCCCCGCACTGGCCAGACGGGTTGGGGAGGCCTGATTGATGTTTTATACATACATGACCCTACATAATTTGTAACTCCAGCAACTGCCGGAGCCGTTGTACACAAATTGAAGTCATATCGAGTCACCTACTTCATCCGTCTATGTCCCTTGCACTTTATTCCACCCGCAATTACTGCGAAGTGCCTCGGCCGGTGCACTCTGAATGCGCGACCGGGGTCCGAGTGAATTTGTTTTAATCCACGCGAGCTTTGTTCTGTCCCGTAGTAATTACAGGCCGCTACTGCATAAGTGTAGGAGTACCTTTATGTTTTAAATGCAGACAGACTTTGAAATAATTGCGTGCAAGGCTTCGGCGTACAGCTCGATGTTCACTTTAGAAAAAGCAATATCGCACTTTAGTGTGTAATATTTATAGTAAAGCCTGTGGTATTTATAATACCACAGGCTTTTCGGTGAAGGAAAACATCGTAAGGAAACCTGCATATGGCAAAGAAGAAATTCTGAGGCGTGTTTGAAGTCCACCAAATCGGCTTGGGGCACCGTCGATGGTCAGGGGTTTGGCACAAAAGATCCTGAAGGGTCGAAGTGTCGCCAGGTCTTCCTGGCCTTCTGATAAGATAAGATAAGATAAGATAAGATAGTGTGTGATTCCAAGCTTTAAATATTCTAATAGCACTACGACAACCCCCAGTCTTCCTGTGGGTGTCGGGATGGCGACTAAGGGATTGCACCAGGGACGGGAAGCAGCGTTCTCCTGTGTATAATAAGATCATTACTACGATCACAGTAATAGAAGTATAGTTATTATGTTCGGTACAATTCATATTGCAATTGGTTTGTACTACAGTTAGACCGGGAGCGGGATCGGGATCGGGATTGAGAGTTTGAGTGGGAGTGGGATAGGAAGCGAGAGGGGGAACGAGAGCGGATTCTGTCGAGTAGCGAAGAAGCCTGACGATGATGATGATAAGCTCTCTTTATATACTTACTAGCTATGCCGGCGGCTACGCTTGCGTGGCCACAGAATCCGCTCTCGTTCCCACTCTCGCTCCCTATCCCACTCACACTCAAACTCTCAATCCCGTTCCCGCTCCAACTGTAGCACAAACCAATCGCTATATGAATTGTACCGAACATAAAACTATACATCTTTGTTTTATGGCATATTTACACCTTTGGTTACATTACTGAAGTTTTAGTAGGGATCCCTAATTTTTATGGTCATAAATATAGCCTATGTTACTCAGGGATAATGTAGCGTTCTAATGGTGAAATAATTTTTGAAATCGGTCCAGTAGTTTTTGAGTTTATTCGTTACAAATATACAATTTTTTCCTTTTTATAATATTAGCGAAGATAATCTTTGTAACTTTATCAGTAACTTAAGTTACTGCGTACCTCTGCCCCGGCTCACTAATCTCACATAGTTATTGACCAATAACTTTATTTCCGACTGACGACGTCGGTCGGTCGGTCGAACCAACTTTCATGCAACTTTGATTACTTCTTTAATTAATTTACGAGAGGTTAGTAGCAACATCACGTGCCGGTAAGAGGTAAGGGATTATCCGATCCAAGGGTTTCTGTTTGAAATATTTGGGGTAAATATTAATCCGGTAGAAACTTTACCCCGTCTTCTGCTTCATGATTTTACCGCACCCCCCGTACTCCATAAAAGCTACTACTATAGACACACCAGCCTGTATGTGCACGTGCGTGCGTGTGCGTACATTATTGTAGGGCCGCGGCACCCAGCGCGCGAACATGGTCGATCGAGATAGCGCGCTGGCGTAGTAACTTTGTACCGGCGGCGAGAGCCGAAGCAGCCCAGTAGTGTGTACAGCCGTGCTCTATTTTAGTATAATGGTTTGATATTTCCACAAAAAAAAAATATTGTCATTTTCGAACGACGTCGCGCCTCCACTCTTTAAACGTTTTCACACGTTTACCCAACGATCTCTATGTACTACTAGATGGAGCGTTCCAAACAATCGCTCTGCTCCACGCAAGTAGCCACAACTCTTTCACATCCACAAGGAAACTTGTGCAATTACTACGCAGAACATTTTATTATTACTAAATATTGACGCTACGGTTAAATAATGTCCATATTTAGTAAATAATTAATTAATGTTCGGAGTAGTAACTGCACATGTTTCAAAGTGAATGTTGTAGCGAAGCGCTACTAAACTTGATAAATAAAACATAATATCATCAAAACACTATTTAATTAACAAATAAGTTCAGTAAATTAAAATATAAATTGAAGGTATGTGAATAAATAAATCACATACAAAAAACTACAAGATCGTAATTTGTGTCATTTCAGTTCAACAACTCATGATATTACCATCCAACATTGTCGGTAATGCTTACCTACAGCTTACCTCGCATTATCAGGTTTCAATGAAATCATCTAATAGTAGAATTGAGCAAATTATAGCATTAAACTATTCTCGCTCGTATCTCCTAAACTACCGTTCCGTTTGGAACGAAATTTGGTAGGCATGCTTTTAATATAGCTACCTTTCACCTGATAGACATATATTTTGATTTTGGAAACATTTTGTAGTTTCATTATTTTTTATTATAAAAGCGAGTACATTCCTATTTTCTTATGACAGCTGAGAGACGTCACGAAGCCAATCGATAAAGATCGGCATTCGCTGTCTCTGTCTTTTACTCCCATCAGACAAGGAGGTCGGCAGTCGACATCGACCTAGGGAATAAATCTTGTTACGATGAAAACGACAGCCCGACAGTCTGGATTGGAGTTCCGCGCGATACGCCCGTATCATTTTAGTTCCCGGTTTACTTTCGGGACATGGCTTGAGTATTTCGGCTAGCAAACTCCACGGACTCATTCCGTCAGAACGATGCCCTTCAGGCGTCTGACGATCTATACATTTGCCATGTAATTTCATAACTTAAAGTAAAAGAAGCTTATTTTTAATGGAGCGTCCATCTTGAATCGCAACCACGTGAAGGGAGAAGATGTCCGACCACATGTTCCCGATGAGAGACGTTTGAAGACCCGCGAGGGAGGTCTGCCATCAACAGCGCGTTCGGACAGCAGACGAAAGGTTCCCGGCACAGATTGTGTACCTGATCGCCATGCGGTGATTTCCGTCACGTTTTTGTCTTCACGAGATGCTGAGGACGTCCATCATTCTGCGGTTGTGAACCAACAGGTTCCATAGCGGAATCGTATCATCGAGCGTGTGATTAAAATCAACGAATATCAAAACGGCGAACTTTATTGTGTGACTAATAACTACCCCCGCGCTAAATTTAATCACGGTATTTGTGTATGGACGATGTTAATTTTACGTTAGGTAGAATCATCATGAAATCCGGTACCGGTGAGTTTTCTTATTTATAATTAACTTATTCTCTGGCCATAATCATAAAGTGCACTCTTCATTGTAAAATTAGATTTATAGATGTTTTCTTATATTTTTTAATTATAGCCTCTCGAGGCAGTTAAAACCCCACAACAATATTTGTTTCATTCATCCCTTCATAGGATCCGACTGGACACCACGTGCTATGTTAACGAACGGTCCTTGAACCAGAAGCCTGATGCTGGACCGGCTGATAACTATCCAATATAATTAATACATCACCTTTTCATCTTACTTACTTCAATTTAACTTAAAATCATTTTCTACATCACAACAATGTGAAAGAGTTGTGGCGACTTGCGTGGAACAGAGCGATTGTTTGGAACGCTCCATCTAGTAGTACATAGACATCGTTGTGTTTACCATTATTTTGTATCTGTTTTCTGTGTTGGATCTGGATTTTTATTACAATGAACGAGCGTCTTTGAGTGTAAGTAATTGCTTTTACTTATACGAGTACATATTTGGTAATGAGTAGTTAATAAGTATTTTATTTTTATTTTACTGATTAGGTAGAAAAACCTGGTGACGATTAGTGGTGCCCAAGATATCGATGGCGTTACTAATGAAATTTGTGCGTTGGAGTACCTATTCCTTCCGACGTTGTGGAAACCTTTATTCGCATAAGTATTCAAACTTTTTCTATTTGTCTGGACAGGTTATTTCTGAAAACAAAATGGCGACATTCCACCAACCCTGTTCATATTCATGTTACAATCTATTAGGTCGTCTTGAGGCTTGTGGCTAGCTCATCTGTGCCCTTGTGCAGCCGAGACACAAACACTAAGAAAATGTATTCAGAAGTAAAGAAATAATAAATAAATAAATATGTTGGGACATTTCACACACGGCCACCTGATCCCAAACTAGGCAGAGCCTGTAATATGGGTATCAGATAGCTGATATACATACATAGATACATAATATAATATATAAACAACATCCAGTCACAAGGCAAACACAAATGCTCATTACACGAATGTTTGCCCTGGGCGGGATACGAACCCGCTACCCCGAGCTTCGCAGGCAGGTGTACTACCATCTAGGCTACGGGGCCGACAAAGTAAGTACTTTAATGTAGCAATTCGAGGCGAAATTTAGTGTAGACAGTACCTAGCGCGTCAAACTTCGAAATGTTTGCAAACGTATCGACACGTTGCCGGATGTTGAGAAACGTGTATCAACCCCGATGTGAGATAACCCTTTGGTGCAATATCTCGCACGTTAGATGTAAAGGAATTTTTTTGAATACTTCGTGAAACGAAGCGCTGGACAAAAAAGTGGTCGCAGTTTCGCGAATGATTTGATATCGCGCTCTGAAGCGTGGGATAAAAAGAAAACATTTGCCCCGCCGGAGGGGACTCCAGTGGAGAACGGGGGCGGATATTCAGCAGTTTGGTGAAATATTAAAGAAATCCTGGCGACAGGCGACGGGCGCGGCCGGGCGGCGCGCGTAGTCTCGTGTTCGGTTTTGTTTACGTTTAATTTCACGCTTAGGTATCCGCCGTGTTCACGATCAACAAATTAGATTCTTCCATTTTGTTTTTAAATGTTCTGAAAGAAATTAAGAAAAATATTTTAAAAAGGACTTAGACTGAGGGAAAGCTGGGAAAATGTTAATTTACTGTAAACTGAACTTGTGTCTTTAAGTATTAATGCCTACGAGCGCGGCCATAAGTTAGAAAGAGAAGCACCTATGTTGTTAACGTATAGATTGCCATCACTCAGCAATGGTTTCATCATCAGGTTATTTTGGTCTCCACTGCAGGAGCACAACCCTCTCTCATCTGACAGACGGAGGATTTAGCCTACACTCCCGCGCTGGCCAGACGGGTTGGGGAGGCCTGATTGATGTTCTATAATGTATTCCCTTAGTCGCCTTGTACGACATCCACGGGAAGAGTTGGAGTGGTCCTATTCTACTCTACCGGAAACCACACGGCAATGTCAAAGACACGCATATGGCCAAGCTGGTGCACCTGTAGTAGTAGTAAGTCACTAAATGTACGTTTCGCTTGTATGGAATGCCGGGGTGTGCTTAAGCGAGGCAATTTACCTCTGACTTAGAAATACGAAGAATTTGACAGCGCCCTCGACTTCTTAACATGACCTCTGCTCCATCAAACTATTCCCCCTTGATCACCCACTTTGTTGCTCAGCGGGGCTGCGGGGTGGGTCTATGTTGCTGGTGTCCTAGCAGCACTACTCTTCGTCACGGAAGCCTCGCTCGCTTGAGACGTGTACTGACGTCATTACACTTACATCCATCTGCTACATTGTGTTATTAAAATTACCCGGCTTAGAATAGGGCCACCCCCAGTGTTCCTGTGGGTGTCATCAAAGTGACTAAGGGATTGCGCCAGGGACGAGCAGCAGTGTTAAGATCATTTAATACGATCACCAATCCGCCTGCCAAGCGTAGTGATTATGACAAATTCGCCACTGAACTGCCTATTAAAAGTGTCATTCTATTGGGGGAGGCTTATGTTCAGCAGTGGAGGCTGATGATGAAAAATGTATATTAATAGAAAGACAATAGAAATGGAAATTAACAGGAGTTATGGAAATTTGACAAAGATGTTAAATGTCATCACCGTTTAACAACAATGGTATATTAAAATTAGCCGAAAACATTGTGAACTTACATACATACATAATGCTCACGCCTTGGTCCCAGAGGGGTAGGCAGAGACGATGTATCGCCACTTTACGCAGTCTAATGTCGCATCTAATCTAATGTGAACTTCCCGATTTAAAATATTTTTATATATTTTAATATCTTAAAAATATTTTTACCGATTAAAAAGTGAGAAAATATTATTTTTTCAAATTTTTTTGGTTTCTTCTGGTTTTTTCTTTGTATGTGCCAATTATGATAGTAAATAAATGTTTTTTTTCTTTTTTTTTCTTTCTTAAATCGTTCACGGAGCAATGTATACGCTTCTACAAACTACCAGAGGAAATCTTACATTTGACGGATAGTTTAAGAATCATATAAAAACAGCTTTATGAGGAGGCCTATTTGTAAAAATAGAGTATCATTTGAACGACAAAGTTCTATTAATTATGGTATAAAAATTTGATTTTACAAGACGTGTTGCATGAAGTTTGTTGCGCCGTTTCTTCTTCACAGCGCTAACACCTAGGAAGCGGTAGTCGATAACAAACTGACGTGTATAAATGTATCAAGTGTACTCATATGCAATAAAGGATTTTTACTTTGACTTTGAATGTGTTGGAAATAAACCAACAATAAAGCATTGATGTTAAGATAAATGCACAAGAACGGCGGTCAGGTGAGGAAACAGACCGGAAGGGGCCTGGCGCTGTCTGCAAATAACAGAGACAGATCGCTTCTAATGATCCTGGTACAACAAATTGTAGGTTTTGTCTGCAAATCCACTGTGGCACGGCAGCGACTTTAATCGCTAGATAATAGAGTTTATTTTACATATATTTATGAATGAATACAATGATGATATTGCGTAGACAAGGGTGGGGGGGGGGGGATAAATGCATAATAAACTACATCATCATCAGGTTATTTTTGTCTCCACTGCAGGAGCACAACCCTCTTTCATCTGCCGGAGACAGACGGAGGATTCGGCCTACACTCCCCGCGTTGAGTAAAATATTGTTTACTGAAGAGCCCGAAGTGTTCCACTTAATTCAGTCCTATACAGAACACAGTGCCGTGTGGTTTCTGGTAGAGTAGAATAGGACCACTCCAACTCTTCCCGTGGATGTCGTACAAGGCGACTAAGGGAATACATTATAAAACATCAATCAGGCCTCCCCAACCCGTCTGGCCAGCGCGGGGAGTGTAGGCCAAATCCTCCGTCTGTCTCCGGTTGATGAGAGAGGGTTGTGCTCCTGCAGTGGAGACAAAAATAACCTGATGATGATACTTATTATAGAGTGAGACATATAGTGTTCTTTTAATTTAGTTTTCAAAGACCTGACAGAAGAACAATCGACGAATGAGCGTCTGATGTTTATTCTACATCTGCGAGGCTCGGATATTAAAGAAATTGAAAGAATTAATTTGGGGTTGGAATTGGGTAGTAATGCGTCACTAGTAGTAAAATTGTAGTAAAATGTACATGTTGGTTCTAATGTCATTCCTTTGTCTCTCTGATATTTTTCCCCTGTGAATATTAACAGTATTGTGATCGCAAACATTCGCAAAGCGATACGCGAAAGTTAGTCAATTATCCGGGAGGCCCAGACGCGAGTAAATATTTCATACGGCCTCATTTGTGAGCGGCGCGAAGCGGCAATAACCGACACATCCCGCCCGAACCCGGTTTTTATTTGTGTAAGCTCGTTAATGATGACTCTCCCGGCGACGTACCCTCGGAGAGGATCAAGGTGAGGCCGGGTGACCGCCCCCCAGCCCGGGGGCGCAAAAACACGTGGATTAGCCGTGGTTTGTTAAGCTACACATTCAAGGGTTCCTTACAGTTAATACTAAATACTACGACACTCACCTCCACCCTCCAGTTTGACGTCATCTTTAAAATAAAGCACGGCTTGCGTTACGTACTATTGGGTTGCACCGGTTGGTTGTGCACTCGCCTCACGTTCATGAGGTCGTGGGTTCAAACCCCGCCCGTACCAATGAGTTTTACGAAACTTAAGTACGGTTTATTTATAATACCACAGGCTTTTCAGTGAAGGAAAAACATCGTCAGGAAACCTGCACATGCCGAAGAAGAAATTCTGAGACGTATGTGAAGTCCACCAAATCCGCTTGGAGCACCGTTGGTGGTCAGGGGTTTGGCACAAAAGATCCTGAAGGGTCGAAGTGTTGTCAGGTCTTCCTGGCCCCCTAACAAGATAAGATTGGGTTGCCCCTACTATTGGTTTAAACTAGGCAGAGCCTGTGGTATGGTTATTAGGTAACGGATAGACATACTTAAATAAATATATAAACATGCAAGACTTGGGTACAAACATTCATATTCATCATAGAAACATTTGCCCCTGGCGGGATTCGAACCCGCAACCTCCGGCGTGGCAGTCCGAGAGCTACCCGTTCCGCCACTAACTTCAAAGACTGCACCAAGCATACTCATATCTGTCAAATCTAATTTCATTATTTTATACTAACATAGTTCATAAGTTGCTACTGGCACTATTGTTAATTCTTATTGACCTTAAATAAAGAATTTTATTATTTATTATTATTATACACAAAAATTTGTAAAAAAAGCCTATTACTTAGCTTTACTTACAAAGCCTTACCAGTTCGGATGTTACCGCGATTTCAACATCGGCACATTCGCGCGATGACCGGGGGGTTGTGACCCTCCCATGGGCCGTTGCCACACCCCCTGCGTCCAGGGTTGCTGCTGCTGTCCGACGGGACCCCCTGCTTCAACTATGCGATACGTATTTTGAAGTTCCCCCTTACCTCATTCCTCCACTGTACTTAGCGAGGCGCAATGTGACGGCCGCCACGCAACACGCACTGAGGCCGGCTCTGCGCGACTCATTATTGTGAAACTCGCGGAGCTTTTTGAATTCCGTTCCCGAGGACGAATGTGTGAAATAAAGTAAATTAGACAAGTTAAATAGGGTTTGTTAAATGTGACATTCAAACAAAGTTCGTTTGCCTGCTCCGCTCTGCGGCGACGCTGGAAAATTAGGGGTGGGAGGGGGAAATGGAGGGGGCGCTATATCTCTCACTCGAGTGCTAGAGATCGTGGGTTCGATTCCCATCAGGATATGATTCCTAGGAGGAAACCAATGATGTATTTAAAAGCGCTTTAAAATTAATTCAAATAACAACATAAAATGTTTAAGGCAATTATAAAACGGGAGGGCGAGTAGGAAAGGGGAGGGGTAGCAGATACCTTTTTGTTACTAGGATATTCTCCCCAATGGGATATTGATTTGTAAATTGAAATTTGGGAAATTAGATATTATACCAAAAATCCTGTGTACCTGTAAAGTCAATATTAATTGATGGGTAAGTTACTAGCTACGAGAATGCTACGGCGTAGCAACATCTCTACGTGGCTGTAGTTCTTTACATTCTACACTATTAGAAATAGATACCTAAATAGATACCATATTCTAGCAATATAGAAGGAATAGATGATTCTCAGTTTTTGATGAAGTTACTAATATTTTAGATGGATCGATAGAATTATACTCTCTCAAAGAATTTATGGACATGAAGTTTTGAATTTAAACATAGTTTATGAAAATTGTTTATTTTTATTTTTATATACATTGTTATTATAATTCCCAATGAGGTCACCAGCTCTCCGAGCCTACCTATTTTCAAAAAGAGACTGTGCGCCTGGCTTGTCGAGCAGGCATTTTATTGCTATGAAGAGTTCTTGCAGAACGCATTAACTTAATTTATTTAGTTTTAAGAATTTTATTTGACATTTTTATATTTATGTTAGTTATTGATGTTTTAAATTTGATTGTGTTTAATTTGCCTTTATAATTTGATTTTATTTAACTTGTAGATAATTTTTATTTGACCTGTAACGGAAGTTATCAATAAAGTATGTATACTCGTATGTCTTATGTACATTAAGTTACGACATTATTATAAATCTCATACACGAGTTGTGTAGAATTGACATTTTGTATACTATTTTTTATTATTTTTTGACGATCACATTAACTCTGACCTTTTACGTGAGTTAATCTATGTATTAAAATTTGTAATGTGAAATAAAGAAATCTAATCTAATCTAATCTAACGTAAAAAGAAGATATGATAAATTAAAATCAAAATCAAAATATTTATTTTCAAAATTGGAATACATTACTCTC
The DNA here is from genome assembly GCA_947086405.1 of Esperia sulphurella. Taxonomy (NCBI): domain Eukaryota; kingdom Metazoa; phylum Arthropoda; class Insecta; order Lepidoptera; family Oecophoridae; genus Esperia; species Esperia sulphurella. The sequence continues at coordinate 13,616,802 of OX352277.1, read as the reverse complement.
TCTTTGACGTCAAATTCCATAAAGGCCTATAATCATGAGCAAGTCTCGGGGTTTCTTTTAGCGATCTGATTAGTATTGAGGAAATCCGACGAAGAACGAGGGTTACCGACATAGTGTGATGGTACGAGACCATCCATAAATAAGGAAAAACAATGAAACATTTCTTTAAAAGCAAAATTCCTCAAACTAGCACATATGGATGTTATAAATAACATTTATATCGTCATTTCGAACAGAAATGCAACACTCTTGAAATGTCCGTATCATAAATATCAATATTACAATATGGTTAAACAAGGCAAGAAATAGCTAATACCTTTTAAAGTAAAAAAGGGTCAGAATTTCAAACTAAAGAGGTAATAAATTAAGTTGAGGACCCGCGTCGCCGAGATTTAACGCCGAGAAATAACACATGTGCAAAACACTTGCATAATTGTTATTGGTCAATGCCGAACTAAAAGTGAACGAAACGCCAAACAATGTTGTCTAACCAATTAGAACCATAAGTCTTAGCGACTAGAGTCGTTGAGACATCAACGAATGTTTTAAATCCGATATTACGCTATGAATTTTCCTTATTTTTCCAGAACCAGTTATTACCGTCACCAGGATAAAACAAGAGATGCATCTGGGATATGCCAGAATCTACAGCAAGATCTTTAATATCTATTGGTATCTATTTCAGAACGCCTAACGTCATCTATTAACAATAACTAGAAGTGGCATCGACCAATAGTATCGATTATAGGGAACAAGGCGGAGCCAGGAGAAAAGGGACAGAAATTTGAGAAGAAGATAATAATGAAGGACTTGTACCATAACTCTATATATTTAAGATGTAATTTAGAATAAGTTAGAAATAAGGGCGCGCCCTTTACTTTTCATGTCAAATTCAGGGACATTCAGGACAGAACCGCGGTCGAGATATCACGTAAAATCTAAGAGGCCCGATATAGAATATGAAGCGTATGGTAAATAAGAGTGGTTTTGAAAATAGTAAATTATAAACGTAAATGTTAAGTAAGTAGTGTATAAACCAGCGAACTGAAACTGTAAGTTAAGCATTCTTTATAATGATAATATAACTAATGTGATTTTTCCTACTTTTACTAGTTTTCTTTGAATTTGGAAACTAACAGATTATTAGAGCAAGCGACTCATGAATATGTCAGAATTAAAGGAATCACATTAGTTTCTTCTGTATACTATTTTTGTGTTTAGACTAAGTACTAAGCGAAGGAGGGTTTTTTCTTTCTCTGGTTGTCTTTCCCTTCTTAGTAATGAGGCTTAGGAGTTCAACCAGAGATTCAAGAGAGTCAAGTATTCGACTCATATTGGATTAAATAATCGAAGAGAATTAGCTAGGTTATTAAAAGAAAGTAATAAATAACTGAAACCTTTTCCAGTATTTGCATTTATCTCCTCTACTAGAATTTAGAATAATAATGCCGAATTCCACAGTGTGATATATTTCAGCGCCTTCGATGGCACTGGTATTTATTAGAGTGAGATGACTTGATACAGTCTATCCTGGTTAATATAACATATTAATTGTATAATAATTAATAAGTAAGTGGTACTCTGTTCCTTCGATGGAACATTGAACTTTAATGGTGGCAGTACTATACCTTGTGTCTTTAAGGCACTGATAATTATAAATGTGAGCAGAGTGGATGCAATCCAGTTCAACCAATTAAATAGCCTAGAGACTACTCTTAAATCGGGGGTCTTATTCTCATAGCATTGGATACATAGATCAGTGGATATCAATTGTAGTAAACTACAATTAATTTCAGAGATATTGGATTAATAAATACATATTAACTCATTGAGTCCCTCAGACACCACTCTACTTGCCAGTAGACAAATCACATCCGTGTGGGTTGAATTGATCGATTACGGTAGCTGGGGAAGTTGTTCTCATTGATCCCACCGTAGTAAAAAACCAAATAAAGCGCTGAGCTGTACTCTTTACACATATGGTTGGCCAACCAAAACACAAAGCACAAAAAAAAAAAAAGAGGCATAGGAAAAGATTGACCTTCCTCTATAATACGATAAAGAGACAGCCGATTACCGCATTCTGAATGACGGTTAATCAAATACAAATATAATCGCCCACGCTAGGGGGTTTTTGAGAAAGGTTCGAATTGCCCGTACGTCAACTTTAAACCACACATGTGTTAATTACTCCTAACGATTAACTCAATAAATTTACCTATCTCTAGTAGTAATACTACACAATATAGTATCCTGTATCCAATGATTTTATATTACCTATCACCTCGCGGAGGATCTAGGTAAAGAATAAAGTAAGGCTCACTATCTTAACTGGAATAAAAACTAAGCACCAGCATAGCAAGAATTTCACTAGACGATCAATACTATGTAGACCTACAAATATTAGGTCACGACCGAAAGAACTCCAAAGAGGCAAAGCGACACCTTACGGGTCATCACAATAGCCCGAAGAAGGTGGCAGGAAGCGGCTGGATGCGGAGGGCGGAGGACCGGGTGTGGTGGCGTTCATTGGGGAAGGCCTATGTCCAGCAGTGGACGGCTAAGGGCTGACATGTTGAATAGCGGATTAGATGACATATTCTAACGGTTTTTATTCCACCCTCGGTCATACAAATATAATAAATATGTTTTTTTTTGTCAAAAATAAGCTTTAACTTTTTTTTTCCGCATAGAGTTACGCTTGACCTCAATCTCAACTGATGCGATGGTAAGTGGCTATAGACCTAAGTTGGAGCGCGCTTACTTAGAAGATGCTATTTCCAGAAGATCCAAGTTATACTTATTTGTTACTAGCTGTGCCCGCGGCTCCGCTCGCGTGGACTACAGGTTCCGCTCCTATTCCCACTTTCGCTCCCTATCCCACTTCCACTTCCACTCAGACTCTCAATCTCACTCTCAATCCCGCTCCCGCTTCCGCTTCCGCTCCTGCATCCACTCCCCTTTTCCTACGCCCATGCCCACTCAAACACCCACTCCCACTATCAGCTCCAAATGTAGTCCACACTCTTTGCAATCTGAATAGTACGGAAATACTATTATATGCAATATATTGCAACTAACTTTACCTACTAATGTATTTGATAACTAAAAATGTCCATAACTTTTGATTGAGTGAACCGATTGCAATGAAATAAAGACTATATGTTAAGTTAGGTTGAGCCCATGTTTCTGAGAAAAGTACATCAAAATCCGTTCAGTAGTTTTTAAGTGATGCGTGCACAAACTCACAGACAAACAGACAAAAATGTCAAAAATGATCGATGTGTGTTCTGTTGCTTATCCTTAGACACCCAAATTTTTTTTTTGCAAATATCTTCAATGTACAGACACGCGAAGTTTACGATTTTATTTATTAGATTAGTTGTATCTAAATGGGACGAAAGAGTCCCATTCCATAACTGGCTTCGAACTGGGAAATTACATTTCCCATTTCGTAGCCAGTTACGAAATCTGGTTACGAAATGGGACGAAAGGTATTTAGGTCATCATTATTATCATATCAGCCCTTAAACGCCCCCTGTTGGACATAGGCCTTACTCTGTGGACGTCACCACACCCAGTCCTGTGTCCTGTGCAAAGTTTCTAAATTACGCTTAAGCAGTTTTACGTTTGTACTGTCGATATATAAACAGTTTAAACGGCAACTTTGATTAATGATGAAGAGGGTCCGAGGCTACGGGCCTTTCTAATTAGTAGACACATCGTTAGAAACATAGATAATAGTTTTATTTGTCAGTAGCGGTCGAATCTAGCTACGTATGGTATATACATTGTATTTCATGACCATTCGGGGACCACGTGTGGGGCAACATGGGCCCCGCTGTAACACTAACTTAGAGGTTGTCTGAGTTTCTAATAATGCGTCAATTGCTCTCACGCTCGCTGCTAAGATCCCTTAGACAATTTACACATCATCAGGTTATTGTCTCCACTGCAGGAGCACAACCCTCTCTCATCTGCCGGAGACAGACGGAGGATTCGGCCTACACTCCCCGCGCTGGCCAGACGGGTTGGGGAGGCCTGATTGATGTTTTATAATGTATTCCCTCAGTCGCCTTGTACGACATCCACGGGAAGAGTTGGAGTGGTCCTATTCTACTCTACCGGAAACTACACGGCGTTTTTTTGCTACAGGCTGGTGCACGTGTAGAGTAGTAGGTCACAGACCTTCTATAAATACGTTGAAGTTATTATAACCAAAAGAACTGTCCAGTAGGTGATCAGTTTTATTAGTTCATTTACGAATGTGAATTTATTTTTGACAAGTAATTTAACACGCAATGCTCACGCCTTGGTCCCAGAGGGGTAGGCAGAAACGATGAATCGATCGCGATATCGCGCGATCCTGACAAACGTCGCAAAGCGACTTTCCTTCACCCGCTTTTCACCTCTTTAGTTAAATAATTACCATACATACATACATACATACATACATACATACATACATACATACATACATACATACATACATACATACATACATACATACATACATACATACATACATACATAATACTTACGCCTTGGTCCCAGAGGGCAGACAGAGACGATGTATCGCCACTTTGCGCAATCTTATGTCGCAAAGTGGCTTTCCTTTATCCGCTTTTCGTCCCGTGATACCCCTTGACGTGATGTGTTGCGTACAACATCGTCGCCTTGTTGAGGTACCACGACTAGCTAGGTAAATAATTGTCCAACTCATCAGAGCTCCGCATGATTCGGTAAGGCTAATAGTGCCCGGAGACACCCAGCACGCTTACGACCAGGCTAGCTCCTGGACACGCATCAATCGACACGGCAGACCTTGGATTGGAGGACGGGACAGGGACCGGGGCGAGAGAGACAAGAGATGGGGGGGGGTATGGGTAAAGGGTATAGGGTAGGTATGGGATACCGCTATTACGGAAGGATAGTGGGATTGTAGTAATAATTACCAATAACATTGATTATGAGTAGATCCATTCAGCTGTATAAAGTGACGTGGATGTGGTAAAGGCGTCAACTGGATAGGTCGCGCCTTTCCCCCCGCGCCTTAGACGCTCTCTTGCAATCCAAGTACGCATTGAAACGGAATATGTTTCCCAGAACTCCTTAATTGCAATTTACGCGCAAATATGTAACTAATCCAATTACAATAAATCCAAACAAACATTCGAGCAACCCTTTCACCGCCGCGAAAATGCAAAACAAACGAATTGTAAATGAAGTTCTAAGCCAGCTACCCTCTAATTATCTCGCCTCTCTTCTCGTAATTAGTTTAAAAGCATGTTTACAGCGACTGCGGGATCCGACCGCGACCGCGACCGCGACCACGCGGCCTGGTCGCCTGGTCGCCTGGGCGCCCGCGGACCGCGCGTCTTTATTGCAGGGTAAATCAAATAACAGACGTAAAAGTGCGGTTTCATTTCAGGCTGTTGTACTTTTTACGGTTACGAGAGAAATAAAATAGAAATGCTTACGTTTTATGGAACACTTTAGGATTAACCGTAAAAAAGAACTGGTTCCTTTTGTCGACAATCAAGCTGCTTATATGATGTCATGAATTACCTGTGTACGTTAAGGGTGGTAGTTCGTTACCCTGCGAATATACAGTGGGGGAATGAGGTATGGTGAGGTAGTTAGGGGGGACCTTTCGTCCCATTTCGTAACCAAATTACGTAACTGGCTTCGTAGCCAGTAGGAGTTCAATTTTGGAACTGGTTCCTTTTGTCGACAATCGAGCTGCTTATATGATGTCATGAATTACCTGTGTACTGAAGGTTGGTAGTTCGTTACGCAACGTATATACAGTGGGGGAATGAGATCCGGTGAGGTAGTTAGGGGGGACCTTTCGTCCCATTTCGTAACCATATTACGTAACTGGCTTCGTAGCCAGTAGGAGTTCCATTTTGTAACCGACTTCGAACTACGAAATTACATTATTTCGCAATCCCAGATCCCATTTCGTTATCACACTAATATTATAAATGGATTATAAATGGATTTCAACTTTGGATGTTTGTAACTCAATCCCGCTTCAACCACTGGACGGATCGGGACGAAACTTGGCACACATATAGCTTAGGTCCTGGAATATGACATAGGATAGTTTTTATCCCGAAAAACATATTATCCCTACGGGAAACCAAATTAATTGACTTGAATGTAATGTTTGAGGTTTTTAAAAAGAAAAAAAAACATTTATTTACTAACATAATTGGCACACACAAAGAAAAAACCAACAAAGCAAGAACATTTTGAGGGACATTGATTACTAAAATGATATCTATTTTGAAATTCAAGATGTGTAAACATCGAAACCTACGCGGACGAAGTCGCGGGCAAAAGCTGGTGAGAAATATAATTTACCAGTTCGAAGTCAGTTACAAAATGGGACTCCTCATTTTTAACTGGCTAGACATCAAACAGTATAATACCTTATATCAAATTTCCAATTTCAGTGTTGCTACATGTAACTCTCATATTACTCAGACGGTCCTACCTTCGGGAAATAAGTAGTAGTAAGTAGGAGAGAAATTTTGTAGGGTCAGCCTTTAGACGTCCACTGTTGGACATAGGTCTTCCCCAATGAACGCCACCACACCCGGTCTTCCGCATCCATCCGCTTCCGGCCACCTTCTACAGGTCGTCGGTCCATCTGGCGGCGAGGGTAGGGTAAACCCTCCATTCAGTGGACTAAAAGTAATAAGTTATGACTATGACTTTGATTCACAAAGGTTCCAAGGCATCCAGCTCAGATTTGAGTAGTTTTGAGATATGTTGCAGAACACAGAAAAAAATTTGGACACGTATTTTTTTACGGCCCAATTATGTTTAAGGGCGAAAATCTTCCTTCGAAGTACCATAGCTGGGTTGCAATAGCGAAAATTGCATTTTTTATTGTTGATAGGTTTGCGTTTGACCTCAGTCTCACCTGATGTTGAGGCCTAAGGTGGAGCGCGCTTACCCAGAAGATGACTATTCACTCTTTCTTTAAAAAGATCCAAGTTGTCCGGATATATTGAAGTAGAGAGTTCCATTCCTTAGCAGTTCGCAAAGAGGATAAAGTACCCACGAAGTGAAATCAAATTATCTATATCCGTATGCAATATGTCCATGTGGTTTCCGGTAGAGTAGAATAGGACCACTCCAACTCTTCCCGTGGATGTCTACAAGGCGACTAAGGGAATACATTATAAAACATCAATCAGGACTCCCCAACTCATCTGGCCAGCGCGGGGAGTGTAGGCCAAATCCTCCGTCTATCTCCGGCAGATGAGAGAGGGTTGTGCTCCTGCAGTGGAGACAAAAATAACCTGATGATGTATGTCATTTTACATTTAGGGCTTTTAAAAATATATTTTTCGCTATGCCTCATAGCGCATGAGTTTAATTTTCATAAAATGAAATTTTGACCAGTATTCTCCGGGGAAATTAATGCTGGAATTCTCCACTGACGTCACTCGTCATGCCTCCATACAATTCTGACGATCCGACCACTACACCGACGAAGTTTCCTCTACAAAATTAATTCGCCTTTGTGTTCGCGCGCCTTTATACTGCCAAGGAGAGCTCTATTTATTTTTAATTAAAGAGACTTTTCACTACCACGGCACCACCTAACAACAAGCTTTACACCGCTACACAAAAGTTGTAAAATAAACCCTATGGTGGTGAAGATAAGGGAGTGGAGACGGCAGCAGTAAGGTGGCAAGTTTTTATTGTCAATTAGGTAGGTGTTTTTAAGCTAAGTAGGGCGCGAGAACCTAAACGAGTACAGAAGCTGGTCGGGAGCGGGGAGTGTTTCGGCTTTGTACGAACGATAGGGGCCCAGATGTGAGCACGAACTCAGATATTCTATTGTTATGAAGAAAGTAAGGAGTTATTTAATACAAAATAATGAACGAACAAGTAAACAAGCTGACAAGCGAAACGGACATAGAAACAAGCTGACGGGAACGCAGACAAACAAACACTTTAGTAATTCTTTATACCCGTCCATACTTTTGGAAATGCTATAGATTCATAATCATCATCAACACATTCTTGTCTCCACTGCAGGAGCACAACCCTCTCTCATCTGCCGGAGACAGACGGAGGATTTGGCCTACACTCCCCTAGATTTATAATAATAGGTAAATAATAAATATCCTGTGTGCCTGTATGATTTTGATGAACCTTGGCACAGTGACATCTTACATCTTGGAATAAGCTTATAGAATATTTAAATTACAAAAACCTGACTGGTATATTTCTAGTTATAAGCTTGTCTACTAATATTATAAAGAGGAAAGATTTGTATGTTTGTAACGAATAAACTCAAAAACGAATAGACAGATTTCAAAAACTCTTTCACGATTAGAATGCTACATTATCCTTGAGTAACATAGGCTAAGTTAATTACTATAAAAAATTAGGGATCCCTACTAAAACTTCAGAAATGTATCCCAAGGTGTAAATTTTTTGGACATAAAATGTCTTTCATCGCATGCGCTGCGGAAACTTTTGATGATAGAACCTTCGCGTATCTATACATTGAAAATATTTGCAGGAGTCGGAGCTGGAGCTGGAGCGAAAGGGGGAAGGGAAATAAGCTTAATAAGTTTCAACTTTATCGTCCATGCGAGCGGAGCAGCGGGCACAGCTAATAGTAAATATGTTCATACCATATCCAATTCCCAGGCGCAGACTTTATGTTTCAGACAATAACGCTGGGAGCAGAAAGCGCTGCGACAGAGTTTTCAGTTGCAAGAGTGCGGGGACGCGGTGGTTTTATAAGGTTTCCGGCGCGACGCGCTGGGGAGCGGGGCTAACTGACAAGAAGAAGAGAGGGCTGATATATCAAAATGATATATTAGAACAGGAAACAAACGTTACAGTAGAATCCAGCCAGTACCAAAGTATAACAGATCATATAATAGAAATTGAGTGTGAGTAGAACTCTCGACCTAATGTTTCTGTAATATTATCTATAGGTTTTAAAAAACAACAAATTTTGTGGGGTTACTCAGTATTGAAAAAGTAACACCTTCTAGAACGGAAATTGGCGAGAAAAAAATTAACTACTAAAAATTAACTAATATAAATTTCATACGGACCGTGTGGTTTCCGGTAGAGTAGAATAGGACCACTCCGACTCTTCCCGTGGATGTCGTACAAGGCGACTAAGGGAATACATTATAAAACATCAATCAGGCCTCCCCAACCCGTCTGGCCAGCGCGGGGAGTGTAGGCCAAATCCTCCGTCTGTCTCCGGCAGAAGTGGGAACTCTCTTCCTACTTTGACTCTTTACTTCTATAATTAAAAGGTAGCGTAAATAATTCATGACCTGGGACTTGCCCTACCTTCACTGGTAGGTGTCTTTGCAGTTACCTCCGTTGATCCTCGCTTAGAGGAGTTGCGGGGGGAGAATGGTGAGGAGGCGGGAATGTCTCCGGCAGATGAGAGAGGGTTGTGCTCCTGCAGTGGAGACAAAAATAACCTGATGATGATAAATTTCATCACTCAACGGTCAAGTTTGGGAAGCTGATTTACTTTAGCAAATCTCTTTACGTGATGCTCGCATGTGATGTGTAATTTTGTGGTTCATGAAAGAAATTACCAAGTTAAGTAGGTCAAATAATAATTACACAAGAATTAGAATTAATCAGTGCGAGGTACGGAATTCTGGTTAATAATTCCAATTTTCCCTTCACTTGTGCTATGAGACCTTCTTTAGTGATAATTTTTAGGATTGTTGGTCAAAGGTCAGAAGGAAACTTCTAACTTCTTTTGTAGACGTGTGTTACAAATGGTGCCGTGACCAGCATGCGGCAACACTTGATAGGCAAGACATGTCTGTTTATTTTGTTCCCAGACTTGGCAATTACCTTGCTTGCACCTTGAGTATCATAGAATAAAATTCTTCATTCAAAAATGACTACGAGTTCGCGGCGCTCACTGTAGAGACCCTGGGCCCGTGGTCAGCCGACACGAAGGCGTTCGTGAAGGCTCTGTCGACCAGGCTGGTCCACGTCTCCGGAGACATCAGGGCTGGCGCCTACCTCGCACAACGTGTAAGCCTGGCAATCCAGCGAGGTAATAGCGCCAGCGTCCTAGGGACTATGCCTCACCACGAGGGGTTGGACGGCGTACACCTATTGTAAATAATTGATTTTCTTATAACTACTGTATTTTTAACACTAATAAAATAAAAAAACTCTTACATAGAATGAATCACAATTTTACTTTTTTTTCTAACAGCAGCAAAATTTACTCCACAGTTATGTAACACCTTCGCAGTTCCAATTTAACCAATGGACTGTAGCCAAATAAATACCAATTTGCAGTGTTGCAAACTACTCTATATTAAGTCCCACTACAGCTTATCGGTTCCCGCTGGCTGTTTTCGCGGGAGCGTACAGTGCGCCAGATAATCCGCAAGAAAGTTTCCGGCGTCGCGCTCCATACAAACTTCCCCAGATCCCGGAAAGAATCTTTTAAAATATGAGACACATGTTTACAGTACTGGTTAGTGGGATACGCAAAAGTTTCGCAGACAACGTTCTCGGTTTCGGAAACAAACTTTGCCGAGTAAGCAACATCTGAATTTCGCAAACAACTTTCTCGTTCAACGACGATATGACGTGTCAAATGTGTCAGGCGTCATGAAGATGGACATGGTGAGAGTTAAGTTAAATATTTCGCATATGTATATATATATTTATTTATATGTTATGTGTATGAATTTATGTATATATAGATATTTGTATCATTCACTTATTCGTGTATCGTCTATGTATATATATTGTTAGTTTATGTAATATGTATTTTAAAACTTTATTAAAAGTAGGTACATTTCTTTATCAAATTTGGTACTAAACGTATTATACTTGTCCTTTCGGTTACTCTAAGGTTGACTGGAAGAGATCATAGATCAAAAGTGGGATAATTCCGCCTTTGTACACATATTAATTCCTATTTTATTATTGTTGTTGTTGTTATTTTTGGTACAATAAAGCGTTTATATTTCATTCCAGATTAAGAGTCCTATGAAAACCAACGCTATTTACGTCTCGGTAACATATACATGAAAGGGTCACCAGCAGCAAAAATAGGTTTGTATTACCAAGTAAACTTTGCGGTCCACTTAGGAACACCATCTATTGTGTATTTTGTTTTCGAGACGCAAATGCGTTTGTTTTCATAGGACTATTAATCTGGAATGAAATATACATACATACATACATACATAAAATGGTTCCTCTACACATTTTCATCGTAATAACGATTACAAAAGTCCATTAATAGTACTAAGGAGACTTACTTACTTAGTGTACTAAATTAAAAGATAGATATGTGACCAGTTAAAAATGATTAGTGATAGATAAGTGTACAATGAGTAATTAATGATCTTTTTTGATGATGAATTTGTGACAGTGAATAAACTGTTTAAATATCTAACTAAAACTCACAAGTGATGAGTGACAATGCATAAGAAACAGCAAAGAAATAATAAAAAAATGGTAGGTGTTTTGTGACTTGATTGACACTTCAGGAAACCGGACTATACTAATTTCATCATTCGTCAGCAAAGCCTGGAATTTTTATGGCGAAAATTTCACATCGCGATTCATCGATTAAATTAACATTTTACGTAATTCAGATTTTCGCGTTGAACTAAAACAACAATTTCACACTTAATTGCTGGTAACAGACCAATATGTTTTTATATTAGGTAAATAGGTTTAATTGGAAATAGGTAGTATCAGTATATCAGCTCACAGTGAGGTTGCGTTGTAAATATTATTGAGAAATATAATTAAAATTGTGGGCCCCTTTGACAGGCCATATATGAAGGGAGGTTCGAAGAAAACAACTTTGCTGTGTTTCAATCAGGCCGAAGCTAGTTCGCGAGGCGAGAGGAGAGGGCAGGTGATTTCTCTCTTTTAGTCTTCGTGTGATCGTTGAACTGTTGTCTTGAGAACTGACATTGACCTTAAGAGAACTTGATTCTGAGAACTGTTCTGTAATTCTGAGAACTGTGTCGTGCTCTGTCACGCTCGCGTCTATCAATTATTGCTCTTAATTATTGTTCTCTTTCTTTCCGAGTTCCCATTTACAAACTAAACAATAAAATCGACTAGTTGAGAACTTACAAACTATTTGGGAACTTAACTAAATATTAGATAACTTATCATTTATTGCATATGAGTACACTCGGTACATTTATACACGTCATTTTTTTTATCGACTACCGCTTCCTAGGTGTTAGCGCTGTGAAGAAGAAACGGCGCAACAAACTTCACGCAACACATCTTTTAAAAATCAAGTTTGCATACAATTAATAAAGGTTTTGCGAAGCTGAATCAACATTAGTACCAGGCATCTTTGTCATTCAAATAATCGTTTATTTTATAATAGGCTTTCTTACAAAGTTGTTTTTTAATGTGAATCTTAAACTTTCTGACCGTCATATTTAAGTAAAATAAAACACACACAAAATAAAATATTTATAAAAACTTACAACTACCTATAGAAATTATAAATTTCTATTTTATAATTTAATTTTATATTTTTAATTGATAATTTTACATATATTGTAGCGCCCTTACAGGGTTCATGTTAGTACCTGTGTATTGTTATCTAACATCTTTTAAACTACATGAAACAATAAACAGGATAATGAGGCAGTACAACGCACTCAGCAAATGTTCAGAGATTGACATCAATTCTTATGGCATTCATAAGTTCAAAAAATCTGTTCTCACTTTTAATAGAATCAAATTGTAAAAAATGTCAATTCCCCATGTATTTTATTTTATTTCCTAATTTCTGACTATTGTTTTGTTTTATTTTGTTTTGTGTTTAATTTCAATGTTATTTTTTTTTTTAATTTGCAGTGTATTGCTTCGGACATGTAATTTATTAACATTTTAAAATCTTAATTTTATTTAACTTATATATAAGTAAGTATATCTGGCCAATGTACAATTGTAAGTTTCCGTTAAGCAACAATTGATGTACATCCTGTTGGTAACCTAATAAATAAAATAAAATAAATAAATGAATATGAATATGAAATGAGCTACTTAAATACTATTTATAATCGTTGTCACGAACAAAAATATACTCATGTAATATAATTTTATTACTTCTTGTTTGTTAGTAGATTGAGCGTCAAAGCTAGTGACAGTGGGCGGGGAATTCAGTATGAGTGTCCAGTGCGTGTGCGTTTTAGATTTATAAACCTAGACCCTTGCATTCCCTAGTTTGTGACTCGGAATACCATTTTTCTGTTACATCTTGCAATTGTTTTGCAATGAGTCGTGACGTATCCGAACTATACTAGTTAGTCACGATAGCGTCATCAAACTAGTGACGCAAATCATTTGCCATGGTACCATTGACTGTATAATCCAAATAGTCGGAACAGTTAAGTGCGTCGCTCTGATTGGCTGTATTAACCGTATCTGTCATTAACGGATCAATAAGCCCACATTAAACATTTACAAGTCACAGGGACGCGAATGTGGGAGATGTGAACGTTGGCGGCACTCACGGCAAGCCCCCGAACACCTCAACTTCAAAACTTCCAAGTTTGACAAGCGCCTCTCCGTTCGAGAAGACGATGCCCTGTTGTTTTAATTAAAAGTAAAGTTCCAGTAATCCCGCGTATCAGCGGAGATTCAAGGAGTTCGCCTGAAGAATATTTTAAATTTTGTACTGTTTTGTTGCGCTGAAAGCAATTTAATACTTTTAACCTGTAAAGTTTTTGGTGCCAATAAATACCAGGAAACTATTCTACTGACACTTATGTGGTGTGTAATAGGTAGAAAACTATTTAGATAATAGAAATAAAAGTATATTAACTGCTGGCGCAACCACTTATGTGTCTGTTAATAACATGTCATGACAATAACATTTGTAAATCAATAAATAATTAAATACACTGCACACGAATATTGTAAATTCAAAAGTGTTACTTTTATTGTTTGTCTGTTGCCCTAACTACGTTATAACTGCTGAACGGATTATAATGAAACTTGATTCAGTGGCAACCTATATCCTGGAATAACAGGATACATTTAGTCACGAAAACCTCGCTACTTATAAGCCAGTAATATAAAAAAAACAATGTCGAATTAGTCTAGAAATCTAAATGTTCCAAAAGTTAGAACAAATAATTTTGAGAATGATTATAATAACAAATTGAGCTCATATTACAAATATAGACAAACATATCGCCGTCGGAGAGTCATCAACAAGGTTAGAGCAAATAATGTCTAATGAATACAATGCCAACACTCGGCTGCAAGAGTCAACAACAAACATACACACGTACTAATCTAGCTGGTGTGCCGAGTACTAGTTATATATGTAGCTTTGATAAGGCAATTATAACACTTGAATGAGACTACATACTCATGCTCCAACAATAAGAAAGTACGTACACATAACTATAATAAAATGCGTACTCATGCTTACAACAATAAGAAAGTACGTAACATGCTTACAACAGCAAGAAAGTACGTAACGTGCTTACAACAGCAAGAAAGTACGTAACGTGCTTACAACAGTAAGAAAGTACAAACACATGCTTTAATAATAAGAAAGTGCGTAACATGCTTACAAAAGTAAGAAAGTATGTAACGTGCTTACAACAGTAAGAAAGTACAAACACATGCTTTAATAATAGGAACGCACGTAACATGCTTCAATAATAAGAAAGTGCGTAACATGCTTACAACAGTAAGAAAGTACAAACTAATGCTTAAATAATAAGAACGTACGAACACATGATTCAATAATAAGAAAGTGCGTAACATGCTTACAACAGTAAGAAAGTACGTAACATGATTCAATATCAAATCTCGCACAAAATATTCACTATAAAGTATAACAAAACCAATTTTCCTACAAATGCGTCCTTAATTACTTACTTATACCATAACGCTGCCGCATAGCTGGTAACAGATAAAACTCGGAAATTTATACGGCTGTGGAATTACTATGTTCAAGCTCATCAATTAATTGGTATCGTACTCCCGCGGGAGGCGATATTAGCCGGGTTTCAATTAGATTAGAGGCCACGTACCGCGGCCCGCATTTCAATAGCTATTGTACATACATTATATATATACTACTTATAGCATCTAGCGCTAAGCTGAAATTAATTATTCTAAATTCCAGCAATACAATACACATATTCCTTTCTGTGTATTATTAATATAGTAAATTAAAAGTCAGGGGGATTGATTTTAGACCAGGTGAGAGAGACATACAACTTTTGTGAAATATTTAATTTTCTTTCAAATATATTTTGTATGAAAGGGGAATAGAGTATAGTTTTGTTTGTTTCTAGAAATAGTAGACGACCGCAACTGGAGAGACAAATCTAGAGAATTATTTGCGTACATTATTTGCAGAAACAGAGTAATCCACGTGTAAAACAAATTTGCCAAAGCAAAAATAATTTTAATAGATAGGTACCTACTTGATTAATGTAAAATCGACTATAGCTATGTCGGCTGGCACTGACTCCAAAAATAGCAGATTATAAATTGTAAATAGGTATATGAGTACCTATCAATTGTCCTTTAATGCTTTTTGTTTTGAAGTAATTAAAATATTCTTTTCTACTTTTTTGTTTCAATTTAGGTACAGTTTTACAGTTTTTTTTTCTAAAAATTAACTTTATTGTCATAAAGTAGAAATTGACTTAGTATTGACACCTTCTTACCCCTCCCCCTTACACTTTTATCACAAACATGCAAAAGTTCCAAAAATAAACCGAATGTATTCTATTACTTGCCGCATGGTTTCCGGTAGAGTAAGAATAGGACCACTCCAACGCGTCCCGTGGATGTCGTACAAGGCGACTAAGGGAATACATTATAAAACAACAATCAGGCCTCCCCAACCCGACTGGCCAGCGCGGGGAGTGTAGGCCGAATCCTCCGTCTGTCTCCGGCAGATGAGAGAGGGTTGTGCTCCTGCAGTGGAGACAAAAATTACCTGATGATGATGATGATTCTCATCCTTCATTCCCCAAATATAGAAATACTAGCTGTTGCCCGCGACTTAGTCCGCGTGGACAACTTAAAATCACAAATTATTATGTTTTCCCGTAGGAACAAAACTATCCTATGTCCTAATCCAGGACCTAAGCTATATGTGTACCAAGTTTCATCACGATCCGTCCAGTGGTTGAAGCGTGAAAGAGTAACAAACATCCATCCATACTTACAAACTTTCGCATTTATAATATTAAGTAGGATATACAGACACGCGATGTGTACATTTTTATTTATTAAATGTACAGTCTAGTTTTACAGTGCAGTACATACAAAGTTAAAATTAAAAAGAATTTGGTCATATTTTACCACGGGTCACTGAGGCGGTGCTAATGGTTGTCGAGTAAATTCGAGGGAACTTCAATTTTGGCATATTGCCTTGTATAAAAAGCAACTTTATTCAGATAATACTCATCATGATGTTCAACGCAGTATAACTGGCAATAAGGTTCCGCTTCTGAGCACGAGCACAGCTTGATAGCAAAGTATTTTTCTTTCATTTTTCTCTTATGGTCGAGAGATAGCTTTGCGCGCCTGCTGGCTGCTGATCCCACTAATATTATAAATGCGAAAGTTTGGATGTTAGAATTTTTGTTACTCAATCACGCTTTTCAATTTGGTTTCCCGTGGGAATGATATGTTTATTGGAATAAAAACTATCCTATGCCCTATTCCAGGACCTAACCTATATGTGTACTAAGTTTCATTCCGATACGTCTAGTGGTTGAAGCGTGATTGAGTAACAAACATCCAAACTTTCACATTTATAATATTAGTAGGATTCGATGTAATAATTTTGTCTATATACATTTGTTTGTTTTCTTCATTTTATATTTTGATTATAAAGAATTTTTAAAGTGTTAATTTCGTAACTGGCATATTTTGAATTTTTTAATAACTTGTATATAATAATGTAATTGCTGTGAAATTAAATAAATTTATAAAATAAAATAAATAATGTCAGTATTTTTTTCTCTGATCGTAAGTTTAGTCGAAGTTCCGGTCACGTAATTAAATATTCTTACTTTTTTGGCTTCCTCCACTTCGGTTTCAGCTAAAAATACACACGATAGAACTTCGGCTGCAATCAACGATCTCTATGTACTACTAGATGGAGCGTTCCAAACAATCGCTCTGTTCCACGCAAGTAGCCACAACTCTTTCACATTCACAATGAAACTTGTGCAGTTACTACGCAGAACATTTAATTGTTAATAAATATTGCCGTGTGGTTTTCGGTAGAGTAGAATAGGACCACTCCAACTCTTCCCGTGGATGTCGTACAAGGCGACTAAGGGAATACGTTATAAAACATCAATCAGGCCTCCCCAACCCGTCTGGCCAGCGCGGGGAGTGTAGGCCAAATCCTCCGTCTGTCTCCGGGAGATGAGAGAGGGTTGTGCTCCTGCAGTGGAGACAAAAATAACCTGATGATGAAATATTGACGCTACGGATAAATAGCGTCAATATTTAGTAAATAAATAAATGTTCTGTACAATTTTCAAAGTGAATGTGAACGAGTTGCGGTTTCCGGGCCCGCAGTTGCGTGGAAAAGAGCGATTGTTTGGAACGCTCCATCTAGTAGTACATAGAGATCGTTGGCTGCAATCAATTTATTCGGCTGGAACGCTTAGTCGGCAATACGGGTAAACCTATTTGTGATGATAATATTAATTTATCGCTTGCTCTGAATTGGAAATGAGCATAATTTTAATCCGCTCTAAATACAGCCATCTATCACTAAACTGTATGTTTACGTCGCACACACGAACAGACAGACGATAAAACATTTATAATTATAACGAATCACTTCCCTGAACTTATTAGCTCAGATAACATACTCGTATACAGCTGTGTTAAAAAACCGGTCAGTATGGGGAAGTCAGAAACTATAAGAGATAGAACAATTTATTTTAAGGAATACTGCATTCAATGATTTAAAACGCGAACCGAAGATCGGGTTTAGTGGAGCACCTTGGGAGAGGCCTATGTCCAGCAGTGGGCTCTTACAGACTGATGATGAAGACGATGAAATAAATAATTAATACACGTACTAACCGATCATATTCATATAATTTATTGTACATCTAATCACATCCAATAATAAAATACTAGCTGTTGCCTGCGACTTCGTCCGCGAGGACCATTTAACATCACAAATTATTATGTATTTCCCGTAGCAATGAAAAGTTTTTTCGTGATAAAAACTATCCTATGTCCTATTCCATTACCTAACCTACATGTGTGTTAAGTTTCATCAAAATCCGTCCAGTATCGTTATTTAGTAACAAACATTCAAACTTTCGCATTTATATTAATAGTGGGATACAGACACACCTCCCCCCCCCCCCCCCACACACACACACAACTCACACAATCACTAGACTGTAAGAAAGATAGATATATATATTGAAAATCAGTAAGAACTATAAATTAGATTAATATTGTTTTTTTTTAAGTGTTGTGCAGTTTGTGAAAACAATTAGAAAGAAACAAGGACTTGTACAAATTGTACAAAGATGTCTTTGTACAATGCGCTCGAGGCCAGAGACCAAACCTCTTTATAGTTTCTGCCTTCCCCATACTGACGGATCTTGATCATACATCCTGTATACTGCGTTATATTATTAATGCTATTGTACTCGTAGGGGTAGATTTACATACATTATTCAACAATTCACAACATCAATCAAAATTAACATTAAAACGTATATTGATAGTATACTAATGAAGGCAGGATATATTGAACGTGAGTACACGTCATTTGGTTGAGTATATAGACACTTAATTAATCCCAGACTGATTTTCACAAAGAACTTAATTTCCAGTTTTTTTTTAATTTTGTTTGTACTTGACCTCATTCTCACCTGATGGCAAGTGACGAAGAGGCCTAAGATGGAGCGCGCTTACCCAAAAGATGCCTATTCACTATGCCTTTAAAAAAATCCAAATTGTACTTGTTCGGAAATACCGAAGCTGGTAGGGTGTTCAAGTCCTTAGCAGTTCGCATTATGAAAGAAGAAGCAAAACGTTTCGTCCGTGGTAAGTCTACTACATAAGGATGTAGTACCTCTCCACGCCTGGTAGGGTAAAACAAAATAACTAAACTTCCCCGGCACTCCATAAAATCATCATCATTAGCCCGAAAGAGTCCACTGTTGGACATATGCCTCTCTCAAGGTGCGCTACTGAACCCGATCTTCGGTTCTTCTCATCCAGTCACTGCCACTCCATAAAATCGAATAATTTCAATGATCTACTACTTCTAAACGAGCACCAGTCTGCTCTGAGAAAAAAATAAGAAGCCCTACTACTTACATAAGGATAAAAATATACCACTATTACGTAAGTAGCCATTATAAATGGTGACGCCTACAACTGATTCAGTAGCCGGCCACATTATTAAGTAACCACACTACGTTATAATGTGGCCGGAGAAATTAAATTTTCTCAGTGTGGTCCTACACATGCGTGTGTGCGTAAACTATTGTAGGGCTGTCAGCAACGATAGCCGACCAAGACAAGTGATTCTCTTTCTTACTAATAATGTCGATCGTTAATTTCCGATACTTATTGTTTTATCATTAATAATCTTTAATGTTAATCCGAAATGAGGTGA
The DNA here is from genome assembly GCA_947086405.1 of Esperia sulphurella. Taxonomy (NCBI): domain Eukaryota; kingdom Metazoa; phylum Arthropoda; class Insecta; order Lepidoptera; family Oecophoridae; genus Esperia; species Esperia sulphurella. Next base: position 13,597,127 of record OX352277.1, on the reverse strand, counting down.
TTCGCCACAGCTAAAGCCTTCGACATAGATCAAAAAGTGGCAATGGGCTGGTTACCTCTTTCGGAGAACCGATTACCGTTGGGGTAGAGTGCTCGTAGTGTGGGATGCCCCCTGGCTAGATGGAGTTACGATCTGCATAAAACAGGCAGTGACAAGACCGAGGATCGAGTTCAAAGGCGCACCTTGAGAGAGTCCTATGTCCAACAGTGGGCTCTTTCAGGCTGATGATGAATGTCAGTATTATACCTATCCATAACAATATACTGCAAATTATAACATCAGTAGTAGATCGACAAATCCATCAATCATCAGACGGGTTGGGGAGGCCTGATTGATGTTTTATAATGTATTCCCTCAGTCGCCTTGTACGACATCCACGGGAGGAGTTGGAGTGGTCCTATTCTACTCTACCGGAAACCAAGTGGCACGTTAACTTGCCGCTTACGTATTCACAAGCTGCAACCCCAGGGCAGTATTATTCCACTCGCCTCGTGCAGGTAAACACTCCCCGTCACAGAACACGTCGGCCGACTCCACATACAAGGGTACCTACACGTCTCCAGGTGACCGCTAACATTCCATTTGATTACATTCTGCTTCCGGTTGATTACTCTTTGCTCGCGATACTTTGCTGTCAAGTTTCCCTTTGACTCTTCCACTAATATAAAACTAAAATATATAAAGCACTGTCTCATTCAGCGTATTAAGATGTATGTCGGCGAAATAATAAAAGAGGAGCTGATTTGGAGGCACAGTGTGTGCTCGGCGCGCCGTTCGGCTTGGTTCGGCGATCGTCGCGAGCACGCGCTGGGTAGGACGGGCGCGGGCGCAGGCTCGGGGCAGAGGTCGCTCGGTACGCGTGCGGAGCGCAGGCTAAAACGGAAGGATCGTCTGCCTTCTAAAATCGTTACTTGATGATGTAGTGTAATTTCATGTAGTGTCATTTAAGCCAGTAAACGTGTTAACTTTGTAACGACGTTAAACTCAATTTGGGAGCCCACACTTTCGGCGGAACCAGGAACCTACGACATCAGAGGCGGAATTCGAACCCCACGCCCTCAGAAGAGGCGCCTACGACATGTATTTATGTATTGATTTACTTATTTGGCCCCATCACTCTTACTGCTTATCTTATACCATGTAAGATTGTCTGGAAGAGATCTCTATTAGAATTAACCTCGTCTTTATGCACAAAACACCCTGTCGTATAACAAAATTTCGTAACTAGCTTCAAACATTTCTGGCTAGTGAAATAATTAGTTACTAAATAACGACCTCCGTGGCGGAACGGGTAGCTCTCGGACTGCCAACGCGGAGGTTGCGGGTTCGAATCCCGCTAGGGGCAAATGTTCGTATGATGAATATGAATGTTTGTACCCAAGTCTTGGATGTTTATATATTTATTTAAGTATGTGTATCCGTTATCTAGTAACCATAGCACAGGCTCTGCCTAGTTTGGGACTGGATAATTGGTGTGAATGTCTGAGATATTTATTATATAAAAATGGGATGAAGGAGTCTCATTTTGTAACTGGCTTCGAACAGGGAAATTACATTTCGTATCCAGTTACGAAGTTTGGTTACCAAATGGGACGAAAGGAGATATAGCTGGCTCGTACAGAGGAGATTTTAAAAGGTTCGTTATCTTAAAGTCTATTTTTGCTTAATAATAATAAAAATCATTTATTCATCTCTTAAAAAATGTACATACAATAACTCCGCCAAACGGTATAATACAGTTTGTTGGCAGAAATAGCTCTCTTACTTTATACACATCTATGGCAGAGAATACTAAATATCACTACGCAATGGTGAATAGCAAAGCAAAGTTACAAAGTTTTTAATTTTGATATTAGCACAAAAAGATTAAGGTTACGTTAATGAGTTTACTAGATATTTCTTATATTTAATTCTGAAAGTGTTTTTGTTGATTACATTGCTTCTGATGCCTAGTAGGATAGTGTTAACAATTTTGGGTACCAAATACTGCCTTGTTCTTTCACCATAGTAGTTGCAGACTCTAGGCACACAAAACAGTATGACATTTAGAAATCATTTATGAAAAAAAAAAGTAACGCAGAGGTGCATCTGGGAGCGGCGCTGACCGGGCGGGCTTATTACGGAGGTTTTTACAGAGCATGTTCTCAAAATATCCACAGTTTTTTTTATCATCCTATTTTTCCGTGGTAAACAAATTAGCCTATAGATGCTACTCCCCGGTTGCCAAACAATCTGCAAACCAAATTTTATTCAAATCGGTTCAGTTGTTGCGGCGCGATTGGTAACAAATACACAAATATGTAAACATTCAGACTTTTTTCGTATATTAGACTAACTGTTGACCGTGACTTCGCCTAGATCTTTTTTTTATTTTATTTATTAGGTATTGAAACAGCTTACAGTTATAATCCTATCCTATCCTATCCTATCCTACTAATATAATATTATAAATGTGAAAGTTTGGGTATTTTGATGTTTGGATGTTTGTTACTCAACCACTGGACGGATCGTGATGAAACTTGGCACACATATAGGTTAGGTCCTGGAATAGGACATAGGGTAGTTTTTATCCCGAAAAAATATCCCATTCCTACGGGAATTATATAATAATTTGTGATGGACAACTTAAGTCCACGGGGACGACGTCGCGGGCAACAGCTAGTAGAATATAAATGAAGATAAAAATCAAAGATATGTTTTGGGTAAAATAATAACAGAAAAGTAAACAAACATACAATAGATTAAATACAACATTAAATAAGATTTATGTGTGTCCAGCTCAAGTAGAATCGAGAACTTCCGTAACAAAATCTTTTATTGAATTACGTTGATATGAGTGAGGCTAGTGAGATGTGTCAGGTGCGATTACGTATATACGATACATCGTATCTGCCTACCCCTCTGGGCCCAGCGCGTGAGCATTATGTATGTGTGAATGAACCAGTAAATCAAAATTTTCTTTGATAAAGGGTGTCCAAATGTGAAACTGGAAGACGATGATGTCAAGCCGTATCAAAATGTGAAATTTCATTTTTAATTAAATCCTTTACCATCCTCAGTCTATCCTCCTTAATAGAGAGACACTTTTGCTGGGATGTCCATTGGGGGATTTGCCATAATCACCACGCTTGGCAGGCGGATTGGTGATCGCAGTAATGATCTTAATAAACACGGGAGACGCTTTCCATATCTGGTGCAATCCCTTAGTCACCTTGACGACACCCACGGGAACATTGGAGGTGGACCTAATACAAGCCGGGAACCACACGGCAAAACTTACCGTTTTCGGTACTTACCGTTCTTTTTTGGCTTTTGGGCTCCAGCTTGATATCAACAGTGACCGTTCACCATCGGGGTGGCTGTCTCGCGGTTTGCCACTTCAGACCATGAATAAATATCGTACATATCCAGGTAGATAGGTCTGACACGGCCAAACACTATCAATTTTGCGATAATCTTAAGGAACCCTGAAACAAAGCCCGAGGGTACAAAATTATCCGCAACGTAATCCTTTGTGAGACTAAAATTAAACGTAAACCTTAGGCCCTAATCACAGTCATAGCGCAACGCATGCGATGCTATAGCTTTACAGTTACTAGTAAATTAATTATACACTGACAAAGAAACAATGTCATCTCCATCACAATATAACAAATGTATAATTTCACTAATAGGAAATCTTAAATATGATAGATTGAAAGCTTTTTCATCATCATCAGGTTATTTTTGTCTCCACTGCAGGAGCACAACCCTCTCTCATCTGCCGGAGACAGACGGAGGATTTGGCCTACACTCCCCGCGCTGGCCAGACGGGTTGGGGAGGCCTGATTGATGTTTTATAATGTATTCCCTTAGTCGCCTTGTACGACATCCACGGGAAGAGTTGGAGTGGTCCTATTCTACTCTACCGGAAACCACACGGCATGATTGAAAGCTTGATAGACCAAAATAATATATAGGATTATATGAATGACAAAGATGTCTGGTACTAATGTTGCTTCGGCTTCGCACAATCTTTATATTTATTGACGACCTCCGTGGCGGAACGGGTAGCTCTCGGACTGCCCCGCCGGAGGTTGCGGGTTCGAATCCCGCTAGGGGCAAATGTTCGGATGATGAATATGAATGTTTGTACCCAAGTCTTTGATGTTTATATATTTATTTAAGTATGTGTATCCGTTATCTAGTAACCATACCACAGGCTCTGCCTAGTTTGGAACTGGATAATTGGTGTGAATGTCTGAGATATTTATTTATTTATATAATTGTAGGTTGTCTGGAAGAAATCGCTTATAGCGATAAGACCGCCTAAATTGTACTATTTGTAACTTTTATAACGTGTAACTGTCTTTGTTTGTGCAATAAAGCGTATTGTATTGTAATTGTTTCATCATCAGCCGAAATACGTCGACTGCCGAACACAGACCTCCCAATAGAATTACACTTTTGGTGGTCTGTCCATTGGTGAATTTGAGATAATCACCACGCTTGGCAAGCGGGTTGGTGATCGCAGTAATAATCTAGGCCGACAGTTCATTATGGCTTGTTCAGCCATCTTTTCAGCTTATTAGGGCTGATGCGATTTTTACTCAAACTAGCCTAATAAGTACCAGTAGATATTTGTTGCGCTGAAACATAAATATAAATCATAGCAACAAAGCAACTTCAGATGTTGAGCGACTTCGTCGAATGACAAAACCTTCGCAAAATCTTTATTAATTAATTGTATGCAAACTTGATTTTTAAAAGATGTGTTGCGTGAAGTTTGTTGCGCCGTTTCTTCTTCACAGCGCTAACACCTAGGAAGCGGTAGTCGATAAAAAAATGACGTGTATAAATGTACCAAGTGTACTCATATGCAATAAATGATTTTGACTTTGGGCCACAACTGTCGAACGACAAAGCTGACCGCATCGCGTCGAATGTAGGTATGTATAGCTTGTCTAAGTCTGACATGTAGCCACTTTAGCCTGTCTTATTAGGCCTCGTTGGCCTAGTGGTTGGTCATTGGACTCGAGCGCCAGAGGTCGTGGGTTCGATTCTCACGGGGGACAGACTACTTTGTATAATTTGTACAAATTGGTCCCGGTCTGGATATTATATTTGTGAATTGTCCAATCCTTATTTAATTTTCATAGCACAGGAGAGAGTGTAGCTACATGTAGGTAACAAACAAACGAACGAACGAACGGATCAACGAACTAACGAACGAACGAACGAATGAACGAACCAACGAACGAACGAACGAACCATCGAACGAACGAACGAACCAACGAACGAATGAACGAACGAACGAACTAACTAACTAACGAACGAACGAATGAACGAACGAACGAACGAACGAATGAATGAATGAACGAACGAACGAACAAATAAATATACGAATATTATATTTATTTGTATATTACTATAATGTAAGAAGTCATTTCACACTCGCTTTAGTGGAGTGGTGCCCTATCGTCCCTGTCCCTTGTCTAGAGAGAGGAGATATTGGCGTCTCTCCGTAATCCTTATCCGCCGGTTGTAATCTCACAAGTCTTGCTAATAAACGTGTAAAGGATCCCCCCCCCCCCCCCCCCCCACACACCTCAGCTCAAAACTGTTACGAATGTCAAGCGTGACAATACTAATGATTAGTGACTGAAATTGCTTGAGTTGTTGACGTCACGTTACTAAAAGTTCCTATGTTGTTACATACCTATAACATGGATATTATGGAATACTAGCTGTCTGCCCGCGACTTCGTCCGCGTGGACCATGGAACTTTATAAATTATATAGCATATTACACTTGTAGATTTTTTCGTCCTTACTTGATATTTTGGACAATTCACACAATATCTTTATAAATTGTAGCCTATGTGTTATTCTGATGTATAAGCTGTATTATTGTAAAGTTTCATTAAAATCCATTCAGTAGTTTTTACGTGAAAGAGTAACAAACATCCATCCATATTTACAAACTTTCGCGTTTATAATATTAGTAGGATATCGACGCAAAAAAACGGAAACGCTGTAATCAACGTCGATGTAATTTTTTTTATTATTGCCAACGATATCTGTGTACTACTAGATGGAGCGTTCCAAACAATCGCTCTGTTCTACGCAAGGAGCCTCAACTCGTTCACATTCACTTTGAAACTTGTGCAGTTGCTACGCAGAACATTTAATTTTTTTACTAAATATTGTCGCTATTTAACCGTAGCGTTAATATTTAGTAATAGTTAAATGTTCTGCGTAGTAACTGCACAAGTTTCATTGAGAATGTGAACGAATTGCCGCTCCTTGCGTGGAACAGAGCGACTTTTTGGAACGCTCCATCTAGTAGTACATAGAGGTCGTTGGTTATTGCGAATTCGTTTCTGTTAACCGTAGAGCCACGGGATCCAGACCATTCGACGTAGATTTGTTTACTGATTCAGAAAGAATTTGCAGCAACAAAATTTTGTCGGTTACAGCGTTTTCGCTTTTTTGCACCATCATCAGGTTATTTTTGTCTCCACTGCAGGAGCACAACCCTCTCTCATCTGCCGGAGACAGACGCAGGATTTGGCCTACACTCCCCGCGGTGGCCAGACGGGTTGGGGAGGCCTGATTGATGTTTTATAATATTTTGCACCGATATATGAATATCAAAGGTCAGATTCTAACCCTTATGGTCTAACCTAACCATTAGGGCCCAAGTGATTAATAAATAACATTTTTAAGATCAATTTTCAATTTTCAATTTTCTTTTATTTAAAAGGTAGTACCTTCTTATTTATTTATTTAACTCTTTATTGCACACACACAGATAAAACAAAAAATAATACATTAAAAAGAAACACAAGTACAAAGGGCGAACTTATCTCTGAGAGAGATTTCTTCCAGCAGACCCGCGAGAGAGATAATTGAAATAATAAAGGCAGACATAGTGTGTACGTAAATAAAAAACATATACATACATACACTAATATAAACTTCTTATTTTTATTAGTTACCTTCTATTCTTCCTTTATTTTAATTGTATTTCTTTCTGTATTTTATATAAATATGTAGCATGTACCTAGTAGCAGTAAATAAGATGATTACGTTGTTAATTGTTCCTATTTTCCTGAAAAATATTTTAGTGATTGTGACGTTAACTACTCAAGCGATTACGATCTGGTAACTACTGTTAGTTGAACCTCACCAAGTCCTCAAACTGTATTCAAGTTACCGGAAGAAATACAAGGAACACCGCCGGGAACAATTAGTTATAAGATACTAATATTAAGCAATTTAAAGTTGGCGGTAGGGTTATCATCCGCCTGGTTTTGACCAGACTTTCGGCCTTTCTTCCGAACTTACCTTACCGGAATACCAGGTTATAGATTAAAGAAAGAAAGCAAGAAAGAAAAAATATTTATTTACTACCATAATTGGCACACACAAAGAAAAAAACCAACAAAGCTAGAAAAAGGAAAAAAATAAATATAAGAACTAGAGAAAACAATTAAAATTTTTTAACATAGTTAAAATAGTATGCGTGTGCCGTGGCAGCAAAAGGGCAAACGACTAGGAGCATATGCCTAGACCAAGTAAGGTGCTAGGCGCTGATCTAGATCTAGATTTAGATTTCTTTATTTCACATTACAAATTTTAATACATAGATTAACTTACGTAAAAGGTCAGAGTTAATGTGATCGTCAAAAAATAATAAAAATATAGTTTAAAGTGCTTCAAACATCATCGCAGTGTGGCATGTCTGTCAACATGTCTGGCATGATTTCTACAGGACCTGTAGAAAACCGACTCACATAACAAACCACTTTACTAGTTACAACATAAAATTGTACCTACAACTTCGTCCGTCCGTTCGTCTGTTCGTCTGTCACAGCTGCTTATTTCAGGAATTATTAATGCTTATCGATTTGAAATTTGGAATAGTTCTAAATAATCTCTAATAATCATCATCATCAGCCTAAATACGTCCACTGCTGGACATAGACCTCTCCAATAGAATACCACTATTGGTAAGTTGTCCATTGGGGGATTTGCCATAATCACCACGCTTGGCAGGCGGATTGGTGGACTTTTTTTTATTGTTGATGGGTTTGCGCTTGACCTTAATCTCACAGTGAGATGATGCCCTAAGGAGGAGTACGCTTACCCACAAGATGCCTTTAAAAAGATCCAAATTGTCCTCGCAGATCGCAGTAACATACACACACAGGAGAACGCTGCTGCCCATCCCTAGTGCAATCCCTTAGTCGCCTTGACGACACCCACGGGAAAGATAGAGGAGGAACTATTCTAAGCCGGGAACCACACGGCAAAGCTCTAATAGCCAACTTTATTGCAAATGAAAAAATACAAAAAAAAATTCATTGCATAAGGGCCTAAAGCATAGGTGGGGAGGGGGGGAGTTTATAAGTATCATCATCAGGTTATTTTTGTCTCCACTGCAGGAGCACAACCCTCTCTCATCTGCCGGAGACAGACGGAGCCTTTTGCCTACACTCCCCGCGCTGGCTGACGGATTGGGGAGGCCTGATTGATGTTTTATAATGTGTTCCCTCAGTCGCCTTGTACGACATCCACGGGAAGAGTTGAAGTGGTCCTATTCTACTCTACCGGAAACCACACGGCACGGTTTTAAAGTATGGTTACGTTTAAATGTCCAGATTTTGGTTAGGACTTTTAAAATTTCGAAATGGTAACCCTGCTTGTCGGTCCGTCTTTTACAGCGACAAGGCTTCAAGGGGGATTATTCTGTAATCGATTCTATTTTATGGTATTATTATAAGCGGTACCTGTAATTTGAGAACGATACTCCCGGGTCCGGATCGCCTCAGTCTTATGTTCGGATTTAATAAATGTTATGAAGGAGGAGATATTAATTTATTCGTAGAAGGTAAATTCGTCCTTATGAGTTTTGAAACTCATTGAAACACGATAGTAGGTAATTGCCCTGCCCGGTTTCAAGATGATTAGGATGGTTTCATCATCATCATCATCAGGGTATTTTTGTCTCCACTGCAGGAGCACAACCCTCTCTCATCTGCCGGAGACAGACGGAGGATTTGGCCTACACTCCCCGCGCTGGCTGGACGGGTTGGGGAGGCCTGATGGTTTACTTTATTTAAATTTTATTTATTCATTCTGAAACCTACAGCTAGTGTACATAAATATATAATACTGTGTACCCCACATTTTGCCACTACCCCTCGTGCGTCCTATATAAGTGCGGGGAGCACATTACTTGTCGGGCGCTCGGCGCTGGCACATCTACAACGTGCGGAACCTGTCGGTATCCTATGCTATTTCTTTTGCTTATTTCTATTTAATTTATGTTTGTTCGCATTTATCCAAACTATAGTTGTCACTTTTACCATAATATAAATGTACAGTTACTAGAAAAACGGTCTATTGGCGCGCATAGCTTGAAAAGAAAACGGCATTCGAGAGAGTGATTCGGTGTGGTATTGTTGTGAAAATATATATTTGGAGTTTAAATATAGATGTGAACTTAAATGTGTGTTCGTCGTATCATTCACTGCCCCTGCCCTGGCTGAGAGGATTATATCCGTAATGTTATAACCGTAGGCAGGAGTGTTAACATGTTTGACGTGTTTATTGTGAATCAAAATTATGATCCATATCCATAAGGCTTTGTGTATAAAATTTGTTTTTTTAATATAAATCTACTTCTGATCCTAAAAAGACAGTATAATATAAATTAAACATTAGCCATTTACATTAATTTGACATGGTAATTTGACATTGATTGTAATTTGAGAGTGTAATTTGACGTTGTATATTGATATTAATGTAAGAGTAATAAATATACCTAGAATAGAATAGAATAGAATAGGTCATTTATTCATAGCTACGACACACACATACATGAGAAATAAACAGAACAGAATTAATAAATTACAATTTAAAAATAATCAAGGTACCTATGTGTCGCAGCAACAAAATGGCGCTGACTCAGCATAATGCTGCAGCACGCTACGCGAACTCCTATTCGCGTAGCGTATTCTGGTACCTACCTACACATTGTAATGCTCAGAGAGGTGTCATGTTCCAGGCTCATTTAAACTTAACACCATAAAATGTACTGTGACAATGAGTGGGCATCCGATACCTACGATCCCCCCATAATGTCAAACTACCCACAACACATGCGTTTCTCCGCGTGTCCCTCTGATCAGCAGAGGGCACAGTGGATGAAGCAAGGGCGGGCTCAGAGGCACTTACTGCCGCTCAGCAGTCATGGCGAAACCCCCCGTGACACCGTCGTAGATAGGGTAGACGTGTTGCTGGAAAGTTTGTTGAGCCGTTTCTTCTTCTCAGCTAAAACACTAGGAAGCGGTTATAGAGTCGCGCAAAGCAGGAACAGTAAGCAGCATAGGATTATCTAATATAAAAAAAAAGGAATAAAAAACACAGTACAAATGCAACACAGTATAAATCAATAACAGGGTAAAACGCCACAAAATAAATAGCGGCGATAAAGTAAAGCTAACCCCAAAAAAAAAAAAAAAAATTTCAAACTACCTTCCCGTCCCGTACTCCGGCGACCGCCGGCTCATCGCCGCGTGCGCACCGCGCCGCGAGCGAACACGACACGATTACGGACTGCAGTGATTATAACGATTGTGAATTCCTAGTGAGTGACTCTAGCCACCGTTGACACTGGCTAGATCATCGTATATAGGCTTCCAAGATGGTTTTGCAAATAGAAATTGACGACCTCCATGGTGTATTATGATGTATTTGTGTAGGTAATGAATTTACTTATATAGCCCCATCACTCTTATATCTGGTAAGGTTGCCTGGAAGAGATCTCTATTAGAATTAACCTCGTCTTTGTGCACAAAATACCCTGTCGTATAACAAAATTTCGTAACTAGGTTCGAACACAAAGTTTCGTAACTAACCTCCGACCTCCATGGTCGAACGGGGTAGCTCTCGGACAGCCACGCTGGAGGTTGCGGGTTCGAATCCCGCTAGGGGCAAATGTTCGTATGATGAATATGAATGTTTGTACCCAAGTCTTGGATGTTTATATATTTATGTATGTGTATCCGTTATCTAGTAACCATACCACAGGCTCTGCCTAGTTTAGGACTGGATAATTGGTGTGAATGGCTGAGATATTTATTTATTTATTTAGAAATATAAACTTTCTCTTTAGCTTAAAATGTGTAAAGTTGTGGCCCCACCGGGTTATTTTACTGCAAATATCAACACACCTGTGTACACAGCTTGCTGCCTCCCGGCGCAGTGCAGTGCCGGGTACGGTGGGTAACCTTGTTTACAGTCGAGGGGACCCAACGGCCGATAGACGGCCGGGCGGCCCGCGGCGCGGTGGGAGCGTGTAGCGTGGCTACTGAAGATTTGGCGCTCGCAACGATCTCTATGTACTACTAGATGGAGCGTTCCAAACAATCGCTCTGTTCCACGCAAGTAGCCACAACTCGGTTACATTCACAATGAAACTTGTGCAGTTACTACGCAGAACATTTAATTATTACTAAATATTGACGCTAACTGTAACTGGTCTATGTCTGTACATGAGAGATATTTAAAAAAAATGTAGGTATGAGGGGTCTTTATAGGGCCAATAGAAGCTAAATTTTTTTGAATTTTTGTCTGTCTGTGTGTATGTATGTTTGTTACCGCATCACGCAAGAACTACTGAATGAAATTTGATGCAGTTTTCACAGTTGTCTTGCTGGTGGTCTAACTTAAAATCTGGTGTATGTTTCATCTTGATACTTGGACTCCTCAGCCGGAGGAAGTACGTCTGGCCATTTTGATTTTGGTGGCCAGACGAGACAGTAACTTAGTTTCCCAAAATAAATGAGTAAATATTAGTATCTGACCCCAGAGCGCCCGGCCCGCGGTAGTCGCGCAGCGCTGGCCGGCGCGGCGGGCGGCGGGCGCGGGCGCGCGGCAAGACAAAGTGAGCCAAATAAAAATCTTTCGCTCGTCGCAAACGAGGCACTTTGTTAGCTGCACCGGAACACGCGCCATTTTATTACTGCTACAAAACGTTCGGCAATTCTCCCCGAAGTTATGTCAGTATGAATTTTTCAAAGCGAATTTGGAAACGGAAATATTTTGTCGAATTGAATCGTATGCGTGGCAGTTTTAAATTGACGTAGGACAGGCACTAAAATTGCAGTGAAGAATTTATTTAATTTTCTTTTTACATCACAATTCCAAAGCGATAAAATATAGTTTAACGCATGGTGTAAATTTTTCTAGACATAAATTCCCAGTGGCCACCTCATTCCAAAAAGTCTACAGCTGTTAGTCTAATCTATGATTTAGAAGGATACGCCCAATCTTAGTCCCAGCCAGCTATAAGAATAAATGATACGCCAATTACAAGGTAGAAATCTAGTTACTATTGGGGCTAATCTCAGATAGATGTATTTTTCGACGTTATGGACCTTTGAGTACCCTTGTCATATCACTTATTGTAATTTATTGCTATTAGTGGGTGGGTACTGAAAAGGCCCAAAATGCCGAAAATACATCGCCATATTTGTTTTACTTAATAATACCTTTTCATTGTCGTATCCTATCCTACTAATATTATAAACGGGAAAGTTTGTAAGTATGGATGTATGTTTGTTACTCTTTCACGTAAAAACTACTGAATGGATTTTAATGAAACTTTATAATAATATAGCTTATACATCAGAATAACACATAGGCTACAATTTATAAAGATATTGTGTGAATTGTCCAAATTAACAAGTAAGTAGGAAAAAATCTACCATCTGCGAGCTATTCTGGCGTGCGCCATAAAATTATAATTTTAATGTCATAATGTTAGTTCTTCTCTACGCCACGCTAATATAAGCTACTTGAAATACTAATCCTGCACAGATAAAGTCGCGGGCACCAGCTAGTCACTTATAGTTATTGGTAGCGCTTACGACCACCATCCCTTGCGTTCGTATCTATCCATGATAGTACTCTGTATTTTTTATTTATTTATTCCATTAAGTTTGTCTGTTCATTCCTTTATTTCCCAGATACACTAGTAATTTTATATATATTTCATTTTCTTTTATTTCTTAAAAGAATACATTTTGTCTGCAGAATTCAGTTTTAGTATCAATAAACACTAGATTTTTATCTACATTTTCCCATTTCTCCTTTCTTTTACAATTACTTCTCTATCTACGTTACTACATCAATTTTGAGGGGTAAGGGGGGTGTGGGAGCGGGGGCGGGAGCGGAAGTGGGAAGGGGAGCGGAATCTCTAGTCCACGCAAGCGGAGCCGCGGGGGACCGCTAGTATTAATTATTGTTCTAAATAAAGGACCCCTTTCCATTGGCGTATCACTTAATGTTACTGGTGGGTGGGCCCAGAACGTCCATCATCCTTTTCAATCAAGACGAGATTTAGTACATTATATACACTATTGTTAAGAATTAGCCTGTGTGACTCTGACATATAATTAAGATATTTCCTCTCTGCAAATAGATTATCAAAGGAATTTATATACCACCTAGATACTTGAACAAACGCTGTGCATCTCGCATAGACAACTCAGAATATCAACCTAGGCTTCTCTGAGAAAAAAATAAGTAGCCCTCCTACTTACGTAAGGATAAAAATATACCACTATTACGTAAGTAGCCGCCCCCATTATAAATGGTGTGCCGGCCACATTATTAAGTAGTTTGGTTACTTAGTAATGTGGCTGGCTACTGAATCAGTTGTAGGTGACACCATTTATAATGGGGACGGCTACTTATGTAATAGTGGTATATTTTTATACTTATGTAAGTAGGAGGGCTACTTATTTTTTTCTCAGTGTAGGATTGCTAGATGATAATTTGATAAAAGAGGTCTGATTTTTATTTTATTTTATTTTATTAGGAAAGCTAACAGCTATTTTCACAAAATGTTACAATGTATAGATAAATATATGCCAATAAAAAGCTTCCACCTGATGGGTCTAAAAAGGAGGATTTTCTGTAAAAAAGGAGGACATTCACAATTAAACGATTTTTTTATATTGTTTTACTTTATTTTAATCATATTTAGCTGAGCTGCCCATTTTTGGGTTTTCAATAAAAAAAGTGTCATGTTTTTGAAGTTGTATTGAGTAAGAATTCAAGATTTAACTAACTGAACACTTAGTCTTAGTAGGCGCACGTGTTTTAGCAAAAAGGAGGACTTACAGTAGGTAAGGGAGGACGGGAGGACAAAACATGGAAAAGGAGGACATGCCCTCCTTTTGGATACCATCTGGCTACGCTATCCTAGGCAAGCTTTCAGTCAGTCATATTTAAGTTCTCATCTGGTAATTCGGTGTAGAAAAGTATACATTGCCCCGTGAAATCTGTATATTAAAATGCATTGTATTTACTTCAGTTTCCTGTTATTGGGTAATAAGCTCTATATTCATGCTACGTTGTGTATGTACAACCCCGCAAGTTAAAAAAGATTGTTTTGTTTTGCTAGTTGTGGCAGTTTGCCAAGGAAATGTAAGTTAGCCAAAGGAAACTTCACGATAAATTATATTTGTCTTATTTATGAGGTAACGGGGAATGTTTGCGGTGAAAATGCAGTTTTTATATTAAAACCACCTCGTTCCTCATTCACTATGAACGTTTTTCAGTCGGAGCACTCTAAAATGAATGGAGTTTTGTTCTAGGATCAAATTGGTGACGTTCTCAAAATGGCTGGAGTACGCAGTGAGATGAATAAAAGTAGATGCATGAGAAGGTTGACTCTAGATTTAATATTTTAATTTTGATCAAATATAAAAACAAGGAAACAATCCATTGATAAATCGCACATGAAACTATAGACCGTCTATGTATAAATTGTTAGTTCATGATTATGTAATATATATTTTCAAACTTTATTAAAAATAGGTATATTTCTTTATCAAATTTGGTACTGAACGCATTATACTTGTCCTTTCGGTTACTCTAAGGTTGACTGGAAGAGATCTCTAAGTGGGATAAGTCCGCCTTTGTACACAGTTTAATTCCTATTTTATTATTATTGTTATTTTTGGTACAATAAAGCGTTTACATACATACATACATACATACATACATACATACATACATACATACATACATACATACATACATACATACATACATACATACATACATATATATATACCGTCATAACTCAAAAAGTGTTGAGTTATGAATACCAAAAAAAAAACGTATTCGATTTCCTCTATCTTTGCTTTTCATTATGTAAACAGATAATCATTGTCTTAGTAAATAAGTCAAAATTGCGTACTTTTTTTTTATTCGATTTGTTCTTAGTCTAAAGTCTTTACATTTATGATACACTAATTGGTTATTAAAGTAGATAACAGATGATTTTAAAATGTGTATCTATTATCTAGCTTAATAATCAATTAGTGTCAATTAGGTGAAACTATGAGCTACGAAAAATTATTTTGCTTCACGGTATGAGGTTTGGATATATTTTTGTTGAGATCTCTAATTAGTGTAACAAAATCTGTCGGTTTTATGTGACTCTTGGTCTTGTCAGCATTTCCAAGATAATGCTATTGAGTGCTGTTTTCTTTGAAAGTTTGTGAATAGACTGAAACGATGTCTCCGCTCCGGCGGGCTTTGAGTCTCGCATCTAAATCTTCAACTTGTGTCGAGTCAAGATTTAAAGACTACTTTTAAACTTATGTTACTTTAAGTAGAGTCTCATTCAAATGAAATGTCGAATCCAGTTTCGTCTCATGAACCATTGCTGTGTTTTCTCAACTATCGTCACAACCCTGACACAAGCGAACTGATTTAATCACATACTGTTACACGTGCGTGTGTGTGCTTAAATAATGGCAGGGCTGCTCCACCCAGCCTACGAGAATAGTCGATCGAGAGAGCGACAACGTTATACGTATGTATGTATGTTTGTATGTAAACGCTTTATTGTACCAAAAATAACAACAACAACAATAATAAAATAGGAATTAAACTGTGTACAAAGACGGACTTATGCCACGGATCTCTTCCAGTCAACCTTAGAGTAACCGAATACGTCAACAACGTCTTTGTAACTTTGTAACTTATAGCGTTGTTCGCTTGGCGCCGTTTGATAGCGCGCTGGCGAAGCGGCAGCCCAATGGTACTTACTGCCAGCTGTGCTCTATTTTGTGGGCGACATTAAGGTACAGATACACATGCTCACTAGTCGCACGAGAGCATGCGATTTTCGAGCAAGTGCTACCAATTCGCATGTGTATACAGCGCGTGCGACTAATAAGCATGCTTATTTTGAGCATGCGACTAAATCGGAAGCCGGTTGATTTTTGAGCATGCTACCTGAGGTGCGGGGGGAAGGGGGTGTGCTAGTCGCACGTGTGAACGTGTTTGCTGCATTAGTGTGCGAGTTCTGAATAGATTTGTAGAGTTCATTTTGCAAGAAACTGTCATAATAGAACGTTGTTGATCACTCGGTTCACTTATAGGAGTATAATTTTCAACTTGATAGTAATTCATTTTAACGGAAAATCCTGAATATGTGTATTTGATATGCATGGTCCTTAGTCGCATGCTCATAATTAGCATGCTATATCAAAGAAAGTGTGAACACGCTATGAGCATGCTACAAATAAGCATGCTCATGATCATGCGACTAATGAGCATGTGTATCTGTACCGTTAAACTATCAGAGAGGTGGGTATCACTGCTTTTCGTAGTCATATTTAACGTAGTTTCAGATAACTCCACAAAAGTGAGTTAGTTACTGTATTTATAAGATTCATCAGAGAGGTGAGTATTACTTCTTTTCGTAGCCATATTTAACGTAGTTTCAGATAACTCCACAAAAGTGAGTTAGTAACTGTATTTATAAGATTCATCGGAGAGGTGAGTATCACTTCTTTTCGTAGCCATATTTAACGTAGTTTCAGATAACTCCACAAAAGTGAGTTAGTAACTGTATTTATAAGATTCATCGGAGAGGTGAGTATCACTTCTTTTCGTAGTCATATTTAACGTAGTTTCAGATAACTCGACAAAAGTGAGTTAGTAACTGTATTTATAAGATTCATCAGAGAGGTGAGTATCACTTCTTTTCGTAGCCATATTTAACGTAGTTTCAGATAACTCCACAAAAGTGAGTTAGTAACTGTATTTATAAGATTCATCGGAGAGGTGAGTATCACTTCTTTTCGTAGTCATATTTAACGTAGTTTCGGATAACTCGACAAAAGTGAGTTAGTAACTGTATTTATAAGATTCATCAGAGAGGTGAGTATCACTTCTTTTCGTAGCCATATTTAACGTAGTTTCAGATAACTCCACAAAAGTGAGTTAGTAACTGTATTTATAAGATTCATCGGAGAGGTGAGTATCACTTCTTTTCGTAGTCATATTTAACGTAGTTTCAGATAACTCGACAAAAGTGAGTTAGTAACTGTATTTATAAGATTCATCAGAGAGGTGAGTATCACTTCTTTTCGTAGTCATATTTAACGTAGTTTCAGATAACTCGACAAAAGTGAGTTAGTAACTGTATTTATAAGATTCATCAGAGAGGTGAGTATCACTTCTTTTCGTAGCCATATTTAACGTAGTTTCAGATAACTCCACAAAAGTGAGTTAGTAACTGTATTTATAAGATTCATCGGAGAGGTAGGTATCACTTCTTTTCGTAGTCATATTTAACGTAGTTTCAGATAACTCCACAAAAGTGAGTTAGTAACTGTATTTATAAGATTCATCGGAGAGGTAGGTATCACTTCTTTTCGTAGTCATATTTAACGTAGTTTCAGATAACTCCACAAAAGTGAGTTAGTAACTGTATTTATAAGATTCATCAGAGAGGTGAGTATCATTTCTTTTCGTAGTCATATTTAACGTAGTTTCAGATAACTCCACAAAAGTGAGTCAGTATTTATAAGATTCCACGACTCAGTTAAAGACGCGCAACGTTTCACATTTTATGGAAGAATTTATTCAAAAGAATTGCGAGGATCTAAAACGAATTCGTTTCCTTATCTCCGTCGTAAATAATTATGATCATAAATTGTTAAGGAGCCCGACTGCGTCGCGAGGTATTTACATTTTAACTTGTTGTAGCTGCCCCGGACACGGGCGGCCATCGCACTCGCTACACAGCGATTGTGGAATGATTTATTCACTGTCTTAAAGGAATTTTTTATCTTAACTTCAAAGTAACTAACATAATGGAGTTTTTCAAAGCCTGAATATATGAATGAGGCAATTAACTCGTGTGATTACTTGAGACCTTTCCTGGAATCTTCTACATAACCTGAATTTGTTACACAAATTACATTTCTTTCTATCTAGATTTTTATCATCTAGTTATGTGCGGTACTTTGAAATTCTTGTTTATTCTACATAATATTATAAATGCGAATGTTTGGATATTTGGATGCTTGGATGTTTGTTACTCAATCACGCTTCAACCACTGGACGGATCGTGATGAAACTTGGCACACATAAACGTTAGATACTAGAATAGGATATAGGATAGTTTTTATCCCGAAAAACATCCCATTCTTACGGGAAATAATACATAATAATTTGTGATGTTAAGATGTCCACGCGGACGCAGTCACGGGCAATAACTAGTAGAAAATAAATTATAGTTTTGTCATCTTGTGGAGTTGTCTGTCCTTGTTATTTTACAATTATATACAGTTTCACTTAGAGCTTATTATATAATTATGTATGTACTAGCTGTTGCCCGCGACTTCATTCGCGTGGATGAGTTACATATGGTGCGATAAAATTCTGCCTCAGATAGCCGACATACCAACTGACAGCTTCCACAAATCATTGCTTTTCTGATGTTATAAACAGAACTTCCCAGAAAAATCTTGAAATGTTAAAAACAATCTAGACCAATTACAGTCACACATTTTCATAGTTCATTTAAAAAAAAATTTAAAATATTGTAGAACATTCTGGCAAAATATGGAATATTCCAGAAAAGTTCTCAACACTGTCACTCACAAACGCACATAACGCCATTCAGCACAATCTCGAGTTCATATAAGCCGTACAATGTGTTAGAAAAGGATAGAAGTATCCCATCACACATTTTTACCACCCACATTCACCCACCGTAACCAGACTCCCTTGCAAGTGTAAACTAAGGGCTATCTACCACTGTGACCATAAGTGGGTGGCAGTGGGTGGTTATGGAGAAAAGGCTGGACATACATACACACACTTTCCTTTTATATACGAGTATATATTAGATAGATTATTATATTAGATTTTGGATCACTTAAGTTCTTAAATAATAAATTATCTTAACATTATAGTTATATTTAAGTAGGTCGAATACTTACCTAAGAGTATATACTTTCAAATCCGTTTCTTAATGTTAGACTTCTCTGTCATTTTAAAGGTTATTTCCATTATTGAAATGGATAACTAATGTAGAGCACCTTACGCTAAAAGAGGATCAAAGCTACCTTAATGTATTTCTACTGAAATAGCTCGCCTATTGACTACCGAAGAAGGATTATATATGTCGGCGAAATGATAAAAGAGGAGCTGATTTGGAGGCACAGTGCATGTTCGTCGTGCCGTTCGGCTTATCATCGGGAACACGCGCTGATGGAACGTCGGGTATAACTGGCGCAGGCGCATACTCGAGACAGGCTTCGATGGAAAGGCGTGCGGTGCGCAGGCGTTACGCTGACGGATCGTCTGCCTTCTAAAATCGTTACTTGATGATGTAGTGTAATTTCCTGTAGCGTCATTTAAGCGAGTAAACGTGTTAACTTTTAAACGGTATTAAACTCAATTTGGGAGCCCACAGAGAGGCAGAACCAGAAACCTACGACATATACTAGTTGAAAATGCAGTATGCAGTTTCAGTTAAATCTGAAGAAAATTTTATGCCTTATACATTTCGATATGAATCTCTATATATTTTTACTAAGTATTTACCATGTTCTAAAATTATAAATTTCTCTTCTTTCACCTGCAATACTCTTTCTCTTTTTGCCGTGTGGTTTCCGGTAGAGTAGAATAGGACCTCTCCAACTCTTCCCGTGGATGTCGTACAAGGCGTTAATGATGATGATGTAAACCTATCAGGAATAAAGGGAAATAAAAAAAACATCAAATTTGTTATCGACTTAACTGAAACTACATTAAGTGTTCCGGGATTCTTCTTGGAAGGTGATAGATTGTGACAGACAGTACAGAAGACGCCCAGTTCAATAAAGATAACTCGGGTAAACACATATGTATGTGACCCTACAAATGTATTGCGTCGGAAATCTGGTAATTTGTTTAAAATAATAAAGCAATCAGAAGCACAAAGCACTGGGAGCCGGGAGCGAGCGCAAACAGCCTTTATTACAGTTGGCAAGCGAAAGGGTCGGGATTTTCGATTGTGAAATTGTCGGTTTTCGCTCAAGTTGAAAGTTAAACAAGTAATATTTTCTTGGCTGGTACAAGTCACGGCTTCAGGCAAAGATATTTCAGTTTTTGTAAGTTTTCTGTCATCCATCATCATCACCATGCCTTCCCTAATGAACACCACTACAGTTAGTGCTCCGTCCTCAGCAACCAATCGCATTTGGTCTTATCTTATCTTCTTAGGGGGCCAGGAAGACCTGGCGACACTTCGACCCTCAGGATCTTTTGTACCAAACCCCTGACCACCAACGGTGCCCCAAGCCGATTTGGTGGACTTCACATACGCCTCAGAATTTCTTCTTCGGCATATGCAGGTTCCTTACGATGTTTTCCTTCACCGAAAAGCCTGTGGTATTATAAATAAACCGTACTTAAGTTTCGTAAAACTCATTGGTACGGGCGGGGTTTGAACCCACGACCTCATGAACGTGAGGCGAGTGCACAGCCAACCGGCTACCACGGCTCTATCACATTTGGTCACCTTCTTTAGGTCCTCGGTCCACCTGGCAGCAGGGCTTTCTACGTTCAGCGTTGGGCTATCAGACAGAAAGAATTCTGTCAGGAACTAGGTCTGTGCGGCATCCTAAATTAGTATTTCCGTTTCCAAGATTAGAAGCCTTTAAGGTGGTTTTCGTTTTGCGGTAATTAAATGCTGGAAAGGTCTAAAAGTAGCTAAAACATCAACCTCGTTCAAAAAACTGTGTAAGGAATTGTCTGGGAAAAAATCTGCCTGCATCTGGTCTATGTGATTCATTGGTAGGACCTACAGCCTATTTATTACCAATGAGATTTTTTTTATAAATATGTTCGTAAGTTCAAAGTGCAAAGAGGCGATCCATCGTCTCTGCCTACCCCTCTGGGACTAATGCGTGAACATTATGTATGTATGTATGTATGTATGTATGTATGTATGTATGTATGTATGTATGTATGTATGTATGTATGTATGTATGTATGTATGTATGTATGTATGTATGTATGTATGTATGTATGTATGTATGTATGTATGTATGTATGTATGTATGTATGTATGTATGTATGTATGTATGTATGTATGTATGTATGTATGTATGTCTGTAACACTTGCAATGAGGCTTACACTTTGGCAGAGAACGATCACGACTCCCTTTGCTAAGGCTTCTCATCTCATCATCATAATAATCATATAATTACATCAGTTAAGTACTTTTACATGTACTTGCTTTGCTATTTTGGGGATGAATAAATTATCTTTTAAACTCCGATCATAGTCCAATGATGCTTTATTCATAAACACCAAAATGTTCAAAAGTACAATTTTGAGCAGATCAGTTTGCGTTCACTAATATGAAATCAAGGTTTATGATTATAATTCTGTAAACCTTCCAGAGAACTATCGACGTGAAGTGAACAAAGAACTCACTTCATGTCGATACTGCTCTGAAATTTTTACAGAATGCCAATGGATTAGGTTTCGAAGTGAGTGAAGTCACTTGAGTGAGACTCGCACGTGAGTTTGTATTTTATAGAGAATAGCACTACTGATGGGTAGGAGTGAGATGTGGGATGCCGAGGATATACTTAGATATGAGTGACAGCAATCTAGGCTCCAATCGCTGTCCTCTCCTCCTCTGAGTCCATCCCCAGTGAGATGACAGCGGAGCGCTCCAGTGGACCTGTTTGCGCGATTTTGTTTAAGCGACGGCGCATTGTTGTCGACCCCATGCTGCCGGCTCCGCGTCGCGCATCGCCCGGAGCAATATGCTGATTCAGTTTTAATGTTCAAAACTGCCAGTTGTTGCTTTACGAATGGGCATTCTTGAAAGATGGATAGTGAACGATGGATACTGATGAACTGAGACCCCGTTATCGCGGATTCTCGAATGAAATTTTTTTTAGGATAATTATTATGTTTATATATTAGAAATCTGTAAATTTGTAATGTTAAACTTATATTCTACTCTATTATATATGTCGGCGAAATAATAAAAGAGGAGCTAAATTGAAGGCACAGTGTGTGCTCGGCGCGCCGTTCGGCTTTGTGCGGCGATCGTCGCGAGCACGCGCTGACGGAACGTCGGGTATAACTTGCGCAGACGCAGAACCGAGACAGTCTTCGATGGAAAGGCGTGCGGTGTGCAGGCGTTACGCTGACGGATCGTCTGCCTTCTAAATCGTTACTTGATGATGTAGTGTAATTTCATGTAGTGTCATTGAAGCTAGTAAATGTGTTAACTTTGAAACGGTGTTAAACTCAATTTGGGAGCCCACACTTTCGCGGAACCAAGAACCTACGACATATATTTTTGTGAACTAGCTGTAGATTTCAGAATGAATAAGTAAGATAAGCGGAAGCCGCTGGATGCGGAGGGCGGAGGACCGGGTGTGGTGGCGTTCATTGGGGAAGGCCTATGTCCAACAGTGGACGTCTAAGGGCTGATATGATGAAAATAAAATAGGTAAATAAAATTCCATATTGCACTTTAGCGACTTTTGGGTTTTTATCCCCCAACCCCCCCACCTCTGGACAAAAAGTAGTGCATCGATAACTCAAAAGTCAATAAACTACAATATGGAATCCTAACAAACCTGGATACCCCTTCCTGTACCCGCGACTGGTCATATGGGACCAACGATCTCTGTGTACTACTAGATGGAGCGTTCCAAACAATCGCTCTGTTCCACGCAAGTAGCCACAACTCTTTCACATTCACAATGAAACTTGTGCAGTTACTACTCAAAACATTTAATTATTTACTAAATATTGACATTATGTAGCGTCAATATTTAGTAATAATTAAATGTTCTGCGTAGTAACTATACAAGATTCATTGTGAATGTGAAAGAGTTGTGGCTACTTGCGTGGAACAGAGCGATTGTTTGGTACGCTCCATCTAGTAGTACATAGAGATCGTTGTATGGGACCAATATACATTTGCGCAGCATTCACTGGCACTACATCCAGGAAGTCAACAGGGTTATGATTCACAACGACAATTTCAGGGAGTAATACAAATCTCACTTCAATTTCCATAAAAAATAATTGCTCTAAAATCAGTGTATGGACCTCAGGTATGGACAGACACACCTGTCGAGAAGACTTAAACATAAATAATTCCCGCCCTCCGTTGCGTTTATAAGAATTTCTCATTTTTTCGTCACAAATTTATAATTTACCTTCGTATAAAAAAACAGAGATGACGAATGAAAATTGTATAGACGTCAACATGAGTTACCAAATACACCATCACAGGGGCCGTAATTCTTTATTAGATCCAGTAGTTCAGTTTTTACAAAAAAAAAAAAAAAACAGGTAGATGCTGAAAAACATTTGTATTACTTGCAAAGTGGACACCATTTTTAGAAAAGCATTTTGGCTGTCTGCCTGTTCGCCAGATATCTCAGCAACTGCTACATTAATTGCCCTGAAATTTGGATAATAATACAAAACTGTCATTTAACATTTAACATTATGTTCAATCGTTTTTCATTATTTCTAAATCATTCAAACTAGCTGTAAATGAATACAAAAAAAATTATGCATTTTTAGAAAAAAAAACTAATATTATTTCTACAAAATCTAATAAGGGATGTTAATAAGCGTACACTTTGCTGTATTTTGATGTTTTAAAACTTTGTCAAGATAATTTAAAGATATAGTGCTATTAGTGCTATGTAACAACGCAGACGTGTAAACAGTAGAAGTTCTATTTTGTCTCGTTGGGTACCCGCGAAGCGATATCTCATGTTTTGTCTAAGAAAATTGTCTACTTGTTTGTGAACTTGTGTTGTGTCAGTGAATAAATGTCTATCTATCTATCTTGTGCTCGTTACGTTTCTTTGTTACTAGAGCGAAAGAAAATATAAGATCAAGTCGCGGGTCGGAGTAAAGAGGCTGGCGGGCCGTCGTGTGTACGGCCCTGCGTATAGTACCAAATTTAATATACGTTCTGGGAGGCTGTTCACCGGAGCTGCGTTACTCGACATCAAATTGGTCGGTAATGGTACGCCTGGAAAATACACTTTTGTGTATTGTAAGAGGTTAATATTGTGGAAACCATTACGACATTATATTACAAACGAATGAGAGACAAAAACAGTCGGCATGTCAGAATAAAGGCGTTTTTATTCAGTTACTAGCTGTGCCCGCGGCTCCGCTCGCGTGGATTACAAGATCCGCTCCCATTCCCACTTTCGCTCTCTATCCCGCTTCCACTCAGACTTTAAATGCAGGTCCAGGTCCAGGTCCAGGTCCAGGTCCAGAATCGCTCCCATTCCCACTCCCGCTTCCGCTTCCGCTCCCGCTTCCGCTCCCACTCCGGTCCCGCTTCCACTCTCGGTCCCGCTCCCACACCCACTCCCTTTTCCCACGCCCGAGCCTACGCCCACTCCCATTCCCACTCCAATTCCCACTCGCAGCTCCAAATGTAATCCAAACTCATCGCAATCTGAATAGTACGGAAATACTATTATTTGCAATATAGTGCATACTAACACAAAATAAAACGCGCGACCGCCGCTTTACGTACTTTGTGATACTAACCTTACCTACTAATGTATTTAAAAACTAAAAATGTCTATAACTTTTGATTGAGTTAGCCAATTGCGATGAAATAAAGACTAAATGTTAAGTTAAGTTAAGCCCCATGTTTTTGTGAAAAGTCCATCAAAATCCGTTCAGTAGTTTTTAAGTGATGCGTGCACAAACTCACAGACAAACAGAAAACAGATAAACAGACAAAAATTCCAAAAATGATTGAAATGTGTTCTATTACTTATTCTTAGACCCCGCAATTTTTTTTTTGCAAATATATTCAATGTACAGACACGCGATGTTTACGATTTTATTTATTAGATGTATGAGATCCGAGACTTCTTTTGAATATATATGGTCCAGACGTGTGTCTAGAAATTACGTAAGTAGATAAGAATGTAGTGATTAATACAGAGCATTTCATACAATCACACAACTATAAAATAAGCGATAATTTGAATGACAAAGATGCCTGGTACTAATGTTGATTCAGCTTCGCACAATTTTTATATAATTGTATGCAAACTTAATTTTAAAAGATGTGTTGCGTGAAGTTTGTTGCGCCGTTTCTTCTTCACAGCGCTAACACCTAGGAAGCGGTAGTCGATAAAAAAATGACGTGTATAAATGTACCGAGTGTACTCATATGCAATAAATGATTTTGACTTTGACTTAGAATCGAAACACTCTCAAACTCTATATAGTTTCATATATAGGTAGGCCAAAATGTCTCGATATGGAATTTACTGTTTATTTTGTCTATTGCGTCACGATAATCGACTCTAGATCCCACATATAGAGATGATTGATAGCATATATAATATGTCTCATGATGTCATTCTCAAATACGCAGAGTAAACGCAGTGTTGCACGCAACTTCGAATAAAATGTCACCTTCATAAAGCACCAATTAAAAAGTAAATTAAAAGTTGCCAGCACTGAAATTAACACAACTCGGTCGAGCGCGCTCAATTAAACAGTTTATGCGTTAAATCAGGGCCGCCCAGATTCGGCTCGGAGTTGAAATTGAAAACACCTGGCGCGCCTTTTGCATTATGAAAATGTGCGAGCGAGTGATGAATTTTTAATGCATTTTCTGTAATAAGCTTTTAAAAGTATTTAAAGGACCATCATACCAGATTAAATATTTCTACCTCCTGAGGTGTTTTTGTTTAACTCCTACTTGTTTAATAATGCTCATCGCAGTTTCATTGTTAGTCCTAAATAGCTTTTGTATTTTAAATTTTTGTAAGGGCAAAAAATACTCAACTATTTATATTATGTAAAGAAGCGGCCTTGTGGTTTCCGGTAGAGTAGAATAGGACCACTCCAACTCTTCCCGTGGATGTCGAACAAGGCGACTGAGGGAACACATTATAAAACATCAGTCAGGCCTCCCCAACCTGTCTGGCCAGCGCGGGGAGTGTAGGCCAAATCCTCCGTCTGTCTCCGGCAGATGAGAGTGGGTTGTGCTCCTGCAGTGGAGACAAAAATAACCTGATGATGATGATGAAAAGCAAAAAAAAATACTCTCAATCAAGAAATGCTCTGCTCATTCTGCTAAATAATTGAAACGACGCAATTCCATTCGTAGTACTCAGTATCCAAAGTTCATTAGCAACACCAATTTATTTGTTAACGGCTGCAAAAGCAATTCCGCCGTGTTGCGATAATGTTGCCGGGCGATAATCGGCGCGCGCCGCGTCACGCGACGTTTCAATGGACGTGCAATATGGGGCGGGCACTCGATGGCTCCCATTTACGTCAACAAATTATGTGACGTTAATTGCATAACGTGTTACGAGGGACAATTACTTAGCGATTAATTGATTACCAAGCTATTCAGGCCTGCAAAAAAGTCTGTAATTTTTATTAAATTAAATATATTCACAGTTCCCTTTCATGCCGTGTTATGGGGGGTAGTAATGTGTGGGCCGCAAGGACGTCATCAGACGATAACCAAACGTAAACGAAACGTAGACAGAACGCACACGCTAGGTACTCAGATGTTAGGATGTTTGCGTTTAAGGTAAATGTTCTATTGTTATTATTGATTATAAATGTTCGCATGTGTTTCTTTTTGGTTGATTGTGTATCCGTACAATGGGTATTTATTGTGAAAATATTGCATATTTCTACAAAGTATTTCAATAAGTACCTTTCTGCCAACTTTTTAACAGACGCTATTTTGACAGCAGCTGCGTTTCGTTTTTACCTGAGAGAACTGTCAAAATGTAGAAACGTTCGTTCCATCTACGTCTGACGTTTGTTTAAACGTTAGCTACGGCTGAAACGCAGCTGAAGCACGAACGTTGCGCGCAGCGGAGTACGAATAGTGTTAAAGCCTGCGTTTCAGCTGCAGTTCAGTTGCGTTTTGTGCGAAAACGCGTTAGTAGAATTGGCCCCCAGTTCGATTGAGAGTTTGATTGGCGACACAAACAGTGACATATGTCAGTGTCGATCGGTAATGTCATTATCAGCCGGAACACGTCCACTGCTAGACATAAGCCTCCACATTAGAATGCCACTTTGGGTAGGCCAGTGGGGGATTTGCCTTAAACACCACGCTTGGCAGGTGGATTGGTGATCGCAGTAATGATCACAGGAGAACGCTTCTGCCCGTCAAATCCCTTAGCAGCCTTGATAAATCCCACGGGAAGTTTGGTGGTGGCCTATTCTAAGCCGGGAACCACACGGCCACAGTTTAACAAAGAGATAAAATAATAATAATAATATGTGGGGACATTTAATACACAGCCACCTAATCCCAAACTGATAACAAAAATATGGGTGTCAGACAGCTGATATACATACATAAATACATAACATAATATATAAATAACATCTAGTCACAAGACAAACACAAGTGCTCATCTCACGAATGTTTGCCCTGCGCGGGATTCGAACCGCGACCCCGAGCTTCGCAGGCAAGTGGACTACCGACTAGGCTACGGGGCCGATTAAAAAAAAATAAAGTTCCAACTATTAGATTATTCAAAAACTTCTCACCTCGTTTATAAAGGTGAATTCCACTAAGCTCGGAGCGATTCAAGGAATTCCCGGATCCTGTTGGCTCCGGTGTGCACCGCAAATATTATCTGGCGCCGGGAACGTCTGATTTGTATGAATTATTCATGTGGGAGAGCGGCCGCCTGTCTCGCAAGACGGCTGCGAAATCTGGTAATAGTGGGCGATGATCTGCGGCTTATAGCTGCATCGGGTGTATGCAACGGTTAGTTGTGAGGTATTATAACAGACTAGTTATCTCTACCTACCTACAAATGGAAAATGGAACGCACCATGGACGGGTAGCAGCGTTGGTGACTCGCCCAACAGACAGCCCACATAATGGATGTTCTACTAAGCTATGGATATTAAACAAGGATGAGATAGTTCACAAATATAACATCCATTCCGGGATCAACTTGTAATAGCGATTGAGCAAAGTTGTCTGTACTTTAACCACAGTCTTCTTCAACAGCTTTATAATGGACGCCATTTTGTTTTTCGCCCAAACTGCACTTTGCACTCAAATTTTAATGAAGAAAAGTTTTTATTTAAAAAGTAATATTTATTAGATTATTAAGGAATAAAGTGACGTAACATTTATATTGATCTTAATAATATTTAAAAAATTACAAAATAATAAATCTTGTTCGCCTAATTGTTTTGCATAGTATAATGAAAAATTTGAAAGCTGAAAATATTAGGAAAAATTCTAGTAAGCGAATTTGATGGATAGCAACAGTGTCCTGGGATTACCTCGCCCACTTAACTTAACTCTGGTCTTAACAAACTTAATCGTAAAATATTTTTATGAGGAAGCTCTGTTCTGCATAATTAATACAGGCTTAACACAGGGCCAACTAATTAATTTAGGAACTAGTTCCATAAACATACAAGTTACAATGTAACAAGTCTTCTAAACGTAAACGTAAAAAGTAATTAAAAATATAAGTATATAATTAAACTACGTTAGTGAAACATATATACTTACAATAATAACTAATAACTTTACTTAAAAATCGATTACATTACAAATGTTTGTGTGTGAGACTGCTCCCCTCAGTTAAACTGAGAATTCAGTTTTGTGGGGTTTTTCTGTAACTTTAGTAATGTTTTTTGAATAAAAGATTTTTATTATTATTATTATTATTCTCTCTAGAAATATCTGCGTTAAAGTACATTGCCCCCATTACCCCAAGAAGTGGAATTTGCTATACTTATCGTCCGTCAAACCAAAGTATCACTGTTAGTCACTAAGTTTCAGTTATTAATTAATTAAATAAATAAATAAATAAATATAAATATGTCAGACATTCACACCAATTATCCAGTCCCAAACTAGGCAGAGTCTGTGCTATGGTTACTAGATAACGGATAGAAATACTTAAATAAATATATAAACATCCAAGACTTGGGTACAAACATTCATTTTCATCATACGAACATTTGCCCCTAGCGGGATTCGAACCCGCGACCTTCGGCGTGGCAGTCCGAGAGCTACCCGTTCCGCCACGGAGGTCGTCAAATTAGTTATCTATCATGAGAAGAGCCTGGAATTTTCATGGCAAAGATTCAAAGTCAAAGGAATCGTTCATCGCGATTTATTGACTTTTCAAAGATATAGATATTACTGTATAAATAGAAGATAATAATTACAGCTAGATTACCTACTGGCAAAGGGAAAAAAAAGGAAAATTTTATCCAAAAAAGAAGATACATTTTGAATACATAATTGACAAATATATCCCTTGACATGTGCAGTTTTCACTTCCGTATGACTTTAAAATCCGGCTACTTTGCATATAAAGAAAACAAATTTAACTTAGTAATTTTGATAGTTTTGGTTACGGCTGTCCTACTCCCTAACGGGTCCTGCCACATGATTTGATAAACGTTTGATGTCTGACTATCGTTTAGTTTGACGCCTGTCATAAGTCACTTGACACAAAGAGACACAAGAGGGTAAGAAAGGCTTTTTAGTTCGGCATATATTAGCCGAAATCCTTACGGAGTAGGGCCCTGATCATCAGACATATAAATCAAAGTCAAAGTCAAAATCTCATTTTATCGACTACAGCTTCCTAGGTGTTAGCGCTGTAAAGAAGAAACAGCGCAACAAACTTCACGCAACACATCTTTTAAAAATTGAAGTTTGCATACAATTAATAAAGATTTTGCGAAGCTTAATTAACATTAGTACCAGACATCTTTGTCATTCAAATAATCGTTTATTTTATAATAGCCTTTCTTACAAAGTTGTTTTTTAATGTGAATCTTAAACTTTCTGTCCGTCATATTTAAGATTTCCACTGGTAGTATGTTGTAGAAGCGTATACATTGCCCCGTGAACGATTTACTGACCTTACTTAGTCTTAACCCTGGTAAAACAAGTTAATTTTTATCTCTTGTATTATAACTATTATGGTCACAGTGCCTCAAAAAGAGAGATAATTTCTGACATATAAAATATTATCTAAAATGAATTGACCAACTACTGTTAATATGCTTATTTCTTTAAACTTTTCTCTTAATGAGTCTCTACAACGCAGATTATAGATTGCCCTAACTGCTCTTTTTTGCAAGATAAAAATTGTCTCTATATCTGCTGCTTGACCCTACAGTAGGATACCGTATGCCATGATACTGTGGAAGTAGCTAAAGTACACTAACCTCGCGGTAGCAACATCAGTTAAATGTCTGATTTTCCTTACGGCGTAGGCGACAGAATATTTCTAGTATGAATATTTATAATAAGTTGTAATATTTTCACCACCATGTCACACCTCTAACAAAATGTACGTACTTGTCTATTAGTATACTTGTAAGTTGTAACTTGTAAACCGAAGCAAGATGCCAGAGTCGCAAAATTACGGGGCCATGAAAAGCTTTTCATCCTGCCTAAGGAAATATGGGGGTCGGCGGCGAAAGTGTTGAATTAAAATGGAAAGACCCCCGGTGAGTGGCGCCCCGGGGGGATTCCTTGACGTCTTGCGCCTTATACACACCGGCGTTAAAACGCCGCGTTTTAGTTGACGCCGGTGCAAAGAATACTAAATATCACAACGTAAAGAAACGCCACTCCCCTCGGCTGGCTGTACGCACTAATGGGCTGATGCCTTTCTAACTTATAGTTAGACGCTATAGTTATATAGTTGGAAAATGAATATTCATCCATAAATGAATTTTCTAAAAAATGAAATTGGTGGGCACGCTGACGTTTAATTTAATTTGTGATAATTTAATACCAAGTGTATCTTTAAATTTTTATTTTAATATTATATACTGACATAGATAGTATGTTATATACTATGACATTATTTGAATTGTTGACATTGTAATTTATACATTATTTTATTTTACCATATTAGAATGACATGTAAAATTGAATTTTTAAGATGTAAAAGTGAAATAAATAAATCTAATCAAATCTAATCTATAAGTTAGAAAGAAAAGCACTTATTTTGTGACGCATAGTCCTTACGTACGGGCTTAAGTAAATAAAATAAATTGTTTAATAGCTCAAACATAACAACAGAACATATTACTGGGAATTGCTTAGCAATTTCTGTATTTTGAAAATAATAATTTTGAATTGACAAAAGATACTACATTACAAATAGGCTACAATACGAGTATGTCGAACGCCTCGTCCGGAACGCCCGTTTGCATTCTCATACGTTTAAATATACATATAGCTGAAACTTAATTAACCCACCTTTATTATGGTCGTGGACTCGGGGCCCCGGGCCTGACACCTCGAATAGTACCTTTACAGCCTTAAAGAGAAATATAGCTCGTCTTGAGCCGGATATCCTGTAGACCATTAGGGAATAAACCTGCTCTAAAATTATTTAAATTTACAGAAAATAGTGAGAAGAAATTCTGGCGAAGACTTCGCATAATGAAATCTTATTTTCTATAGGAAAGTTTGCCTGAAAGAGATCGCTTTAGGCGATAAGCCACGCCCACGCCCACGCCCACAACAGATTCAAATATAGTCCTAACACATCGCAATCTAAATTGCACCGAACATTATTTTATTACATTGGTAACCTACTAATGTATTTGAAAACAAAAAAAATTAATCCCATAACTTTTGATTGAGAGCGCCGATTGCCATGAAGTAAAGACTAAATATTACTCCAAGTCAAGCTCAATTTTTTTTGAACTTTATCAGATTTGGTTTAGTAATCTTTACGTGATGCGTGTACAAACAAACATACATACAATTTGACGACCTCCGTGGCGGAACGGGGAGTTCTCGGACTGCCACGCCGGTGGTTGCGGGTTCGAATCCCGCCTGGGGGAAATGTTCGTATGAAGAAAATGTATGTTTGTATGCAAGTCTTGGATGTTTATATATTTATTTAAGTATGTGTATCCGTTATCCAGTAACCATACCACAGGCTCTGCCTAGTTTGGGACTGGATGATTGGTGTGAATGTCTGAGATATTTATTTATTTATTTAATATTTCGAAAAATAATGCTAATGTGTTCAAGGATTGCTTTTGAAAATATTTTCAATGTAGAGCCTCGCGAAGTTTACGTTGTTATTTATTAAACTTGTTTATCCTACCGCTTCAGATTTACTCTACTCAATGCAACCGTGTAAAACAATATCCAGTAACCAACGATCTCTATGTACTACTAGATGGAGCGTTCCAAACAATCGCTATGTTCCACGCAAGTAGCCACAACTCTTTCACATTCACAATGAAACTTGTGCAGTTACTACGCAGAACATTTAATTATTACTAAATATTGACGCTACGGTTAAATAATGTCAATATTTAGTAAATAATTAAATGTTCTGAGTAGTAACTGCACAAGTTTCAAAGTGAATGTGAAAGAGTTGTGGCTACTTGCGTGGAACAGAGCGATTGTTTGGAACGCTCCATCTAGTAGTACATAGAGATCGTTGCCAGTAACTTGTCGCGTCATCGACCCGCACGTCGTGCAGTACCAACCTATTTACTCCTCGCGCCCAAATTGCAGCCAATACACTTTCCGGTAGTATTTACTTCGGAGCGAGGAACCAATAAACTGCGAAGTGGTTTTATAGTGCCACTGGCTCTCCGACAGCGGTGTTGATTGATTTTTCTTTGTGACTCTTGCGAATAGGAAAGTGCTACCTATCAAAGTAAAATGCGCTGTCATCGATATGCCGCAGGCCGTCATAAAATCAGGCAGATCATGACGCGCCTAGCCGCATCATGATCTGCCGATATTTCTTGTGATTTACAAACTGGCATAAGTATGTATGTATGTATGTATGTATGTATGTATGTATGTATGTATGTATGTATGTATGTATGTATGTATGTATGTATGTATGTATGTATGTATGTATGTATGTATGTATGTATGTATGTATGTATGTATGTATGTATGTATGTATGTATGTATGTATGTACCAAAATTATAAAAAGAAACGTAACCATCAAATATACACTTTCAAGTGAATACTTTAATTCACATATCGTACGGTCGAACGATGCCTGACATAAATCAGGCACAACATGAAATGGTAGCAGATCACGATGTGGGCGCATCATGATCTGCCTGATTTTATGAATGGCCCGCGACACATATACATATATCTTAACTTTATAACCAAGCACACTGCGCTAGAATCTTTCCGAATTTCAGACCGACATGCATTCTGTAAAATGAAATTGCCGGATTTATATATTATCCAAGATTTATTGAGATATTCCTGAAAGTGCATTTAACTATGCAATAATTTTTAACTTTGACAAGTCGCGGGCAGCAGCTAGTTTATATATATATATACAATCAATACAATTCATGTCATTTGAGAATTCATTTCATCATTTTAAAGCCAGTTAAATTTAAATTTAGTTATTTCAGTCAAGTTAAGAAATTGTTTATGACATATGACGACGTAATTCCCAATCCGTAACCGGTTATGGAATGGGAATTATTTTCCCATTTCGTAGCCAGCTATGAAAGTTGGTTACTGAATGGGACGACGCAATTCCCATTTCGTAACTGGCTACGAAATGGGAATTAATTTCCCATTTCCTAAGTTACCAAATGGAATAACGTAATTCCCAGCTCCTAACCGGTTACAGAATGGGAATAAAAGTTACGAAATGGGACGAACGGAAATAATATGATAAATTGAGACACACTCCCTGCTTTTACCTTCTCAGGGGGGCAGGAAGACCTTCGACACTTCGACCCTTCAGGATCTTTTGTGCCAAACCTCTACCCACCAACGGTGCTCCAAGATTTGATGGACTTCACATATGACTATAGAATTTCTTCTTTGGCATATGCAGGTAAGTTTTCTCACGCTGGTTTTTTTCACCGACAAGCCTATGATATTATTGTTGCAGAGCGAGAGGACTGTATCCGTAAATATCCTTAGGTACGTATGATGTATGACCTTCCAGAACGTCTCGACCCTTCCATATGATGTACCTAAAAAGTTCTAGAACATTCGAGACTTTTCCAGAATTTTCCCGAACCTTCTAGAACTTTCCATACTTTTCCATAGTACATCAAATGATATTTCTAGAACATTCTACAATGTTCTACCGTTATCAGTATTCTCGAGAATATTCTGTAGGCACCTACTTAACATCCATAGTTCGGGAACTTTCCATTACTATTATAAACACGTAGCCTTTCTAGATTAATAACGAAAACTGCTCCATACATGGAATTACATAAAAATAATGTTCTCGTATGAGACCGTAATAAGTACCTATAACTATAGCCTATCTCTAAGTACCTAAACTTAACCTACAGAAGGCGAGCTGTTCGTAACAATTATAAATAAACCGTACTTAAGTTTCGAAGAATTCATAGTTATGAGAGGGGTTTGAACCCACTGCCTCATGAACTTGAGGCGACTGTACAACCAACTGGGCTATCACAGCTCTAGACACACTTCCTAATAACTCTGTATGCAAAACGTAAAGATAGTTTATCAACTGTCATCATCATCAGCCTGCATACGTCCACTGCTGAACATAGGCCTCCCCAATAGAGTGCCACTTTTGATGCGCTGTCCAGTGGGGGATTTTTCATAACCACGCTTGGCAGGCGGATTGGCGGTCGCAGTAAAAGTAAATACAGTAACAAATTTTGTGTACAAACGCGAGATTATCTCTAAAAGAGATCTCTTCCAGCCAACCTTACAGGGTGTGAGACAAGACACTAAGAGCGAGGGGGCAAAAAGTGCATAATATACTACATAATAACTAAATACCGGAACTACTTTACACATATTTATAATATATATAGTGGGCTCGATTCTGAAGGGCACACATTTAATTTTTCTAAATTTAAAATTGTCTAATTTTAAGTGGCTGTTAAAAATTTTGGCATTCTGAAGGGCGCACTTAACTAAGTTTAAAACCTATTTAAATTTAACTTGGCGCTAAAAAAGTTGTTGCAATATTATAAAAAAGGAATGAACGATGGAACGAACGAAATGAATGATTACATAGAACATTTCGAGTCCTATGCTTAATTTGTCAACGATTCTTATGCTGTTTTTATTGAATTACATTCAAGACATCATTAATATTATTTTAAAAGATATTTGCGTAATACTAGTTAAATATTTTGGATTAATTTTATAAATTCAGACATGACACTTTTCTCTCGTGGCAACACTAGCTGTGGAAATGTCCGGCCGGCCCGCCATTACTGTTCGTTAACTGATTGACATATCGAAACTACGTATCAAAGCATAAAGTTTGTTGTTATTTGTGGTTTTTATCAATTTTATAATACTTTCGCAGCTCGTCACCTCAATAGTGCTTAACTGGAGAAATAATGTATCTGCGGTACTTGACAAAGTGAAACTATATCGCCGGCTTTCTGTATTACAATCATCGATAAGAGAGACATTTGTACATTTTGACCAATAAATATACGTTCTACCACTCCAAAACGCATCAAGAGGTGAGCATTCCAACCAATGTCAGTTGAGCCGTATTTAGGAAACTGTAGAAAGCTATTCATGTCTTATTACTTTAATTTGAGGTTGTTACATGGGTAGGTACACTTGAAATAAGGCAGGCAGGCACACAGATTAGATTTATACATAAGTTACACATAATATGTTATTCAGTTGCAAATAACCTTTTCATATTAAGAAATTTGTTCATCCATAGCAAGAATAATACATTTTACTTTGTTTACTTTCAGATAGTTATGACATTTTCTTTATTGGGATAGTTTCCTGAGAGCATGATAACCTAGAACCATAGAATACTTAATAATACTACGTATAGAATGGACACTCCCTTCCCCCCGCCAATCACAGCTTCCTCACCCCGCGCCGCAGTTTTGGGTAGCGTTTAGGGCACTAGCCGTCAGGGCTGTATGTATTGCTTGAAAGATAATTAAAAGAATAATTGTGAAGTATTGTGCTGTAGGTGGTTGTTTGATTAACAGTAATGACAAAAAGAGACGATTTCATTCTTTTCCTCCAGAAGAATCGAGGTAAGTAACACATTTTGCCTATTTATTCAAACAATTTGTAGGATTGAATTTTGGTATTATAAGTAATACAAATATAATTTTATACGTTTTGGTTCATTTTATTCTGTTTGATAATGTAAATAAAATGTTATTTGGGATAGACATTGATACAATTTTAATCAATTGTATATTTATTTGTTTGTTGTACGACATTTACACATTTGCGTTAAGTCGCGAGACGCTCGCATCGATGTGGGTCTTTTTGAATTAGGTAACTTGTCACGCGAAATTAAATATGTTTTGTGACAAAACATATTAAATCTTAAAGAGTTCAAGTAGTATTAGTCACGCCTTCAATTAAACCCCACGTTCATCATATCCATGAATTATTCAGGAACCTGCAGATCATCAGGAACTTATTACATTCTAGCGCCCAACGTGGGGTTTAATTGTAGCGTGTAAGAAGATACCTGAATTCTAAAAAAAATTAGGTAAAGTTGGAAAAACACCTAGTTGCAAATTTTATATTTTGTACACTTTAGACTTTAGCGTGTGGTCCACCGTACATACATTCGCATAATTGCCAAGTGTTCATGCTAGTAAAAAAATCGTTTATGTAAATTTTAATTTATGGCAGTCATGCATACAAAAATAAATGTTTTGACTCCCTCTGTTGAAGATATCATGATTATTGACCACGTCGTTGGCTTAGTGGCTTGCTTATTGATTCAAGTACCAGAATACGTGAGTTCGATTCCTTTTATGTATAGACATCTTTAGAGTTCGTCTTAGTCTGGGTACTATATTAGTGAATTGGTCCTTATCTAATTTCAATGGTACAGGAGAATGAGATGTTCTGATCTGAAGTGAATAAAATCAAGTTTGGGATTAGACAAATGTAATGTATAATACATAAAATATATATTTAATTAAATTAACAAATAACGGAACCGACGTCACGTTTGAATTTTCACCTTTTTGATGTAATCGAAATTCAATGAGCGATTGTCTACCGACTTGCGCGGATGTGTAATTGCAGCATAATAAAAAGAAAAAAATGACATGTGTCATACAGTGGCGTGTGACGTGAGCTTACAACGTAACATTGTAGGAACGTTTCCGCAGTTCCTTTTGTTTGGGTATAAAATCTTTTTTTGTTTTTCAGATGTATATACAAAAAAAAATTGTTTCCCAGATGTATATACTGGATTCAAGTGATTGGACGATCCGACTTAAACCATAAAAGTTTAAAGAATGACAGCGTTTGCGATCTTCATTTCTGTGCTTCGGATCGTCTTGCAAAGAAATTAAAAAGAAACGCAGTGTCTACCAACTTTGATGTTGCCACAGTCAGAAAACTCCTGTGATAACACAAAATTTACCTACTCAAACAAATGTGGAAATTTCGAAAATATCCTTTGATAAGTATACCCCTTCTCTCCAGTTCCCGAACTAAGCTATTAAACAGTGAAAACGCCGTCAAATTCTGTTCATTAGTTTCCAAGATTAGCCCGTACATACTCGTACATACATAGACACGATTTTTTTCATTATATTTTTGGACTCCACTGGTCTTAAGGTCTGATTTTTTTTTACTTTAATGTACAGAAACGCCTTTTTACTGTTTTAATATGTGTATAGATTTAAAAAAATTATAATGTGCACAATGATGAGTGTCGTATTTTTTCCCTGTATGTCGAAAAATATTTTATTTTAGCACATGCGCCATGTTTAGTGATATATTTAAATCATAATGAAAGAAAGAAAAAATTACACGCGAGTAGGAATTATTCCATAACAATAGTCCACGACGCTGGCCCAATGCGGGTTTGTGGACTTCACATACGCCTTAGAATTATTACTTCTTTGGCTGGTTTCTTAAGGTATTTTCCTTCACTAAAAACGTTCTTAGTTCGTTCTTTGGCCTGTGCCCGAATTCGAACCCTCGACCTCATAAACGTGAGGCGAGCGCAGTACCAACTAGTCTATCAAGAATTCGTACAGTTTTGTATGGTTGCATAGAGATTTTGCACGTAAATATTGAAAGTTGGAAAAAGATTGTATACCTACGACTTAAATCTCAATTAATCAACCACCTATATAAACTATTTTTATTTTTATGCACACTTTACGCCGCCATCACAAAGTTACTGGTGCCCGCGCCCGGTCCGCGCGGTCTGACACCCCTAACGATTGCCTTAGGCATGTGTGCGTGCGCTGCCGTGTGCGGACACGATTATTGTATTTGTGTAAGAATAGGTAGTCGATTTCCCGCCATCGCATACATTTTGGCACAAGTGTCCGCCCTGTGCTAGAACTACATAACTCAAAGTAGAGGATAACAAGACTCAGAATTTGAAGTTTAAATGAATGTACTGCCATCAACTACAAGAAAAACTGATTTGTCTATTTCAAAATAAATAAAATGTTAGTGGTTAATTTCATATTTTGATTACTATCCCTAAAATAATTAGTATCATCATCATCAGGTTACTTTTGTCTCCACTGCAGGAGCACAACCCTCTCTCATCTGCCGGAGACTGAGGATTTGGCCTACACTCCCCGCGCTGGCCAGACGGGTAGGGGAGGCTTGATTGATGTTTTACAATGTAGCCTGTACTGTTTGTCTAGAGGCTTTGTCGATAGAATCAAATGCCAGAGATTGTGGATTCCATTCCCACTAGGGACAAATAAAATGTACAAGTTGGTCCTGGTGTTATATTTGTGAATTGTCTAATCCTTGTCTAATTCCTATAGACAAGAAATTCCTAGTTGGGGATTAGACACATGTATAAGGGTACCACATTTTATGTGTTATTCAGTTGTAAAGGCATTTCGATAACTTCTTATAATCAAAATCATAACTTATACTAATTAAATTAGTAGACATTAATTGTAACTAATTAGTTGTGCACTTTCAGGTCATATCTTTTCTTGTTAGAGAAAACAATCCAGAGAGAATGATGATTGATGACTATATGATGGACTAAGTACCTGGGACATAATCTTGCTTTTTTAAAGACAATATATCATTTTGTGCCTTCAGGTTCATGAAAAATAAAGCGTTTCTATTTCTATATAAAGTAAACCTTAGTGCTTGATTTGTTTTATTTTGATCATATATTGATCGCACACTATATGATCACTGAATTATGAGGCCATGTGCCTGTATAAAAGTCTGGTGGAAAAAGTAACTAGTAATTTTAGTACCAAAAAGCATTTCCATACATACTAGATGTCACTGCTCGCGTGGACTACAGGATTATTTTTTATACCTTTCTTATTATCTTATCTTTGATCTTACCTAATGTAACAAAATATGTACCTACCAATTAAAACCAGTCCAGAGAAATGTCTATGAATTTTAAAAATATCACATCACATAAATTGAACAGCTTTCTCGAGTTAGAAACAGACAAACAGAGAGTCGTTGCGTTTCATATCCGGATAAAGTAGGGATAGAAGAGCTGCCTTCCTGTGGATGTTGAACAAAGCTACTACCGGATAAAGTATTGTGGAAAAACTAGATTCTTAGAATGCCAAGCCTGCATACCTCAGCTACACCATATTGCTCTATAAACTTCTACATAGGTAGGTAATGTGATCTGATCACTAACCAGCCTCATACCCAACATATTAAATTAGGGCATTGCCTGCCATTACTTTGGGAGAGGCTTCTCCAGCAGTGGAAAATAAAAACATACAAAATAAATAAAATATTAATTTCTGAGTGCATGTTTATAATAAAATTAATAATTGTTTTAAAAATGGTATTCATTTATAACTCAGTCATTCTTCGATTTCAGTGTACCTCTTCGCAAAGGAGGTATCTATCTAACCCCTTTGATTTCAGTCTATTCCAGGCTGCCTCCTTCTGCTGTATCACTGAATTCATTCTCCCATATTGGCTACTGCTCCTTAGATTGACTTGCGTGATTTTGGTTCTTAGTGAGCATATGTCCTGTCCAACGCCATGACTGTTGATTAGTTCTTTTGTGTCCATGATTTTAGTGTTTGTCGAATTTCGGAAGCTTTTATACAATCTTAAGTTTCTTGCCATCATGCTTCTATCCATGGTCCTGCGGCAGGACTCGAGTTTGATTCTGTGCATTTTAGTGAGTGCCCATACCATATTTTGCAGTCATTATTTATGCATACTATTATAGGTTGCTGTTGTTATTGTTTTTTTTTTAATGAAGAAACTCACTTGCAAAAACCTTGTTATGAATGAAATGCATGTACCTACATATACAAACGGTACACAGGTAGGTTGTGATTTCTATGCATTTAACTAGTCTTCAGGTCTTGGCCGTGCGTAGCAGACTAATTCCCGGGTTGAGTACCTGACAACACGTTTGTTAAAATTTCCGTCTAAGGTTCGGAATATTAAAGATAAATCTCTCAGCCAGGGGCCGTAAATGATACGGTGCACACACAATTAATTTCACATCTATGTTGAACTCAATCAAACTTTTAGCCAGTTCACGTTAGCGATGACGTTTACCCTTTTCACCGAGTTTTGTCTCTCCCGTGACGTTTTATTTGCACGTAGTGCTAATCAATTGACAGTTTTTTAGGAATTTATATCATGGTACTCCAACAAATTTCTTCGGTGACACTGGTTTCATTGAAAGTGCTAGATTTAACTACCTAGCTTTAGATTCCCACAATTTTCTACATGAAAAGTTCGAGTCCTTCTTGAACCAAAAAAAAAATCTGCGATATTTAGAGTAAAAAGTCGAAATATCCCTGTAGTTTTGAGG
This sequence comes from Esperia sulphurella, assembly GCA_947086405.1. Taxonomy (NCBI): domain Eukaryota; kingdom Metazoa; phylum Arthropoda; class Insecta; order Lepidoptera; family Oecophoridae; genus Esperia; species Esperia sulphurella. The sequence goes on along the minus strand of OX352277.1, from coordinate 13,555,988 downwards.
TTAAGTGTGACCTCTTTAGGTGACGGTTAAATTTAAGTTATTTTAGTTTGACGTTTATAAATTTACATAGGTTTTGGTGACTCCAGAATGCAGATTAACAAAAGTTGTATCTAAAATAATATTAAAAAAAAACCGCCTAAATTTAAAAACGTCAAGTTAAAATTGGCGCCTTGAGAATGCCAAGTCACGTTAAACTAAAATTAACTCATTTTAATGCATTTTAAATTTAAGTGTGTACCTCTAGAATCAGACCCATTAAATACTTATAATAAATATAATAAACATACATAAATACATACATACCATATTATACTGAGTGAGACAGATAGTGCTCTTTTAGTTTAGTTTTAAAGGATGTCACCGACGTACTATCTCGAATGACCGTCGGCAGTTTATTCCACATCTGCGCCGCTCGGACAGTAAAGGAATTGGAAAAGAATTTGGTGTTGGATTTGGGATAGCTGAGGGTCTTGGTGACGCAGTCACGTCTAGGTCGGTGGGTGGGTGGGGGGGGGTAGCTCGTGGAAACGGGAACGGAGGTATTCCGGAGCAGAAGGATTATCATAATGTGTACGGAATAATGCTGCTGCCCGTCCCTAGTGCAATCCCTTAATCGCCTTGACGACACCCACGGGAAAATACTATGCCGAGAACCACAAGGCCAATAGTTGAATCAAATCATATTCATATTATTTATTGGTACTAATCGTAGATTGTCAAAAACATTACAATCAATGGATATAGAAAACCCTTAGTTAAGCTATTAACATAACAAAAAAATATAGTAAATAAAATTCATACATTCACAACCACAATTATTACATTAGCATATAAGATGTCAAAGAGCTATTGAATTTCATGTTAAAGTCAAATGTCATAATAAATTTAATTTAAAAGTCAGTGTAATCATCATAAATGTTAAGTAATAATTAATAATAATATGTAGTCAATATAAGCAAGACAACACAAAATGACTTAGCCTCAAATTAAATTTAGGACGGTGTACGACATCAATCTTTCAGGAATTCGCTAACAGAATAATAGGCCCTCTGAGCCAGTTCCATCTTCAGTTTAGCAGTTAATCAAATAGTCAGATCAGCAATTACACATTACAATAGCTTCATCAGGCTTCTGCTGACCATGCCTGAAACCCAGCCTCGTCGCTCGGTCACAATCAATGTCGCGAGTCAGCGCTGACATGTTGGTGTGAGGCGTGGCCCGAATTACGTTGAGATTTCTTCAAAGCGTTCAAGAAGGAACTTAGCAAGGTTTCTCCACATCAAAGACATATTTTAAAGCCACTAAGGAGGTTAGGCTAAACGAATCGGCGGCGGGGCGCGGGCGGCGGTAATGCAGTAATAAAATCAAGGGGAAGCTGCGACGTCAATGGGGGGAGGAGAGGGGAAAACGGCGCGCAATTCAATTCTGAAACGCGCGCTTTTGAAGGAAATGGCGCTGGGAATACTTCAGTTGAAGGTAGTTTTAGTAAACAGTTTAGAAAATTGGGGAAGAAATGTAATACTTAATAATAGACAGTGTTTTGTATTTATTTTTCTATTTGTATGTATTTATTTAAGTATGTATTTACTAGTAATTTATATATATTAAATTAAGTATGTATTTCGTATTACTAGTTATCGGTATGTAGGCATATATTTATTTAAGTATTCTTGCAAGTTTATGTTATATAAATTGTATACTCTTTGCATCCAGTATTTCCACTCCTCAAAAAATTCGCCACCACCCAAAGGTTGCCTGTAAGAAATCGCTGAAAGCGATAAGGCCGCCGTTATACACTAAATTTATCCTCTATGTAAGTTTTGTTTTTATTTAAAAATGTATATATTTTGGTGCACATTAAAGAATATTTGAATTTGAACTTGAACATATAAAATTTGTTAAGAAGCTTTTACGTACCTATTCACATCGAATCCACACTAAAGATAATCAATTTTTGATTTCGACAAGTTCTTTTTAACAATGAACAGCCCTCTTAACTGCGTATGAGCGCAACAAGATCTTGTTTTCTTGCTCAACTTAAGACAATCACTGTAGGGGATAATACTTAAAAATATGAAGTTTGTTAAGAATCTTTCAAGTACCTATTCACATCGAACTCCACACTGAAGATAAACAATTTTTGATTTCAACAAGTTGTTTTAACAATTAACAGCCCTCTTAACTGCGTATGAGCGCAACAAGATCTTGTTTTCTTGCTCAACTTGTTAAGTTAATCACTGTAAGGGATAGGTGATGGTGATAACTTAGAAATGAATAAGGTGACTGTGGGGTGATTAAAATAAAAAGTCCGAATTGTGAAAGAAAGTATAACGTCAGAGTTGCGTGTGCGCACCTGTCAACGGTGTGGTGGGGACGGGGGGTCGCTGCGCGCGACGAGCTAATTATACTAGTAAATTCGCACACGAGCAGGCCATAAGCACGGGCATCCGTTGCGTTTGTAGGTAATTTTATTTATTTAAGACATCAAGTACCTACTCAGAGCTACCAGGTTAGTACATAAGGTAAGTTAGTATATAAGTTAAGTAAACATAATATTGCATATTAGTGCCGTCTGGTTTCCGGTAGAATAGAATAGGACCACTCCAACACTTCCCGTGGATGTCGTATAAGGCGACTGAGGGAATACATTATAAAACATCAATCAGGCCTCCCCAACCCGTCTGGCCAGAGGCGGGAGTGTAGGCCAAATCCTCCGTCTGTCCCCGGTGGATAGAGAGGGTTGTGCTCCTGCAGTGGAGACAAAAATAACCTGATGATGAAACATAATATTTATTTTTAATAATTTAGTTTTTAAGTTTTATTGATTTAGCTTTAAGTTTTTTTTTTCAGGGAATGCATCGTTCGTTTGTCGTCTGCAATCACAATCTTATTTCAAACGATCTTAAAAATGATTACTTTAGCTAATAAAATATTTAACTAAATTTTTTTACGATAGATATTTAACGAAACTATTACTCCGACCACTATTTACAGTACTCTGATTCAGCAAAGCTTTGACAAACTGGAGCTGTTAAAATTTAACCTTTTCGTTTGCTCTCACTTGTCTGGAATGTCCTCTTAGATGTAGCTTATTCCCTCAGCCACGCCGGAAATAATGGTGAATCGAATCCCAACCACCGCTTTGAGCGGAATAACGTCGCGATGTGGCAAATCAGATGGAAACGGCTCTTAATTCGACCTTAGTCGCGGAATGCTGAATGTTTCCAAACTCAACCTTGAATATAGGAACTGATGTTGAGAGATATAGCCGACACAGTCATACGCGGGGTAAGGATGAGTACAGAGAGAGATGGAAGTGCGTGTGATGTTTTCTACGATAAAAGCACATCTTAATCTCAATTACATGAAAGGTTACGTTAAAGTTAACTCACTCGTTCCAGGTTTATGACTGGGCGTCGTCATGGTGATTAAGAGATTGCATCCTCAGCGAACACCAATCTACCTGCCAAGCGTGGTGTTTATTGCAAATCCCCCAACGGACAGCCCACCCACCAAAAGTGGCATTCTATTGGGGAGTCATGTGTTCAGCAGTGGACGAATTTCGTCTGATGATGGTAACGAAACGTGTTGCGTGAAGTTTGTTGCGCCGTTTCTTCTTCACAGCGCTAACACCTAGGAAGCGGTAGTCGATAAAAAATGACGTGTATAAATGTACCAAGTGTACTCATATGCAATGAATGATTTTGACTTTGACTATGAAATTATCTTTTCAGTTGGATATCATATATCTTTTAATTATTACTACTAAGAAACCCATGATTTTAGCTAGGATGTGTCTTGTTGAGTTCTAGGATCTTAACCTAATAAAAAAAAGAAATTATTTCATCTTTTATGAAATTGCTTTTGTAAGCGTTTGATATTTTCATAAAATAACACGAAAGAGCACAGAACTTGAAAAACCATCCCATTTTTCTTTGGTGAACTGGCAATTAGCATAAGCATTGACTCTAGCATGGCTGTGTTGCACCAGTTAGCATGAGTGCTGGCTCAGTGTAATGCAATTAGTGCTCCAGCACTTAGTGACGACTCTAAAAGACCTTTGTTTGCTTGAAACTTAGCTGCAGTTTATTTAAAACAAAGACATACTTTGCGGCTCATCCATTGCAGGTAATAGAGTCTAAAATAGAACTTTGTGTAGTGAAGGATAAGGCTGGACAGTGGTTGAAGTGTAATTGAGTAACAAATCCAAATTTCCAAACTTTCGCATTTATAATATTAGTGCGATTAAATGATCATCATCATCAGTTTTGTTTTGTCCCCACTGCAGGAGCACAACCCTCTCTCATCTGCCGGAAACAGACGGAGAATTCGGCCTACACTCCCCGCGCTGGCCAGACGGGTTGGGGAGGCCTGATTGATGTTTTATAATTCCCTTTAATTATAATTCCCTTAGTCGCCTTGTATGACATCCACGGGAAGAGTTGGAGTGGTCCTATTCTACTCTACCGGAAACCACACGGCAAATTAAAGATTAAATGAGAAATATGGAATGTCCTTATTTATATTACTGTATCAGATGAATGAATTTTTTTAAATATTTTTTGGGAAAAATTAGATATACATATCGTCGCAAGTTAAATGATACTGCCCGATTCCGATCTCGCCTAATTTCAAATGCACGGCAAAGGAACATCAATACCAACCGCATAGGCATTGATTTCGAATAATTATGATGAAGTTACAGTTGAGTAAAACAAAGATACATTGGTTCCTAATTTAGAGTAAAACAATGATTGGTTTCTAATTTTAATTGCTTGTTAGTTATTACTTATTATAGTACATTAGACACAAAAAAGAATATTAATATCACAACTTAAACCATAAATTTTACATTTAGTACATTAAATTAAGTTAATTAACTACTTTGTTTGACATTCACATCGAGTAAATAACAATAAATACAGGCGGAGGCTTATATATTCCAATGAATAAATTAAGGTATTTATATTAAATTAGAATTAAAAATACAATATGGTTGGTTTCGGACGTTAAATAATTGACACGTTTTAATGCAACTTCCGTGTGGTTTCCGGTAGAGTAGAATAGGACCACTCCAACTCTTCCCGTGGATGTTGTACAAGGCGACTGAGGGAATACATTATAAAACATCAATCAGGCCTCCCCAACCCGTCTGGCCAGCGCGGGGAGTGTAGGCCAAATCCTCCGTCTGTCTCCGGCAGATGAGAGAGGGTTGTGCTCCTGCAGTGGAGACAAAAATAACCTGATGATGAATGAATGAATGATGAATGCAACTTCTTCTACAAATACGAGAATAATGGCTTGGTAAACTGAGAGCTTGGTAATGGTGGACGTCTAAAGGCTGACATGATGATGATGATTACATTAATTAACTTTGTTATCAAACAATTTTTTACATTAATTACTGAGAGCATTTAACTGTAACGTCATACAAGTGCCTCATTAAAAATAAATACAGCGGTTGAAACACTCGAATATTCACCCAAACCTATATAAACAGGTTATAGTTTTGTTTGTTTTATCAGTCTAATCACGATGTTTTTATTTTCTGTTTACTATCAGTATCAGAGAGCCTCAGACCAACGTTGCTCCTGCTATACTCACAGACTTCCCTTACTAACGTTGATAGTAAGCTTTAGTAAGGTTTGAGGTTAGGAAGTTCTCTGATTTAAGAAGATTAGTCTAGTCACCACAGTTTATTTATGTTTCCTTCACAGTGTACATACGCACAGACATTTGTTGCATAATATACTATCGCTATTAAACACCAAAATTCGAAGAATACATTATTTTGGAAAAAACAAATACACATCAAACTGTTTCCAAAAAGACGCGGAAATAACCACAGGTTATAGGGAGCTATACCATATTATTGTCATAAAGAGGCTGACATCAAAACAAGCTTTTTACTTTCTCTTTTGCCCCAATCGTTAGTGCTGCAGGAAGTTGCAGCAGATCCTATAACAGCGTTAATGATCCATTCAAAGGCCTTTCCCTGATCGAATTTGTTGTCTTTTGCAGTTTTTCTCTCGCCGCAGTTCCTATTTCTGTGTTGTTAAGTTACATTTTATCCTGATTTATTTGTTCTTTAACTTTGTAAAGCTTTTGAGCTTTTTTCCTTGAGAGGCACGAGCTCGGCCGGTGCCGGCGGCGCGCTCGCCCCGCGCCCCCCCGCGCCCGGTCGCAGCAGGCCGCTCCTGGCAGCCATTAGCAGAAGCAGGCTCGCTGACACCGCAAACGATATCAGCTGGGGATCAGAAATTGAAAACATTGTTAGTTATATATATGGGGCAGGTGACACTTCGGTGCACTTTCAGTGCCAAACCCCTGCGGTGCCGCAAGAGTTTCATCAAATCAGTAAAGCGAAGGTTCCCTAAGTAAGTAAAAAGTAAGTAAAAAGCACAGAAGAAGTAATTATTACCTACAAGATACCTACTTCTCATAATAACAAAAGATATACCCGTAAAAGATACCAAGTATTTGATAACAGTTACTCGTAACGACGCTACTTATTTTATCATCAAACAAAATTGAATAAACACAGACAAAGGCCTGATTTGTTATCAGGCGCAGTTCAGTAAAACAGTCACGTTTCGTTCACTCATACTCGAATAGAAACGCGTAGGAAATCTATTCTATTATGTACAGCCACTTACCGCAGACACCCCGAACGTGGCCCACACTTGGAAACTAAACAGCATCTTCTATCAAATCCTCACGTTTTCACCAAAACATTTACTAAACAAACATTTGGCACGCGCATCGAATTCACATCACAGCACTGGACTGACCTGACAGAGAAGTCATGAATGACTTGAGCAAGTATCGCAAAATACCTGTTCACTAAAACGGCAACGTACTTTATCTCTCTCGCACTGATACCGAACGGTGAATGAGAAAGAGAGAGCGATAGAGAGTAGTCCTTTCGCCTGGTATCGTGATAAAGTTTGTATTAATTTGCGCGCGAGTGTGCGTCACTGTGTTTGTTTGACAGGTTGTCAAACTGTCGTTGTCAACTTTTCATGACGCCATTACGAAATCGGTGAATACAGCAAGTTTACTCATTGTAACACTAGCATTTGCCAGCGACTACGTCCGCGTAGGTTTCGATATTTACACATCTTGAATTTCAAAATAGATATCATTTTGGTTTCCCGTAGGGATAGGTGTTTTTTCGGCATAAAAACTATCCTATGTCCTATTCCAGGACCTAACCTATATGTGTGCTAAGTTTCATCACGATCCATCCAGTGGTTGAAACGTGATTGAGTTACAAACATCCAAATATCCAAACTTTCGCATTTATAATATTAGTAGGAAGTAGGAAGAATTATTATGATTAAATTTGAACACCACATGTAAATGTTTTGCAGGAAATTTTTTAGGGTTCCATAGCCAAATGGCAAAAAACGGAACCCTTATGGATTCGTCATGTCTGTCTGTCTGTCTGTCTGTCCGTCCGTATGTCACAGCCACTTTATTCCGAAACTATAAGAACTATACTGTTGAAACTTAGTAAGTATTCGTAGATGTATTCTGTGAACCGCATTAAGATTTTCACACAAAAATAGAAAAAAATAATAAATATTGGGGGTTCCCCATACTTAGAACTGAAACTCAATTATTTTTTTCGTCAAACCCATATGTGTGGGGTATCTATGGATAGATCTTCAAAAATGATATTGAGGTTTCTAATATCATTATTTTTTTCTAAACTGAATAGTTTGCGCGAGAGACACTTCCAAAGTGGTAAAATGTGTGCCCCCCCCCCTGTAAATTTAAAATAAGAGAATGATAAAACTTAAAACAATATATGATGTACATTGCCATGCAAACTTCCACCGAAAATTGGTTTGAACGAGATCTAGTAAGTAGTTTTTTTTAATACTTCATAAATCGTAAACCACAATATTATTATTAACGAACTTAACGAACGACGTTAAGAATTAACGAACTACAATAACTTTTATATTATGTTACTTGCTGCTACGGAACCCTTCATGGGTGAGTCCGACTCGCACTTGGCCGCTTTTTTTCTGATCCTAAAACAATAAGTTATCCCAAGAGCGTTTGCCTTTACCCCACCCCCTCCCCACTACCCCTTTCCCTTAACTTACCACTCCCCTCCCCTTCCTTTTCCGGCTGCATTTTTAAGGTTGTCTAAGACAATATACCTACAAAGAATTTTCCAGAGCATTTGTTCCGTTTTTCGCTACAAGTGGAAAATCAGTCGACACAGTATACACAAATGAGTTGACACAGTGCTGTTTTGGAAACCGGTAGAGCTATGCGTGTCGCGCGGAGCGGCAACGTCGCAGGCGCACGTCAGGTCAGTTTCGCAAGCGCGTGCGCAGCGCAGGTGATATGCGACCTGTTTATGATTGGACTTTTATTATCTTTTTACTGACTTCAGAAGGTTCTCAATTCTACGTAATTGGTTAATTAAAATCAGGAGTCGGAATAAGGTAGATGTCATCATCATCATCAGCCTAAATACGTCCACTGCTGGGCATAGGCCTCCCCAATAGAATACCACTTTTAGTAAGTTGTCCATTGGGGGATTTGCCATAATCACCACGCTTGGCAGGCGGATTGGTGATCGCAGTAATGATCTTAACATACACACACAGGAGAACGCTGCTGCCCGTCCTTGGTGCAATCCCTTAGTCGCCTTGACGAAACCCACGGAAAAGATAGGGGTGGCCCTATTCTAAGCCGGGAATCACACGGCAATATAAAATTTGTACTTGCGAAGAAAATATGGCGCGGTAGATTAGTACATTCCTATTCACGGAATGTTAGGAGTTGTAATTAAAATCCCGGGATTATCAATAGTAACATGTCTAGTGCCGTGTGGTTTCCGGTAGAGTAGAATAGGACCACTCCAACTCTTCCCGTGGATGTCGTACAAGGCGACTAAGGGAATACATTATAAAACATCTATCAGGCCTTCCCAACCCGTCTGGCCAGCGCGGGGAGTGTAGACCAAATCCTCCGTCTCTCTGCGGTAGATGAGAGAGGGTTGTGCTCCTGCAGTGGAGACAAAAATAACCTGATGATGATGATCAGTAGTAACAGTTGACTATATGTCTAGTGCCGTGTGGTTTCCGGTAGAATAGAATCGGACGCGAGGTGAAAAGAGAAACAACAGAAACACGACATCAATGATTTTATTCCTTGATAAATCATACAGCAGCATCTGCAGAGCTTCATGGCGCGGGCGCGCGCGCGGCGTGGTGTATCTTGGCGAGCCGCGCGGTGACGGCGATGCCGCGCCACGTCTCGGAGACCACGTGCGGGATGTACTCCGGGGGCACGCGGAAGTCGCGCCCGTACGCCGGCAGCTCCAGGGTGTACGAGAACGGCACGCCGATGTGCTGGGTTTAGTAAGTCAAAATCATTTATTGCACATGAGTACACTTGGTACATGTAGACACGTAATTTTTTTATCGACTACCGCTTCCTAGGTGTCAGCGCTGTGAAGAAGAAACGGCGCAACAAACTTCACTCAGCACATCTTTTAAAATCAAGTTTGCATACAATTATATAAAGATTACGCGACGCTGAATCAACATTAGTACCAGGCATCTTTGTCGATCAAATAGTCGTTTATTTTATAATAGGCTTTCTAACAAAATTTCTAGTAATGGATATCATCGAGACCAGTCAGTATGGGCAGGCCAATCACACTCCGCGCGTAGGTATAAAAAAATAGGCTTATTCCAATAGTCCCCTGCGAAAAATCCCATTATGTCCATAATGTACTCGTATTATGTAATATTTGTATAAATATTCTCTATAAATAAAAAAAAAAATATCTCAGACATTCACACCAATTATCCAGTCCCAAACTAGGCAGAGCCTGTGGTATGGTTACTAGATAACGGATAGACATACTTAAATAAATATATAAACATCCAAGACTTGGGTACAAACATTCATATTCATCACACGAACATTTGCCCCTAGCGGGATTCGAACCCGCAACCTCCGGCGTGACAGTCCGAGTGCTACCCGTTCCGCCAGGGAGGTCGTCAAATAAGTCTCTATAAGTATGTCTCAAATACGATACAGGAAAACAAGCTTTTGAGAAAACAAAGAAATAGAAACTAATTGGCTGTAGAGATCAGATGGGATTACAAAATAAAAACTTGAAAATTGACTGTATGGAAAAAATATTTGGTAAATGATGCTCCTCGGGCAATCTTGATTCTGGTATCAGGTACAAAGTATACAAATACTGCTTTGTGGTTCCCGGCTTAGAATACGGCTACCCACAATCTTTCCGTGGGTCGTCAAGGCGACTAAGGGATCGCACCAGAGACGGATAGCAGCGTTCTCCTGTGTATATTAATATCATTACTGTGATCACCAATCCGCCTGCCAAGCGTGGTGCTTATAGCAAATCCCCCAATGGACAGCCTACCAAAAGTTACCAATCAGAATCCCCCAGGCAACCTCGAGAAAATTACTTCTCGTTAAAGCTACTTAAATTAAAGAATTCTAAACCACGTAACTTTATAAATTATATAGCCTATGACACTCACAAATAACGTGGCTTTCTATTGGTAAAAGAATTTTCAAAATCGGTTCAGTAGATCCAGAGATTACCCGCTACAATCTTTACCTCTTTATAATATTAGTATAGATGTATGTATGTATGTATGTATGTATGTATGTATGTATGTATGTATGTATGTATGTATGTATGTATGTATGTATGTATGTATGTATGTATGTATGTATGTATGTATGTATGTATGTATGTATGTATGTATGTATGTATGTATGTATGTATGTAGCAAGAGGATACCTGTTTTAAATTCTGTCTGTGATTCATCAAAACCTGCACCATTTCGACAAATAGTTAAAGACTGCTGACAATTGACGACCTCTGTGGCGGAACGGGTAGCTCTCGGCCTGCCACGCCGGAGGTTGCGGGTTCGAATCCCGCTAGGGGCAAATGTTCGTATGATGAATATGAATGTTTGTACCCAAGTTTTGGATGTTTATATATTTATTTAAGTATGTGTATCCGTTATCCAGTAACCACAGCACAGGCTCTGCCTAGTTTGGGACTGGATGATTGGTGTGAATTTCTGAGATATTTAATTTTAATTGTTAAATTTGCTTTTGGTAAAACCAAGGCCTTTTCCTCTTTACGCAAGATAATCTCGCAACGATGTCGTTGCTTAGATACCCTATAGATAACATCGTCTGCATTTATTACAACTGATAACTTAATGGGCAATTAGGTACGCGGTACTTTCAGATAGCAAGATCCATTTTGATTCTCTAAAGCCATTATATTGCTATTTGTAATGCATACGTAATCGTAAATCATTTATTTATGATAAAAGCAAATTTACAACTACTTGTAGTGCTACCAGTTATTTCATCATCATCAGGTTATTTCTGTCTCCACTGCAGAAGCACAACCCTCTCTCATCTGCCGGAGACAGATGGAGGATGTTAATGTACCTGCGCGTAATCCTGAGCGGATCCCGAGGTGCCATAGAGCACCATGGCGCTGTTCCCGGCCACGTAGTGCCTGGCCTCGGGCAGCATCACGGCGTCCATGGCCGCGCCCATGGCGGCCGCGATGTGGTGGACGGCCACGGCGTTGGGCGGCAGGGTCCGGTCTCCGTACCCGTACAGCACCCAGTTCCCGTGGCTGTGGATGTTCAGGTACAGCTGGATGCGGTCGCTGTGCTCGTGCATCAGGTCCCTGATGAGGCGCGTCTCCACCTCGGAGAAGGCCTCGTGGCCGGGGTACGTGTCGGCGCAGGGGCTGGCGGACACGCCCACGGTGTTGAAGGCCACGTCGAAGTTCCTGTTGGCGTCGATGCCCCAGCACGTGGCGCTGACGGCGGGGTTGTGCGACCGCGTGCGACGCCACAAGCGCGCCTGGGAACAATACGTAGAATAGAACAGAATAGAATAGAATAGGTCATTTATTCATAGCTACGACACACACATACATGAGAAATAAACAGAACATACATTAATAAATTACAATTTAAAAATAATCAAGGTACCTATGTGTCGCAGCAATAAAATGGCGCTGACTCAGCATAATGCTGCAGCACGCTACGCGAACTCCAGCGCTACGTAGCAGGAAGTATAAAACGAGAGGCAGAAGTATTGGCCTCTACCTATGCTTCTAGCTCATTATGAGGCTGATGCAGCTACTCAGCTGGAACGCAATATAGGTAGTTGATTTATGATTTGATTGAATTAAAGACGATAGAGACTGACAGTTGCTGGATGAGAAGAACCGAGGATCAGGTTCAGTGGTGCGATTTGGGAGAGGCCTGCGCCAGTGGAGTCGTGCATGCTGACAATGATAAAAAGGCAAAAGGATGAATTTATCTACTTGAAAAAGAGTACCATGAATCTTGAACGAGATTTATATAAACAATTTTCTTTCTGGATACGTAACAACGAGCTCTATGTACTTACTAGATGGAGCGAACCATACAAACGCTCGCTATTTACCCGTAGCGTACCTTAAATGTTCTGCGTAGTAACTGCACAAGTATCAAAGTGAATATGAACGACTAGTGGCTCCCGGAGCCGTGATGCGTGGAACAGGGCGTTTGTTTGGTTCGCTCCATCTAGTAAGTACATAGAGATCGTTGACATGTAATGATCTGAAGTAGTTACATCAGTGTGGCTGTACTCGTATCCGTCGGGGTTGACGATGGGGTAGATGATCCAGTCGGTGCCCTCGAGCAGGTCGCGGTCCTGTTCCCTTAGGTCCTCGACCAGCCGGTGGATGGAGTAGAGCGCGACAGGCGTGGTGAGCCACTCGCGGGCGTGGATCATCGCATCCATGAAGTAGATGGGCTTGCCGGAGTCTCTGCTGAAACCCGTAGTTGATATCTACAAGGATCAAGCCCAGATAAAATCAAATGATTAAATTCAGACAAGTCCATAATAAATATTCCAAATTATTCATAAGTAACCAAATAATTGCCGTGTGATTTCCGGTAGAGTAGAATAGGACCACTCCAACTCTTCCCGTGGATGTCGTACAAGGCGACTAAGGGAATACATTATAAAACATCAATCAGGCCTCCCCAACCCGTCTGGCCAGCGCGGGGAGTGTAGGCCGAATCCTCCGTCTGTCTCCGGCAGATGAGAGAGGGTTGTGCTCCTGCAGTGGAGACAAAAATAACCTGATGATGACGCAAATATGTTATCTTTTCTCTTCATTTGAATAGGCAAGATGTAGCTCAGCGTTCTCTTAGAATGAATCCCTTCGTTAGCCTAGTTTAATGTCTTGGGTCTTTGGTAATGGGCTCGATTCCCACTGCGGAAAGATAACGTTGTGCAAGTTGCAATATTGGTCTAATTCCTGGCATTGGGATTAGTAAAATGTCTATAAATCACTTAAAAAGTACTATGGGTTCAATACCGAAGCTTTGAGCTGACTTATATTACACACACTTATATGACAGTATATAAACTACTAATAAGTATTTATTGGGATATATATATATATATGTCTTATATATTTATATGTTATGTGCATGAATTTATGTATATATAGATATTTGTATCATTCACTTATTCGTGTATCGTCTATGTATATAGGTATTGTTAGTTTATGTTTATGTAATATGTATTTTCAAACTTTATTAAAATCAGGTACATTTCTTTATCAAATTTGGTACTAAACGCATTATACTTGTCCTTTCGGCTACTCTAAGGTTGACTGGAAGAGATTCCTAAGTGGGATAAGTCCGCCTTTGTACACAGTTTAATTACTATTTTATTATTGTTGTTGTTGTTACTTTTGGTACAATAAAGCGTTTACATATATACACTTCAATTAAAATTGAAAAAGCAAAAGTTTTCTAAAAGAGTATTCATACCGTCAGATACTTGATGTCGAGACCTTCGTAACTTTGTCCAGCGGTGTGCACGGTAGCAATGTCCGGGTGTGCCGCGGCAACGGCTTCCAGGTATTCGTTTACCTAACAACAATTAACTTGATGTAGGAAGACAACAGAATAATATACTGGTCATTACCATCACAGTCTCATACTGACCTCAGCGTGCCTCGGAAAGTCCTCAAACGGCATTCTGTTAGTCCTGCTGCTTCGATACCGAACTAACTGTTCATCAAACTCCTCTAGATCTCTGCAAGTATTTTACACATTTAGTAATTTTCGTAAACTGATTGTGATCCTTAGATAGATTTGTCGACATTTGCTTTTTAAGGATCTCCTTGCTGGTCATTAACAATATGGTAATGTTTACATTCTATTCTAGATTTCTCCTGTGCTGGTAGGTGCATGGTCTAATGTAACTTCGTTGCACAAGTAACTTTCCATTCAAGTTCAATTATCTAACATTTTGTGTATGTTTAGGTCCACAAGATCCAATCGCGTCTAATGTCTGTAATTTTAAACATTCCTGTATATTCCAGGGTGGAACTTATAAGCTGAAATACTTACTTGGCCATGTCAGCCACGTTCAGATAATGTTCCACGCCCTGCTTGTCCAGAGCATCGAGGAAGGCGGCGCTGTTTTGTGGAGAGACCATGACGAGGGCGTCCCTGGTCCCCGGCATGCCGTGCTGCCACACATCCAGGTCCAGGCTGGTCTCCAGCTCGTGCAGGAGCCGCTGGTCGGACTGGTCGCGAATTCGCAGCCCGTGCACCGAGAACCTGACAAAATAGATTCTTTAGAACGCAATCACTTCAAAAGATCAGAATATAATAGAATAGAATATTGTTACTAGGTAAATGGAATGTTCTCGGTATCAAAAGTCTTAGAAGGGAAGTCTGAAATATCATGATTACTCGTAATCAGATAAAACTATTCACCTTATGTGACCATAGGACGGTGCAGAAACGTGAACACCGACAGTGGGCCTGATCCACAAGTTTCAAGTCGCTCAGCGAGCTATGGAGAGGGCTATGCTCGGGGTTTCTTTGAAGGATATGATTCGTAATGAGGAGATCCGACGAAGAACGAAAGTCACCGACGGCCGTTGGGGCAGACGAGTTCTGGAGTGGAGACCGCGGTTTGGCACTCGTCGCCAAGTGGACCGACGACCTGAAGAAGATGGCCGACAGCGGCTGGATGCGGAGGGCGGAGGACCGGGTGTGGTGGCGTTAATTGGAGAAGGCCTATGTCCAGCAGTGGACTTCTAGGGGCTGACATGATGATGATCATAGGACGAGTAAATCGTTCACGAGATAATTAATGTATATGCTTGTAGTTTCAACAAACTACAGAGGAAATCTTCAATATGATCAACAGAAAGTTTAAGAATCACATTAAAAACAGCTTTGTAAAGAACCTTATTACAAAATAAACGAATAATTAAATGACAAAGATGTCTGGTATTGTACTAATGTTGCATTAGCTTCGCACGATCTATACAAACTTGATGTCAAAATATGTCTTACATAACATACAGCGATAACACCTAGGAATTTATAATACCACAGGCTTTTCGGTGAAGGAAAACATCGTAAGGAAACCTGCATTTGCCGAAGAAAATTTCTGAGGCGTATGTGAAGTTCACCAAATCGGCTTGGGGCACCGTTAGTGGTCAGGGTTTGGCACAAAAGATCCTGAAGGGTCGAAGTATCGCCAGATCTTCCTGGCCCCCTAAGAAGATAAGATAACATAACATAACACCTAGGTAACAGTGGACGATAAAAAATATAGGTCTACTAGCTGTGCCCGCGGCTCCGCTCGCATGGTCAACAGAATCCGCTTCCATTCCCTATCCCACACCCACTCAGACTCAATCCCGGTCCCGATCCCACCCACACTCCCACTCCCGCTCCAACTGTAGTACAAACCAATCGCAATATGAATTGTACCGAACTAACTATACTTCTTTGTTATATTGCATATTTACACCTTGGGTTACATTACTAAAGTTTTAGTAGTAATCCCTATATTTTTATGGTAATAATATAGCTTATGTTACCCTGGGATAATGTAGGGTTCTAATGGTGAAAGAATTTTTGAAATCGGTCCAGTAGTTTTTGAGTTTAATCGTTACACACATAAAAATCTTTCCTCTTTATAATAGGAGTGTAGATAAATATGTCAAGTGTAATGAAGGGTTTAGACTTTGATATGACTGACCTGGAATATATGTCATGTTGGCCGGCGCTCGCCAGTCCAACCAACACTCCTAAGGTCAACACACTCCAGACACCCATCTTGTGCCGCTTCTGTTTCGACTATGCCCAATGGTTGTAATTAAAAGTCGTAACATTCACCTACAATTTATCAGGCGATTGATTATATGGTTTGTTGGCTTAGCTAATAATTACCGATCATATCGATGTGAAGATATTTATCTTATCAATTTTGTCACTTATCACATTTAACACGTCAATAATAAATAACATTAGTAGGTATACACAGTATATACTTTTTATGATACCAATCGAAAGAAATTCATTCCTTCTAAGTAACACAGCATCTTTAAACGAAGACCTCATCATCATCAGGTTATTTTTGTCTCCACTGCAGGAGCACAACCCTCTCTCATCTGCCGGAGACAGACGGAGGATTTGGCCTACATTCACCGCGCTGGCCAGACGGGCTGGGGAGGCCTGATTGATGTTTTACAATGCATTCCCTTAGTCGCCTTGTACGACATCCACGGGAAGAGTTGGAGTGGTCCTATTCTACTCTACCGGAAACCAAACGAAGACCTATTCAATTTTAAGTTTTGTTCAGTGTCCTGGTTGTTTAGGCTATTTAGAGATCCTTTAATCGTTTTGTTATTACAATTTTAAATATCATGGTCTTCTATACTACATTACTAAGAAGGAATTGATTCGAATGATTGACCTTTCCGATCGGTATCACAAAAATACAGAATATTCTTTTTATTATTTGTCCAGTTCGATTCCCGGCTCAGGCAGGAGTTTTTTCAAAAAAATTTAAATGCAGATAAAATTATTTAAAATTTTCTATTTTCAATATTTCAAGTAATTTCCTTCCGTTGTCCTGTATTATTAGCATTAATTTTCGTAATTTATTTAAATGCGCCAATTTACTCATTTAATCTGCGGATGTTAAATATATATCTTCCTTGAAATGCATATCTTGGTTTGCATATCGAGAACATCTTAATTGTTTGATAATAATTTTAAAAACATGAAAATATTTACGAAAAGCTTTGTAAAAAATCTAGATATAATTGTACAAAGACGCGATTTTGGCGTGAGAGTTCATATTTTATTGTGATTGGGATTGATTACTATATCTTGAGAATGTAACACAATAATATTTTCTACAGTTTTTGCTTTCATTTTATCATCATCATCAGCGGCAATCCGTCCACTGCTGAACATAAGCCTCCCCAATAGAATGTTACTTTTGGTGGGCTGTCCATCTGGAGATTTGTCATAATCACCACGCTTGGTAGGCTGATTGGTGTTCGCAGTAATGATCTTAATAAACACCGATATTTTCTGGACTAATTCCTTAGTTGCCTTAACGACACCCATGAGAATATTGAAGGTGAGACCCTATTCTAAGCTGGTAACAACACGGCTACATATTGCTTCTATTTTTGTATGCGTTATCTTATGGTTAGTCCAATGGTTAATTTTAGTTTCATGTTCTGAACTGATGACGTAATTTACAGAGTTCATCGTCATTTTCAACATCTTTCTATTTATTGTTTGGAATAAATAGAAAGATTTAATCCAACTCTTCCCGTGGATGTCGTACAAGGCGACTGAGGGAATGCATTATAAAACATCAATTAGGCCTCCCCAACCCGTCTGGCCAGCGCGGGGTGTGCAGGCCAAATCCTCCTTCTGTCTCCGGCAGATGAGAAAGGGTTGTGCTCCTGCAGTGGGGACTAAAATAACCTGATGATGATGATGAGACATATTATTTATTGATAACTTTTGGTACAGGCTGGTCATTTAGGTTTGGTATGTAACGATGCACATGCACAGTGGCCTGTCTATTCGACATATATTACTTTTATGATTCCGAATTTGCAACAAAAGAGAATTTACATTGTTATGGGTTACAGAATTTCAGCTTTTACGTTTATATTATGCAGTAAAACATAACATAATGCTCACGCCTTGGTCCCACAGGGGGAGGCAGAGACGATGTGTCACTACTTTGCGTAATGTCGCAAAGTGGCTTTCCTTGGCCCGCTTTTCGCCTCGTGATACCCCTTGACGTGATGTGTTGCGAACAACATCGCCGCCTTGTTGAGGTACCATGATTAGCTAGGGAAATAATTGTCCACCTCATCAGAGCCCCGCATGATTATGCAGTAGTATCTCCTTTATTGCGTTAGAGTCCCCGCAGACTGCAAACTTTATATCGGCCGATAATTTAGTCGGATTGAGCTGCTAGTGCGCACACTGGGCCAACAGATCGTCATAGTGTGCGCACTTGCATACATCTTTATACTGTTTAAGAGCCCGACTAAATTATCGGCCGATATAAAGTTTGCAGTCTGCGGGGACTCTCAAAGTTTTTAGCTCGACTCGCACAACTATTGTATTCATCGGGTGTACAGCTCGAGGCTGACCTGACAACACGAGTACGTTCTTCCGATAACAAGCGGATTGAAATAAAAACTGCAGCACAAAGTTTCCCGTTTGAAACAATTCCCCTAAGCTCCGGCGTTTCTCCGAGCTTCTCACATGCCTCACTGCAATACCTTTGGAACTATACTACGTTACTATTTTCTTTAAAGCGTATAAAGCTGATATTGCGAGAAAAGTTTGTCTGTTTCCATAGAGAATTGTTTATTTTCTCAAAGAAAAGAATATAGATTCTGATTGATTGATGTGGTCTACACTGACTTCGAAAAAGCTTTCGATCGTGTGGACCACGCCATTTTAATAAGAAAGTTGGAGCGCATTGGTATTTGCGGTGACTTGTTGCGCTGGGTAGATTCATATCTTCGTAATCGATGTCAAGCGGTGGTCATAGGAGGCTATAAATCAAATCTTATAACTATACCATCCGGTGTCCCTCAGGGCTCGCATCTGGGGCCCCTTTTGTATAATGCTTACCTATACGATATTTATACATGTTTTGTTAACTCATTTTTCTTAATGTATGCCGATGACACCAAAATTTTTCTTGATGTTACTGACGAGCGCGATTGTGTTAAGCTGCAAGAGGATCTCTCACGTTTATCTATTTATTACGAAAACAACAGAATAGCCGTTAATTGTAGCAAGTGTCAAATCATCACTTTCTCGCGCCGATTAAAAAATGTTGACTTCACATACAGAATAAATAATATTCCAATTGAGAGAGCCATTGTTGTACGGGATCTTGGTATAACTTTTGATCAGAAACTCCTAATGGACACTCACATCAACATGATAGTTGATAAAGCATTCAAGGGTCTCGGATTTCTTAAGCGCATATGCAAATCTTTTTCAGACGCAGGTTGTCTAAAATCAATTTATTTCGCATACGTACGTAGTGTGTTAGAGTATGGTAGTGCTATTTGGTCCCCTCAATATAACATATATATAGACAATATTGAAAAAATTCAATGTAAATTCATTAATTTCTTAAACTTTCGCACGCACAGTTACTGCAAAAATTATCTTAAAAGCTGTCAAGACCAGAATGTACTTACTCTAAGACACCGTCGTGACCTTCTAGATATGTCGCTTCTCCATGATCTGATCAATTCGAACATTGATTGTCCAGACCTAGTATCTGCTATTGGGCTCCGAGCACCAACGAAACGTACTCGTAATATAACAATGTTGAGTGAGCCTAAACATCGGACCAATTATTCTAAAAACTCCGTATTGATCCGCATTATAAAAGTGTACAACAAGACATTTCAACGTCTTGATCCTTTTGTTGGCTCAAAGGTAAACTTTAAACATGCCGTAAGAAAACAACTATTTGAAGAAAACTATTAATTAACTAAATAATATATATAAGTAATAATATGTAACTTATCATACGCCTCTTCTCCCCCTCCCTTTCACCTCTACATACATAGACACACCCCATCCACATGCACACACACACACACACACACACACACACACACACATGCGCGCGCATACACGCGCGCTCTAAATTTAATATAATTATGTTAATTGTTCATATCTTGTCGTTATTTTAAAGAATTACTGTAAAAATATTGCTATTATTTTATATCTCTTTATATGTATATTTAAATCCGAAACATATCTGTTCTTTGTACGTCTTATGTGGAAACCTGTTAATAGCCACACTTAAAATGTTATAATGAACCTTGTACCTACCTAATACTGTTCTGCTGTTGGTTTTCCTAAATAAAATAAAATAAAAATAAAATGAAGTAGCAATAACTAGTCAGTGTTCCGTCTATCAGGTCGTGTGGTTTCCGGTAGAGTAGAATAGGACCACTCCAACTCTTCCCGTGGATGTCGTACAAGGCGACTAAGGGAATACATTATAAAACATCAATCAGGCCTCCCCAACCCGTCCAGCCAGCGCGGGGAGTGTAGGCCGAATCCTCCGTCTGTCTCCGGCAGATGAGAGAGGGTTGTGCTCCTGCAGTGGAGACAAAAATAACCTGATGATATACTTAATTCATTACTTACACACACTTTCACTTCGACTCTTTCTCTCTCTCCCCCTCTCTTGCACACACATACACAAACTCTGATAAACCTTAGCTTTCTAGAAAGAGCACTATACCGAGTTGAAGACCTCTTCCCTTCCTTAACTTCTTACTATGTTCAATTTGTAATGATATTTTACTTTCATAACATCATCATCAGGTTATTTTTGTCTCCACTGAAGGAGCACAACCCTCTCTCATCTGCCGGAGACAGACGGAGGATTCGGCCTACACTCCCCGCGCTGGCCAGACGGGTTGGGGAGGCCTGGTTGGTGTTTCATAATGTTTTACTTTCATATGTTACTTTCATATTTTACTACTGTACAGTTGATACTAGGCTGTCTAGAAAGCAATATTTAACGAAACCAAGAGTAAACCCATGAGCTGTAGCTAGTATAACCGCTTAGCCGGACACAAAGTCCGGAACGTGAAGTATTGTAGTCGATACTGGGCCGCGATAAGTCTCTGTACAACCGTAGCGTGCGCTATGTACGGGGCTGCGTTTAAGTCCCGCTAAATCTCGCTTCTGTCGGAAACGGCAGCGGATTCGAAGTCGGATTTCTGACTCGGATTTTAAAGAAAACCTGGGGCTTCTGCGATTACTCTGTTTGCGCTATATTTACGGCCGATACCTTCCTAATAGTCAAAATCCTTTATTACACATGAGAACACTTGGTACATTTGTATTACAATACAATACAATACAATACACTTTATTGCACAAACAAATACAGTTACACGTTATAAAAGTCACAAATAGTACAATTTAGGCGGTGTTATCGCTTTAAGCGATTTCTTCCAGACAACCTTATTATGCATAGTTCTTTGACAGTATTTCGGGTACTTCGTCGTAGTTCGTCAATGATTCGTAGCCTTGATAGATCCATTCGACTGGATCTATTTTTAATATTTTTTAATTACATATTTTTAATTCAACAACCAATGGTGGGAATTGTCTTCACCTAGAAACAGAACGTACCTGTCAATGTATTGTTTTCATACATAAGCTATACTAGCTGTGCCCGCGGCTCCGCTCGCGTGGACTACAGGTTCCGCTCCCATTCCCACTTTCGCTCCCTATCCCACTTCCACTCAGACTCTCAATCTCACTCTCAATCCCGCTCCCGCTCTCACTCCCCTTTTCCCACGCCCACGCCCACTCAAACTCCCACTTCCATTCCCATTACCAGCTCCAAATGTAGTCCAAACTCATCGCAATCTGAATAGTACGGAAATACTATTATGTGCAATATATTGCATACTAACCTTACCTACTAATGTATTTGAACTAAGTACAGGAGGTGTAATCTAATTCCATCGTAAAGCAATCTGCCTCATCCGCCGAACTTTGACAGAACAGAAGTAAACTTTATAAATTAGGTCGGACTTCTTGCTCGCCGGTCGCGAGCCCCCGGCGTGCAAGTAGGACAGAAATATTGCAGTAACAAAGGTCGGATGAGGACAAAAAATAAGATTAGTGGCAGAAGTGCAATTTAAAGTTGGTCTGGGACATAACTGGGAGCGGTCGTGCCACAAATGAAGGTAGTCTGCAGTGTGACCATCCTTAAAAATAGCAAGGTTAATCCCACTAATATTATCTAGCTGTTGCTCGCGACTTTTTCCGCGTGGACAACTTAACGTGACAAATTTTCATGTATTTCCCGTAGGAATGGGGTGTTTTTTCGGGATAAAAACTATCTTATGTCCTTTTACAGAACTTAACCTATATTTTCATCCCGATCAGTCTAGTGGTTGAAGCGTGATTGAGTAAAAAACATCCAAACGGATCATGATTAGTATTAGTTTATTAATATAAATTACCAGATTAATAGATTATTACAGTTATCCTTAAAATGTTTGGGGGCGGGGGGGGGGAAGCTAAGTCGCCTTGAAAAATCCTCAGAAAAACTGGGGGGGGGGTCCTATTCTACGAAGATCAAATTATATGAAAGCTGTATTTTGTTGTTAACATTATGGGTGGCTTATTAAAGGCGAGAGCCGTCCAAACTCCCAAGTGGCGTGTTAATATCGTGATCATGACAGGTTACATTTAATGCCTCGTCCATCAAAATGAGAGCAGCCTGTATCGACGGGGGAATTAAAATGGTATCAAGGTAAATATATATATACTTTTAATTCTTTGCTGAAAACTGACAGGAGGTAGAAATTCGAAAGTCACTCGGGAAGGGAAGCGGAATCTGTAGTCCACGCGAGCGGAGCTGAATAATTATTTCTCCGCTAAAGCCAGTTGCTTGGTGGTCACACTTGCAATCAGAGGAAGTTTGAAAACATTAAAGTCGTGGTCCAAAGATATTCCTCTGCTCAACTCCAAAGGACATTGATAACTATGTAGATTATTGGGATAAATTAACGGAGAAGTAAGTTAAACAGCCGATAGTCTGTAGCGCACTGACACGCGGCCTATATTGTTCCGCAAATACCCTCAAGTACCCTCAACTTATACTCGTATATATAACATCCCTCCACCAAATTTTTAATTACAGAAGATACACAATAGTAGAAAACTTAACTACAAATATCGTTTAAAGTCGAATGGTCTACGATCTCGTGGGTCATTCAGCGTGGCGGTGGGTCGTCAGACTGTGCCTGGCCGGGCTGGCCGGGCTGGCCGGGCGGCCCGTCCTGGGGACAGTGGGCAGGCTCCGCGTCGGTCCCCGCCTGAGGCATTACGCCCAATGTATCGGATATAGCGTCTGTTGGCTCCGTCGCTATGACTTGGTGCGGCCTCTCCTGGGGGTCCCTTGCGGGCTCCTCTATACCAGCACTAGGAGGTGTTGTAGACCTTCTCGAAATTGGTTCCATCTATAAACAGTTGTGCCTATAAACATCTATAAACGGTACAGAGAACATTTTTGATTGGATAGAACTAATATTTTCGCTATGTTTATTATCATTACCTTCAACTTTCTTATTTTCCCCTATAAAGGGTTTAATTGATTTTTATGTCTTTTCATATTAACTTCCTGGTCTATGCAATCTTCGAGTAAATATATAACTTTTCCCAATTTTTTAATGATAATCCCTTTTATCCAAGTAAATTTATCTTTGTTAAGATTTTTTTTTTATACAACACGACATCTCCCGGGCTATAATCTGCTTGCCACCGTAGCAGACTGTTTCCCATCCAGTATCAGCAAGCTCGGCGCACGAGGGCGACGCACTGTGGTCTGAAAATCGAGCTCCATACTCAAAGAAACTTAATGTCAGGAATTAAAGGAAGAAAAAATTGGAATGCCTGTGGTGTACCTTAATTTATTTCATATCCTAGTAAGGAGGGTATACGTAGCCGACGCGTGAGAAAAAAAAGTTTTTTTTTTGTATGGGAGAAAATACTCAAAGTACTTTTTTTTTACCTGAATCGAACTGAAGAGCTATTACACTAGGGACGGGCAGCAGCGTTCTCCTCTGTGTGCATGTTTAGATCATTACTGCGATCACCAGTCCGGCTGCCAAGCGTGGTGTTTATGGCAAATTCCCCAATGGACAACTTACCAAAAGTGGTATTCTATTGGGGAGGCCTATGTCCAGCAGTGGACGTATTCTATAGCATGATTCAATTTGTATCGCCGATTTACAAAGAAACGACTCCATAAGCGCCGATTAATAAATTAAACCTATTAGTTATCTATAAGTTGATATAATGCCTCACAAAGTAACTCTCATTAGATCGATTCCCAAGTGCCTCGTCACGCGACGAACTGCCTCGGCTCAGAATGAAGACAGATTGTCATTAACTGAACTAAATAGAGATGTGGGGCCGTACGAATGGTTTGGTGGTCGATATACAGAGATAGATACATATTTATATACTGAAACAACATTCACAAACTAATAATCGTACTAATATTATAATCCCGACCTGCTATCCTATCCTACTAATATTATAAATGTGAAAGTTTGGATATTTGTATGTTTGGATGTTTAAGTAAAAAAGTATGTAAGTAAAGCGGTCGGCAGCTTCATTTAATTTGTCTCCACTGCGGGAACACAACCCTCTCTCATCTGCCGGAGACAGACGGAGGATTTGGCCAGACGGGTTGGGGAGGCCTGATTGATGTTTTATAATGTATTCCCTCAGTCGCCTTGTACGACATCCACGGGAAGAGTTGGAGTGGTCCTATTCTACTCTACCGGAAACCACACGGCAAACTCCCATACGTGCTCTATTTTGCAGGCGACGTTAATGTCAGAGGGATGTGATTGTCCCTTCCTTACTTAGTAATATGTAGTATTCTCTGTCTAGGCTTATGTTTATGTTTCTGCTATCGACGCGCTCCGGCCCGAGTATCTCCAAACAATGCATTCAATGACGGCAATTCCGTGGAACGACACAATTTGCAATATCTCTCTGCATTGTTCTTCAAGTACGTTTTTATCTCTACCTGCTTGAAAACTGTTTTTCTGATGGTAAGGATATTTTAATGATAATTTCTCTCGGAAGAGTCAACCCTGTCTCACTACGCACTCGCTGCGCGGCCCCGATTGCCGGGGAACTTAGACGAATCGCGTACGAATGACAATGTTGCTTGCTATTTTCGGAGTTTTATAATGAGGTTCGTAATGAGGAGGTCCGACGAAGAACGAAGGTCGTCGAGATGGCCGAAAGGATTAGCAAGCTGAAGTGTCAATGGGCGGGCAACATCTGTCAAAGAACCGTCGGCCGTTGGCCTGAGGAAGGTCGCCGGGCGCGGAGGGCGGGTACCGGGTGTGATGTGGTTCACTGTGGAGGGCCTATGCCCAGCAGTGGGCGTCTGAGGGCTGATATGATGATAAAGATGACAAGGTTCTAGTTTTCTTTCAACCCCTGTTCTTTTCTGATAGTCCAAGGTCAGCCTTGTGTGATTAGTATATAAGTGTCCGAGCTGTGATGACGTCACTTCAGCTCGACTTCGGGGTTTATCTGTCACTTGATCTATTTAAGCACAAAACCTGAAATTTAAGTATAAAATAGTACCTATTGTTTACTAAATCCAGCCTGGTCAGATTGCAAAAAATCGACTCTGGGCGAGCTGGAGTGACGCACACGCCTAAACTCTATTTCCGGTTGGCCGGGCGCTTGTTTCAGCGGACATGAATCACGTGTCCGTCACGTCGGCTGTGCCCGGTCGCCGCCGCTGCAACGTTCGAGCTCCACAAATCAATGCCAGCTCGCATTGTGCACTGGTCTGCAGTCAAAAAAATTATATTCGCGCCGCTATTTACTAGTAATAGTAACTTATGAATAAATGGAACGCGCAACTTAGTATATTTTAGTTATTATAATTTAAAAAATTAAATAAGATACAATACATACACATATACATAATTATCACGCCTTGCAATATTGTTGCTATGTGGTTTCCGGTAGAGTAGAATAAGACCACTCCAACTCTTCCCGTGGATGTCGTACAAGGCGACTGAGGGAATTTATTTATTTTATTTATTTATTTATTTACTTTGAGGAAGACTTACAGACAAATTACAAAATAAATAACAATGCAAATATAAAAAAATGCTGATTACAAGTCCCCACTTATAAATAGCAATACCATACGACTGAAAAACCTTTTGTTGGAAAATGAATATTATTCCATAAATGAATTTTCTAAAAAATGAAATTGGTGGGCCCTCTGACGTTTAATTTAATTTACTTTGTGATAATTTAATACCAAGTGTATTTTTTGATATTATATACTGACATAGATAGTATGTTTACTATGACATTATTTGAATTGTTGACATTGTAATTTATACATTATTTTATTTTATGACGATCCCTTTTACCATACTAGAATGACATGTAAAATTGAATTTTTAAGATGTAAAAGTGAAATAAATAAATCTAATCTAATCTAATCTAATCATTTCACAAACTTAATAAATAGTAAATATAGTTAAATAAGGTATTAAGAGATAACAGAAAACTAACAACAAAATTAAATTACAGTACAAACAAAATAATAGATCAAAAACACAAAGATGTACAAAGGAAGATAATACATATACGCGGGTAGGTACATAATGATCAGTGCAGTGCGAGTTTAGGTGTCATCAAAGAAGTCATTCGCCATGATACGCTTCAATACATTATAAAACATCAATCAGGCCTCCCCAACCCGTCTGGCCAGCGCGGGGAGTGTAGGCCGAATCATACACTCCCCGCGCTAACTAGCTAACTAAGAAAATGTGTGACTGTAATTGATCCAGAATGTTCTAGATTTTTCTCAAAATTTCAAGAATGATCTGAGAAGTTCTGTTTATAATACCAAAAAAGCAACGATTTGTGAAAGCTGTCAATTGTCATGTCGGTTATCTGCGGGTCCTTAAAATTCGCACCATACGTAACTTATGCACGCGAACGAAGTCGCGGCCAACAGCTATTAGTAAAATAGAAGAAAACAACGTAAATCTGCTAAAAACTAGGCATTAATTTACAAAACACGAAGTCGCGGGCAACAGCTATTAGTAAAATAGAAGAAAACAACATAAATCTGCTAAAAACTAGGCATTAATTTACAAAACACGAAGTCGCGGCCAACAGCTATTAGTAAAATAGAAGAAAACAACGTAAATCTGCTAAAAACTAGGCATTAATTTACAAAACACGAAGTCGCGGCCAACAGCTATTAGTAAAATAGAAGAAAACAACGTAAATCTGCTAAAAACTAGGCATTAATTTACAAAACACGAAGTCGCGGGCAACGACTATTAGTAAAATAGAAGAAAACAACGTAAATCTGCTAAAAACTAGGCATTAATTTACAAAACACGAAGTCGCGGGCAACAGCTATTAGTAAAATAGAAGAAAACAACGTAAATCTGCTAAAAACTAGGCATTAATTTACAAAACACGAAGTCGCGGCCAACAGCTATTAGTAAAATAGAAGAAAACAACGTAAATCTGCTAAAAACTAGGCATTAATTTACAAAACACGAAGTCGCGGCCAACAGCTATTAGTAAAATAGAAGAAAACAACGTAAATCTGCTAAAAACTAGGCATTAATTTACAAAACTGATATCAGTGAGTAGTACACACGCCATCGGTTTACCAACCTCAATAAAACAAGAACTTCAGCCAACGATCTCTATGTACTACTAGATGGAGCGTTCCAAACAATCGCTCTGTTCCACGCAAGTAGCCACAACTCTTTCACATTCACAATGAAACTTGTGCAGTTACTACTCAGAACATTTAATTATTTACTAAATATTGACATTATTTACCCGTAGCGTCAATATTTAGTCATAATTAAATGTTCTACGCAGTAACTGCACAAGTTTCATTGTGAATGTGAAAGAGTTGTGGCTACTTGCGTGGAACAGAGCGATTGTTTGGAACGCTCCATCTAGTAGTACATAGAGATCGTTGACTTCAGCACTTCTCGTCCCATGCATCACTAAGTCCGTCCGCACACCAGGCAAGTGCGAGGCCAGCAGTAGCTGGCTATATTGGTGGAACTTAATTTGCCGCCCCATTACCGTGTGCACATAAATTACTCTCGGCGATACGTTGCGCTGTTTGCACGTATTATATACGTAGGCTTCCCGAGCACGGGGACAGCACTGTGCTACTAAAAATAGGTACTAACTATTACTAGATAAAAACAAAACTACACTCTCTTCCCTCCGCCAGTGTTACGTCGTACGGCTGGCAGTACACGATACATGCACAGATTATTTTATAGATACTATGTAACAGATACAGCACTCCCTAGTGAAACGATAACACCTACGCCATTAATCAACTACTATCAGACATTACACGCAAAAATGTGTCTAAGGCGCTCGACTTAGCGTTGTAATTACTCCGTACGGACGGGGCGGCCGGAAAGTGTAGGTACTTATCAAGGTAGGTGTTATCAAATGACGGAGACCACCGTTGGTTGTCTGCGCGTGTGATTTATATTTTATTTTAATTGTATATGCACTGCTGTTTTTATTTGAGACTAGCCTTTGCCCGCGACTTCGTCCGCGTAGGTCGATATTTACAAATCTTTAATTTCAAAATAAATATCATTTTCGTAATCAACAACCATAAAAACCTCAAAAATGACATACATTCATGTTAATTTGGTTTCCCGTAGGAATGAGATGTTTTTTCGGGATAAAAACTATCCTATGTCCTATTTCAGGACACTTTTTTTTACACTTTTACTTGATATTTTGGACAATTCACACAATATCTTTATAAAATGTAGCCTATGTGTTATTCTGATGTAAGAGCTATACTATTGTAAAGTTTCATTAAAATCCATTCAGTAGTTTTTACGTGAAAGAGTAACAAACATCCATCCATACTTACAAACTTTCGCGTTTATAATATTAGTAGGATTCTCTGATTATATAAACTCTCTGTAAGTAGTTAATGCATGGGCTAGTATTATGACCCATATTACGTTTTAGTTAAACATTGAACCAAAATAACTAAATAACATCATCATATCTCAGGGTGGCCGTGTAAATGGGCTGGGAACCAATTAGGGGGTGACGTCATCAGTTTCATTGTGCCATTGAAGGCTCAGATCCGGCGAGCAAGCCGCCTCGCTTATTGCGCACCGGCTGACAGCTTGATAAATACGGCGCGGCGCGTGGGATCCGCCTTTGAGGTGTTTCGGCCACCTTGACAATGCACATTTTAAGATTTTAATTCTAATAAAAATAACGTAATTCCTGTGTTTTTCCTGTTTTGTTAGAACAGATCGACTATATAAATTCATGCTTTTGTACCTCATATTATTATAAGGTTGGCAGGTATTGTCTAAAGATTAGATTCCTCTGTACACTTTTATGTAATACCATTTATTGTAAAATTATAATTTTAATGTCATAATGTTAGTTCTTTTCTACGCCACGCTAATATAAGCTACTCGAAATACTAGCGCAGACGAAGTCGCAGGCACCAGCTAGTACTGAATACTACTACCTTAGAGCACGCCCGCACTCCCCGGTACAAAGTTACAACGCAGCGCGCTATCGACCGGCGGAGCCGAGAGATCGACGCTATAAGCTAGAAAGAGAAGCATTTCCGCTGTTAATGTATAACATTGTCCCTCTCGCGATCGACTATGTTAGAACGCTAGGTGCAGGTAATAGCCCTAAAATAATTTACGCACACATATGCTTCTGTATGTATGTATGTATGTATGTATGTATGTATGTATGTATGTATGTATGTATGTATGTATGTATGTATGTATGTATGTATGTATGTATGTATGTATGTATGTATGTATGTATACAAAGTGTACAAAGACGTACTTATCCCACTTAAGGACAGGTTGTAAAATAACTGCCTTTCTTTAATGTTTTTTAGTGTTCACCTCTGTTAGATTTCAACTTACAACAATCATTATTCCTACCGCGGGGAAGAGATCTTTCAAACAAACGCTTAGTCATTTAAAATCTTTGAGAAAAACCTAATCTTTGCAACGAGTTTTTGATTTGTTTTAATAAGTTTCAAACGAAAACGTTTCTTATCGCAGACCAAATTAGGTCTAGGATGATTACTATTAGGAATTGTACGCTGTCTGTTATCATAAGTATCAGGTTAACTGGCAACGATCTCTATGTACTACTAGACAAAGCGTTCCAAACAATCGCTCTATTCCATGCAACTGCGGGCCCGGGAGCCGCAACTCGTTCACATTCACAATGAAACTTGCGCAGTTGCTACGCAGCACATTTAATAATTTACCACATTTAAACGAGTTGCGGCTCCAGTGCCCGCAGTTGCGTTCAAAAGAGCGATTGTTTGGAGCGCTCCGTCTAGTAGTACATAGAGATCGTTGTTTACTGGCTAGATCAACGTGAACGATCCTTCAACATAAAATCTATTTCCGTGGTCATCTTTTCTTAACTTTGCTGACGTCACGGTATGCCATGCTAACAAGGAAAGGTCCCCAGGCTCTGACTTGATTCATTTTAAGATAATATGTTGCTAAGCAATGAAAAATTCTTTTTTTAGAGTTTTAATAAGTATGTCGTAGGTGCCTGGTTCCGCCGAAAGTGTGGGATCCCAAATTGAGTTTAACGCCGTTACAAAGTTATACGTTTACTGGCTTCAATGACACTACATGAAATTACACTACATCATCAAGTAACGATTTTAGAAGGCAGACGATCCGCCCGTGTAGTGCCTGCGCTCCGCACGTATATCGAGCGAACACTGTCTCGAGCCTGCGCCCGCGCCCGCCCCACCCAGCGCGTGCTCGCGACGATCGCCGAGCCAAGCCGAACGGCGCGCCGAGCACACACTGTGCCTCCAAATCAGCTCCTGTTTTATTATTTCGCCGACAAGTATTTAACTACTTCAAAGTATTTCACATCTATTAACAACTAGCTGTTGCCCACGACTTCGTCCGCGTGACAATTTCACAAATTATTATGTATTTCCCGTAGGAATGGGATAATTTTTCGAGATAAAACCTATCCTATGTCCTATTCCAGGACCTAACCTATATGTGTGCCAAGTTCATCACGATCCGTGCAGTGGTTGAAGCGTGATTGAGTAACAAACATCCAAATATCTAAACTTTCGCATTTATAATATTAGTAGGATAGGATTTAATTTTTAAATATTTAAAAAGAAGACCATTCTGCAATGCCACATTTTGAAGAGCGATTTACCTAAGTAAACATGTAAGTGTCGGTTATTTTTCAATGTTTTGCAATATATCTTAAAACGAATCAAGTCGGAGCCAGCCACTACACTTTTAAGCCAGTGATAGTTCTTGAAGACCGGTCTGTAGGTCGCCTAATGCAGCGTAATGTAGTGTTCCGCTAGTGGCAGAGATGGCGATTTTCAGAGTGGGACGGAGCCTTTTATATCCCGAATCATGGCGAGGAGGGTGGAGTGGGGGAGGGGGAGGGGGGATTGGATTCATGCCGGCTCAAGCGTGCGCTTGTTTATTGACTTTATTGCTCTTTACAAGGAATCTATGTAGAAAAGGCGAGACGAGTTTTGTCCCAAAGAATGATTGTCAATTTCTATACTATATTTTAATGACCGTAAAATATTATTCTATAGTATGTTTTAATAATATGTGTCATCATCAGCTTAAATACGTCCACTGCTGGACATAGGCCTCCCCAATAGAATACCACTTTTGGTAAGTTGTCCATTGGGGGATTTGCCATAATCACCACGCTTGACAGGCGGATTGGTGATCGCAGTAATGATCTTAACATACACACACAGGAGAACGTTGCTGCCCGTCTCTGGTGCAATTCCTTAGTCGCCTTGACGACAACCACGGGATATTCTAAGCCAGGAACCACACGTAGAGTAATTTGTGTATTACGATGCAAAAAATTTAAACGTTGTAACCCACACTTTCGAAATCAGAAAACAAATCTACGGCGAATAAGCTACGTTCTGTGTTTCTACAGCTAATAAAAAATACCGGATCCAGACCATTCGGCGGAGATTTTGTTACTGAATCCAAATTTACAACGACAACAAAAAAATTTATCGATGTGAGTTACAGCGTTTACGCTTCCGTCGACATGTAGATGACAAAACAATTTGCCCAAAATTAAGAAGAATCACTTTATATGAAGGATCATCATCATTCATAATATCGGCCCTAAGACGTCCAGTGCTGGACATAGGCCTTCCCCAATGAACGCCACCACACCCGGTCCTCTGCCCTCAGCATCCACCTTCTTCAGGTCGTCGGTCCACCTGGCGGCGGGGCGTCCAACCCTGCGCGTGCTGATCCGCGATCTCCACTCCAGAACTCGTCTGCCCCAATGGCCGTCATCGTGATGTCGCGCCCCTGAATGGGGAGAGTTGCCATATAGAGGACCAAGCACAGGATTACTTATTTGCAGGGGATCAAGCAGGATGCTCTGACAAAGAGCACCTGAGCAAATACCGGGCACCTCCCCCGTGATTCGGCCTATATGACCTAGACGTCGAAAGGCCATCGGAGGTGGAGGGTCTGCCCCAACGGCCGTCAGTTCTGCCAAGATGTACTTGCCACTTCAGCTTGACAATCCTTTCGACTAAGTCGTTCACCTTCGTTGTTCGTCGGATAATATCCCTCAAAGAAACCCCGAGCATAGCCCTCTCCATAGCTCGCTAAAGATAACAAGGAGAAACTCGAACAAATTCACTAATTATATTTCTGTATCACTTGCCGTGTGGTTTCCGGTAGAGTAGAATAGGACCACTCCGACTCTTCCCGTGGATGTCGTACAAGGCGACTAAGGGAATACATTATAAAACATCAATCAGGCCTCCCCAACCCGTCTGGCCAGCGCGGGGAGTGTAGGCCAAATCCTCCGTCTGTCTCCGGCAGATGAGAGAGGGTTGTGCTCCTGCAGTGGAGACAAAAATAACCTGATGATGATATTTCTGTATACGTCGATACGTCTTTATGACGCCTCAGAAAGTCAAGCACGCACATAGCTGCCTCATATTGTTCACAGGCATACAAAGTTGGACGCTGTTATTTCCGCTTCAATACCACAATCTGAACAAACACAACCCTATTTGAACGTGGAAGTATTGACACCGGGTCCAGGAATGTCTTGAATTTCATACACATACGTCTAATATATCCGGAGACCTACCTCGCACAACGTGTAAGCTTGGCAATCCAGTGAGGTAATAGCGCCAGCGTCCTAGGGACTATACCTCACCACGAGGGTTTGGACGGCGTACACCTGTTGTAAATAATTGATTTTATTTTCCTTACTGTATATTTATAATTATTTTTAAAATGATGTATATACGTGTATAAGTAGTAAGGGTGTAGTGTAGTAAATATTAGTACTATATTTACAACTGAAATTTTTAAAATTAACCTAAGGATTAATTATAATATATATACTTGTTTAGTAATAAACTCGAATTTTCTCCTACACTACGAAAATAAAACTTGGTCCCCAATTTTTTTTTTATCAAACCGTGCTTACACGTTTACGAACTTATATTTATAGCTTCATTTTACGACCACCCATGGTTCTGCATGTCTTAGAAAAGCAAAGTAAGAAAGTTTCAAAGATAAAATTAAAAGAAATGCTTGGTTTTAGAATTTTTAACAATAGATGTTTCTGAGAACTTTGCTTGTATGACTGTCTTTACTGTCTTTCTTACCCTCGGGAAATGCTTGTTTCGCAATAAAAAAGAGGTCAGTATAATTATTATTTTCGAACCTAGTAAAAGGTCAATACTTATGTGTTCGCACCTAGGAAGAGGAAGAATATGTAGTCACCTAGAAAGAGGTCATTATAATATGTGCGCACCTAGGAAGAGGTCAGTATATGTCTACCATTAGAAAGAGGACAGTATGTGTTCGCACCTAGGAAGAGGAAGAATATGTAGTCACCTAGAAAGAGGTCATTATAATATGTGCGCACCTAGGAAGAGGTCAGTATATGTCTACCATTAGAAAGAGGACAGTATGTGTTCGCACCTAGGAAGAGGAAGAATATGTAGTTACCTAGAAAGAGGTCATTATAATATGTGCGCACCTAGGAAGAGGTCAGTATATGTCTACCATTTGAAAGAGGACAGTATGTGTTCGCACCTAGGAAGAGGAAGAATATGTAGTCACCTAGAAAGAGGTCATTATAATATGTGCGCACCTAGGAAGAGGTCAGTATATGTCTACCATTAGAAAGAGGACAGTATGTGTCCGCACCCAGAAAGAGGTCAGTATATTTCCGCCATTAGAAATAGGATAGTATGTATAGGATAGGATAGTATATTTATTTTTAATTTTTAAGATCGATTGACATTAAATATTCTAGTTTGTTGTAATATTATTTTTGTTGTAATTTAATTTACATTTGACATATTTTAATTTTTAATTTTAAATTGACATGTAATGAAAATTATCAATAAAGTATTTGTATTTGTATGTGTTCGCACCTAGGAATATGTTAATATATGTTCGCAGCTAGAAAATATGTATTTAGAACTTAAAGACGCCGGAGATCTGAATTCTATCGGCTTGTCACCACACTGACATGAACCAACTTTATTTATCCTTTAAAACCATTCAAAAGGTAATGTTCATTAAAAATCTATTTCGCGCTAAAGTTGTAATCTTCTAAATTGTTAAAGGGACTTCATATGTAAAGCTTAACTTCTCCGACATTTTGCTAAAATCTTTAAACGAGGGTCGAATAAAAACGTGAGTGAATTAAATCCTAGTTTGCGAGACGGCTTAGAGTTTTTGTTGCAAGGGGCGGGGGCAAGGAAGGAGGGGGGGTATCGTCGTAGACCCCGGTGCAGACCCTGCTCAATCTCGGCGCGACACCGAACAGGCGTTCTTGCCGCGGTCAGGTGAAGTAGATAGTGACTGGAGGTGGCGGAAGCGGAAGCGGATGCGGGGAGTTGAAGAAAAACATTTGACTGTAGTTTGTCCTTATCCTCAGTCATCAAAAATAAAGACTGTATATCTGACTATCGTTTTTGGAAAGGTAGGGATGTACTCAACAGTTGTGTTAGCATTTATCCAAACCATAGTTGTCACTTTTATGTTTAATGTACAATTAAATACCATAATATAAATGTATAGTTTCTAGAAAAACGGTCTATTGGCGCGCATAGCTTGAAAAGAAAACGGCACGAGAGAGGCGCGAAAAGGATAAACGTCATTATGGGGATTCGAGAGAGTGATTCGAGGTGGTGTTGTTGTGAATATATATATTTGGAGTTTAAATATAGATGTGAACTTAATTGTGTGTTCGTCGTATCATTCACTGCCCCTGCCCTGGCTGAGAGGATTATATCCGTAATGTTATAACCGTAGGCAGAGGTCAACACTTGTGGTCGTTACAAATGTGTTTCTCTAGAAAAATTAATGTTTGTAAGGTAAACCAGTTCATAAGAAGCCTTTTGAAGCAATTCTTTGTAGTAGACAATTTGTATTCCTATTTATTTGACTTTGACTTTGCGTCTCAGTAACATGAAAGGGTCGCCAGCAGCAAAAACAGCTTATCATCCTGGGACAAGTGGAAGGCAGGCGTGCCAGAGGACGAGCTCCTACTAGGAGGTCAGACCCAGTGAGGAGGGTGGCTGGCGGATCCTTATATGAAGCGGTGCGGCTGGTCAATGACCGCCATGCGCGGAGGCACATTTTATACGGTCGCGATTCTCAGCAAGGAGAGAACGACAGAGAAGATTCAGAAGTGGAGGTATTTAGGCTGTCGATGACGACCTCATGCTCGCTTGCGCTTATCACCCTGCCCTCCCCATATTATAATCCCCCTCGCATGCCTTAATAAAGTGTCAGCTACTAATCCCCGCCCGCGCGCGTCACGCCGCCGCCCGCTCGTCCGCTAAATCCTATGAACAAAACACCACCCCACGTTTTTGAGTACCCCTCTTTCTTGTAATTCAAACAGACAACAGTTTAGGAGTCAGCCTTGTTTTGGAGTTTACGTCATTGACCTCGTTATCTGGGTTGACGCAAGTCCCGTCAAAATTAGGACTCATTTTGTCGTGAATATCCGTAAAATAATGAAGAATAGTGGAGACCGCGACTGGGCAAGCGTAGTGTGGGACGCCCTCTGGCTAGATGGAGCGACGATCTGCGTAAGGCGGCTGGCAGTAACTGGATGAGAAGAACCGAGGATCGGGTTCAGTGGCGCACCTTGGGAGAGGCCTATGTCCAACAGTGGACTCTTTCGGGCTGATGATGATTGAAGAATGTAGTGGAATTGGCAGTGGGCTGGTCACATCTGTCGGAGAACCTTTTACCGTTGGGGTAAACGAGTTCTCGAGTGGTGACCGCGACTGGGATTTGCCATTATCTCCACGCTCAACAGGCGGATTGATGATCGTACTAACGATCATAATATAGACAGGAAAACGCTACTACCCGTTTCTAGCGCAATCCCTAAGTCGCCTTGAAGACACGAGACAATTGGGAGAGGCCCTGTTCTAAGCCGGGAACCACACGGCCCACTAGTCCTGGTAACTGAAACAACCTTTGTACAAACAACCCTTTGAATCGTTTCAACAAGTATGTAGTGCTGTCAATTTCATCGCCCACTTTCGAGTCTCTCAGACACTCAACAAAATTCTATTTGACGCCATTCCCGGCCGCGGGATGTCAAAGATACGTGCCCGGAATGTCGCGAGGCTGGGGCAAACGCCTCGACTTGTTCCCTTTGAGCGACTTCCATTATCGATTTTACACGTCAATAACTCAGAAATTCATGAACGCCCAAGTAACTGCTGTACAACAGCAGATTAACAGTCCACTGTGGAAACTTAAGCAGTACCTATTAGCTGTGGTGTGGTTCCCGGTAGAGTAGAATAGGACCACTCCAACTCTTCCCGTGGATGTCGTACAAGGCGACTAAGGGAATACATTGTAAAACATTAATCATGCCTCCCCAACCCGTCTGGTCAGCGCGGGGAGTGTAGGCCAAATCCTCCGTCTGTCTCCGGCAGATGAGAGAGGGTTGTGCTCCTGCAGTGGAGACAAAAATAACCTGATGATGAACCTATTAGCTGGCTGCATACATTATGCAGCACTTAGTTATCAGCTTACTGTTTAGTGGCATAAATAGCATTATTAGGGGTAACAATCATCCCAAGAGATCATCATCGGCTGATTAAGAGGATGTTTGTTACCTATTATGCAGCACAAGCGGGTACGTTAACCTTTTTATACGTTTTATACAGATAAAAATACACTTCGATACTCCATCCAAGCAAACAGATTTAATTCCAGTAGCGTGTACTGCCGGCCGTACTTCTGACGAAGGGAGGTAAGTGTATTCTCCGGTAATGTATTGTAAATTAGACGCGTCACGGTCTGTCGGGCGCTGGGTTAGACGCATCTCCTTCTCACAAAGTCTCGCGTCATTCCATTGTTTGAACAATTCCATCGACTCGGCAGTGCATCAAGCCAAGTCCTTCGGAGACTTCTATAAACTTTCACTTCTGTGTCAATACAAGACCACCTCGTTGGCCTAGTGGCTTGAGCACCAAAAGTCGTGAGTTCGATTCCCTCCAGGGGCAGACAAAAAACAATTTGTGAATGTTGAACCCAGTCTCGATGTTATATTTATACATTTGTAGTTGTCCCTTTACACAGGAGGAAATCCTAATCTGGGAAAAGATACGTTTGTATGTATATATGAAATATACATTATTATTAAATCACAAAAGTAGGAATACATATTGTCGCTGATTCTATAAATCTATTAATTTCATTTTTTAAACTGAAACTATAATAAACAAACATCATGCATTCGACTCAAACTGACATAACAGTACTGTATGTATGTATATATATAAACGCTTTATTGTACCAAAATTAACAACAAAAAAATAAATAAAAGAAAAAGTTGTGAACATAGGCGGACTTATCCCACTTAGGGATCTCTTCCAGTCAACCTTAGAGTAACTGAAATGACGTATGCCGTTCTTACCATAAATATGTTTATCAGATGCTAACAAGTAAATAAGGCTCTGCCAGTCGTACAGCTTTTGATGTGCTGGACATAATAATAATAAAATCATTTATTTGCAGGCAACTTAGCCCATAGATAAATACCGTAGCCTAGAAATACATACATTATACCACCTCACATTAAATACACACCAAATACACGCTATTTCAGGGATTTTAGAGTTTTCGCCTCCCTGTAGCGTCTAAAGACCACTCCATCGGGCCAGAAGACGGGACTGAGGAATACACCCCGGTGCTCAGTGGGAACCCGGAGTCTACAGACCCTAAAGTTATTAGAAATAGTAGACTCCAGGATCACACATTCGACCGAGATGCTTTCCCCAGTGCGTTGCTTGAGCTTTAGGTATACAAACTTGAATTTAAAATACGTGTTGCTGGAAGTGCGCCCCGTTTCTCCTTCGCAGCGCTAACACCCATTAGTCGATAACACATTTTCGTGTATAAATGTACCAAGTGAACTCTGTGCAATAAAGAATGTTGACTTTGGAATTTTTAAATAAAGACTTTGTTTTAAATTTTTGCAATACGTATAAATCGTGGTCGCTCTGAACATTTCCTCCTACCTCCATATAAGGCCTGATCAAGTGAACACTGACTTATTTCATTCTAATCACAGTACAATTACAACTATCAGATAATTTATAGAACTTGGCCCATATTCAAAACCACGCTTTGCTGAATTCCTTTCAAATATACAATATACACTTCTTCACCTGAGTTCAAGTCAATTTGAGCCCTCATGACTCAGTTATAAAGCCTTAGACGTCGTTGATATAAGTTTGTTAAGTTTGTCACAGTGACGCCGCGTGCTACCGCACTATGCCCGGTTACAGTCGACATCGCTGACAAATGACGTGTGTAGTGCTGTCATTTTGACAGCAGCTGAAAAATGACGTTTGAACTGCACGGCTGTGTTGATAAAACTTATTTCCACCTTCCCAGCTTGAACTTTTTTATATTACTGCAGCGCTTCAGGCATGTTTGCAGAAGCTCGCATCGATGGCTTTCATGTCATCTTGAGAAAGAGAGCCGCCTCGATGCTAAGCCGTGTCCGCGGCAGCACCAACGGCATCCTGCGCGTTATAGCGAGCCGAGTCGACTGCCCCATATTGTGTCACTCGATTCGATTACACATAAATAAATGAATGAATGTATGTCGTAATTTATAATTTTAAATTTTGTGACATTTTAATGTTTGTATTTTTTTAATTTTTATTATATTTTTAATGTAATTTTAAAATAGAAGAAATATTTACATTACATGTCATACAGTTACTATAATCTTAAAAATATATAAATTAGACAAGTCAAAATTAACAATAAATTAGTAAATATTAACTTAATGAATTTTTTTTTTAAATCAACTAACATAGTTTAATAAGACTGTACTAACAAAAATATGGACTAACGTCTGAAATTTTTTTTTTAATTAAATTGAATATCTCGTGCATTTAAATCACTTACTGAGGTCAGTAGTCTTAGACTACTTCGCTAGTTCGTGATTTAAAGTCAGGACTCACACGAGCCTACCCAGCCTGCTGGTAAATCCGTTAAAGATAAAAATAAGTGTAATACATAATCAACGATTTCTATGTACTACCAGATGGAGCGTTCCAAACAATCGCTCTGTTCCACGCAAGTAGCCGCAACTCTTTCACATTCACTTTGAAACTTGTGCAGTTACTACTACTCAGAACGTTTAATAATTTACTTAATATTGACATTTAGCGTCAATATTTAGTAATATTTAAATGTTCTGCGTAGTAACTGCACAAGTTTCGTGGTGAATGTAAAAGAGTTGTGGCTTCTTGCGTGGAATAGAGCGATTGTTTGGAACGCTCCACCTAGTACTACATAGAGATCGTTGTACATAATATATATAATCTATCGTTTATTTTCTTTGCGAGACGCTTAAAAAGTTTGTTTTCGTTCTAATTGTCGATTAACTTATTAAGAACCCATTGTGCCGGAGGCTGACACCGCAGCTTAGAGGCTCCGAGGCTGTGTAGTATCGGGGAGTATCAATTAGTGATCGTTGAGGGTCAGGTTGTTGGCGCCGCGCCAGCCTTACGAGCATACTTCCGGTTGGTTGGCTACATTCACAATTCATACAAGCGAATAGACTTAATTACCTACTACTACTGCACCAGCCTGTTCGTATACTTTTGTGTATGTGCGTAAATTATAGAAGGGCTGCTACACCTAGCACGCGAACATAGTCGATCGAGAGAGGGAAAACATTATACGTCAGTAGCATAAGTGCTTCTCTTTCTCACCTATAGCATAGTCGGGGGGAGGCGAGCGTTTCTTTTCTTAATAATATTTAGTACTAGCTGTTGCCCGCTTAATATCACAAATTATTATGTATTTCCCGTAGGAATGGGATGCTTTTTTCTATTCTATATCCTATTTCAAGATCTTATCCATCAGTGTGCCAAGTTTCATCACGATCCGTCCAGTGGTTGAAGCGTGATTGAGTGACAAACATCCAAATATCCAAACATTAGTAGTTATAATATTAGTAGGTTGAAAGCAGATTTAAGTGGGCAATATTCAGTGTTCCGTCAAAGAGTAATTTCGAAGCTTTTCAACCGTCGATCTGTATGTTTGTCGGTCCCTCTAATTACGCACATTTTTCTGATAGAGTTTAAAAAGTGAGTTTCCATCGCTGTGGTCTTTATCCATTACTTTAGAAGAACTAATTTGATCCTTCATTCAAGGATCAAATTAGTAACGTCCTCAAAAAGGCTGGGGTCCGCAGTGAGAAGAATAAAAGAAATGCATGAACAGGTTGATGTGAGTGAGGCTAGTGACGTGTGTCAGGATCGCGCAAAGTGGCGATCCATCGTCTCTGCCTACCCCTCTGGGACCAAGGCGTGAGCATTATGTATGTATATTTAGAAGAACTAAATGATTGACAAAGAATCACCTTCCATCCCCGAGAATCATAAATATCTGAAGGATAGGAATGACCTCTACCAACTCACTAACGGAAAGTGAAATGACTAACAAATTTTTTATTAAAAAATTTTTTTTATTTTAATATTATATACTGACATAGATAGTATGTTATACACTATGACATTATTTGACTTGTTGACATTGTAATTTATATTTGTACATTATTTTATTTTATGACGATCTCTTTTACCATACTAGAATGACATGTAAAATTGAATTTTTAAGATGTAAAAGTGAAATAAATCTAATCTAATCTAACAAAATGAACTTGTTACTCGTTTACTAAGCTTACTAACATCTGTAACTACTAGATTACATCCAGTATTTCCACTCATCAAAAATTCGCCACCACGCAAAGGTTGCCTGGAAGAAATCGCTGAAAGCGATAAGGCCGCCGATGTACACTAAATACATCCTTCTATGTAGATTTTTTTTTTTATATAAAATTTTATATGTATTGGTGCACAATATATTTGGATTGATTTGATTAAATACTCGACATTTCGAAGGCTGCAGACATTGCTTCTCTAATGCAACGATCTCTATCTACTACTAGATGGAGCGTTCCAAACAATCGCTCTGTTCCACGCAAGTAGCTATAACTCTTTCACATTCACAATGAAACTTGTGCAGTTACTACGCTGAACATTTAATTATTACTAAATACGCTACGGTTAAATAATGTCAATATTTAGTAAATACATAATTTTCTTTCACTGTTTGAGAGCAGAGTAAATCTACAATCTATATACTACTAAGTGTATGAGGTTGTAGCGGGTAATCTCTGGATCTACTGAACCGATTTTGAAAATTCTTTTACCAATAGAAAACCACGTTATTTGTGAGTGTCATAGGCTTATATAATTTATAAAGTTACGGTGTCCACGCGGACGAAGTCGCGGTAAACGGCTAGTAATATTATAAAGAGGAAAGATTTTTGTGTTTGTAACGAATAAACTGAAAAACGACTGGACCGATTTCAAAAACTCTTTCACCATAAGAATGCTACATTATCCCTGAATAGCATAGGCTATACTCATTACTATAAAACGTTAGGGATCCTTACTAAAACTTTAATAATGTAACGTTGGAGTGGGAGTGGGAACGGGAGCCAATTCCGTAGTCCACGCGAGCAGAGCCGCGGGCACAGCTAGTATATTATATGGCATGACCGCGGATCGAACTTGCACTGCTCGACATGGTGGGCTACGCCTTCTCCCACTGGCATCCTGACTAGCAGTAAAATATGGCTAGTAACGTACTTATATAGGAAAAGAGTAGCTGTGTTCTTATGTCAGCGCCACTTAGCGGCGCTAATCCGAGAGGCGAGTCGAGGCGAGTCGAGGCGAGCACCACTCAGCACTCGGCAAGGCTAGCTTGATCTGGACTGAAGAGTACGTGTCTAGGCTAGGAAGTTTATTTATAGGTAACGAACCTTCAAGTTTTCTGTTAAAGCTTTTATTTTCAAAAGTCATTCAAGGAATGCTTGTTAGCTCTTGTGTGTTCGTCATATTAAAGACTATTTTTGCTTGTACCAGTGCAAGTTGATGTTGTTAAGGTTGCCTGGAAGAAATCGCTAAAAGCGATAGGGCTGCCACTTGTATATTTGGAATGGAACTACCCTACCTGCCTACCCTACCAGCTTGAGTATTTCCGGACAAGTACAATTTGGATCTTTTTAATGAAAAAGTGAATAGGCATCTTCTGGGTAAACATGCTCCACCTTAGGCCTCATCTTCACTTACCGTCAGGTGAGACTGAAGTCAAGCGCAAATCCATTAATAATAATAAAAAAATACTGTACATTTCTCCTACATATTTCCGTAATTTGTGTGCAATAAAATATATTCATTAATTCAAGAAACCGTATTGCCAACATTTGAATAAATCTTCTATTACAGATAACAGTTATTTATTAGGTAGGAAATTGTTTGCTCTGACCACACCGTCTCCGAGCTAGTGTTGTACTCACGTTATCAACAAGC
Source organism: Esperia sulphurella (assembly GCA_947086405.1). Lineage (NCBI taxonomy): Eukaryota > Metazoa > Arthropoda > Insecta > Lepidoptera > Oecophoridae > Esperia > Esperia sulphurella. Next base: position 13,512,992 of record OX352277.1, on the reverse strand, counting down.
TATCGATAGTGCAAAATCAATCATAGACATACATAATCGATACTGTTCGAGTACATCATATGTGTTGTTTGACAATACCATTTTTATTACGATGAATTTTACGTAAATCGTAAAATGAATTTTATATTACATCGTACGATGAATATGAATGTTTGTACCCAGGTCTTGGATGTTTATATATTTATTTGAGTATGTGTATCCGTTATCTAGTAACCATAGCACAGGCTCTGCCTAGTTTCGGACTGGATAATTGGTGTGAATGTCTGACATATTTATTTATTATTATTATTATGTAGAAAATGGTCTCTCTTAGCCATGTATTTTACAAAAGACATTTTCAATCGCATTTCTTTTCGCATTTCCATAAATATTATCAATAGTATGGCTTTTGATAGACCATTGGGTTTTAAGGAACATATAATTATGATCTATGTATGTAACACCGCAGCCTGTTCCCACCTTAGACTAGTGTGTGTGTGTGTGTGTGTGTGTGGGGGGGGGGTGTGTGTGTGTGTGTGAGTGTGTGTGTGTGTGTGTGTATGTATGTATGTATGTAAACGCTTTATTGTACTAAAAATCACAACAACAACAATAATAAAATAGGAATTAAACTGTGTACAAAGGCGGACTTATCCCACTTAGGGATCTCTTCCAGTCAACCTTAGAGTAACCGAAAGGACAAGTATAATGCGTTTATTACCAAATTTTGATACCGAAATGTACTTTTAATAAAAATTTAAAATACATATTACATAAACATAAACGAAAAATACATACATAGACGATACACGAATAAGTAAATGATACAAATATCTATATATTTATGGTACTTTCACGATCGACACTACGAGGAATGAAACCACTGAGTATTCCACACTTTATATTTGGTAAATACACTTCACCCGCTGACGGTAAGAGCCTGAATGCCCGCGCCATTTACCGCACTGCCTAGGCAAACTACTCAGTGTCTGTAGATGGCACCACAATAGCAAAGCATTCACTTCCGTCTAACAATCGATTCATTATGTCTACTTTTACATTAAACCATTGTAACTCTTCAATTAATTCATCATTACACATATTGGTTATAACTTACAAGATATTACATAATAATTAGTAAATCAACCTAAACAAATGGCAGACATTGTGCACTGTTATAATATCGTGGGATACAAGTATCATGACTTTGATATTAAAGAGTATCATGACCTTATTAGTATTATTTATTGAGAATTAATGTAGAAAAACCATTAATTTAATATAAAAATAATGATAAATTATTGAATCACGACATTCGGCCATCCGACACCGTGCTACCTCCGGTGCACGATAGATTAAAACAATCTATATAACATCAAAATCACGACATTCGGTCTACATAGCTATACTTTCTCATAAACCGACGAACCTACCTTTATACAAATATAAGTAATATACCATAAAATGAAATATTATCAACAGGTGTTAATAATTATACATTTGTTTATCTATAGGAGCTAAACTTATACATAATTTATATGACAGATTAATCGTATATATATCTAAAGTTTAAAACCTTATAACGAATATTTTATATGTTTAGACTTAGCTAGATGTACATCGGAGCTTGAACCAGACATAGAAAGTTATTAACTTTACTTATTAACCATCTACTGCTTGTGCAGTAGTTTATTTAATAAAAAAAAATCATTTTAGATGTTAATTATTTTATTATTCGTTATAGGTTTTTTTGGTCTTTAATATTATTTATTTTTATTTATATTATATAAAATTATTATTATTTTTATTTATAATTTTTTTTTAATTATATTTTTGTCTTTAATAATTAATAATTTTAATAATCAGCCACATTATTCTCGATTATGAAATAAAAGAGGTTTTTTGTTACAAGATTCTGAATCATGACCGATTCTACCACACTGGCGACATTTAGTGATCGGCATTGGGCATCTAGTATAAGGGTGACCTTTCTCAAGGCAATTAAAACAAGTCAAATTGCTACTGCTGTTAGGCGCACTTGGTCCAGAATTACCAGATTGTCTGTTAGGTGAGGCTAAAGAGACGGTGTTCTCTTTCTCTACATAGTCCTTTCTTCTAAACTGATTCGAATTGGGAGGAAGAGGCTCTCTCATCCGTTGAGAAGATAAGTACGATAGTAGATCTTCAGGCTCCTCACACTTGAGTGCTTGTGCACCATTCCTAATGGATATATCCGTCACTCCGTATATGATACATTCTACTGCCTTTCGGCCTGTTATTTCACAGCGGCTCAACAACGTTAGTTTTTCATAAAAATATTCCCTTAGACTTTCACCTGCTCTTGATGTCTTTCCTAACATTTCTTCCAAAAGTTTTCCATAATTTTCATCACTGGGGAAAGCCTTGATCAGTTTCGACTGCCATTCAGTCCAAGAATATGTAACGGTAGAAAGAGATTCAAACCAGTGTTTTGCTAATCCAGTCAACTTCTGAAGTGAAAAATGAATTGTCTGCTTTTCGTCCCACCCGTATATGATCGAACATTCATTAACCTTTTTTAACCACCTTTTAACATTCTGAGATTTATTGTTTGGGTCAAATTCTGGTATCACATTTTGTTGGTGATTTGTAAAGTAATGAGCTGCCTTACTTGGTTCATTGCGTAATGAGGAAACGATCTTAACTAATTCCTCTGCTGTTAATCCTCTTGACTTATTTCGTTGAACTTTAGCAGGACGTACTTCTTCGGAATCAGATGTCAGTATCATTCGTCGTCGACGTCGTCTTCTACGATCAACAATTAGTTCAGATTCTTCGGAACTCATTCTGTAAGAATAAAATCATAAAGTACCTACCTAACAAGGAGCATCTTGTACTAGTCAATTATCAAATCGTAATATCAAAACACGCTATGGTATCACTGAACGTTAACATTACATTTAGGATCATTACTGTCTTTTGAATTCTATCATCAATCGTTATTATGTACTTCATTAGTTTGTCGTCGTCTCAGCCAAGTCGACACACATAAGTGGTTGAATAATCAAAAGTTAATAAACATAACTTATTTCCTAATCGAAACACATACAAGGTCGAATTATGTCAGTAAATAGTCAAAACTTAACATATATAACTCATTGTCTTAATTGACTCACACATATGGTCCAATTGAAATAGACTGATTTCGTAATCGACACTCATAGAGGGTCGAATGTAGTCAGTAAATAGTCAAAACTTAACATATATAACTCATTGTCTTAATTGACTCACATACATGGACCAATTGAAATCGACTCCTTTCGTAATCAACCCTCATGCAAGGTCGATTGAAGTCAGTGAATAGTCAAAAGTCAAAATATTAACTCATTATCTTAATTGACGCACGTACATGGTCCAATTTAATTAGATTTACTTACGTAACTCATTTCATCATCGACACACATACATGGTCGAATGTAGTCAGTAAATAGTCAAGAGTTTACCTACATAACTCATTCTAAGTTGACACACATACATGGTCGAACGTAAACAGTAAATATATAAGAGTTTACCTACATAACTCATTCTAAGTTGACACACATACATGGTCGAACATAATCAGTAAATATATAAGAGTTTACCTACATAACTCATTCTAAGTTGACACACATACATGGTCGAACATAATCAGTAAATATATAAGAGTTTACCTACATAACTCATTCTAAGTCGACACACATACATGGTCAAACGTAATCAGTAACTACATATATAAGAGTTTACCTACATTACTCATTTCGATGTTGATACACATACATGATCCAACGTAGTCAGTTGAAAGTCAAGAGATTACCTACATAACTCATTCTAAGTTGACACACATACATGGTCAAACGTAATCAGTAAATAAATATATATCAGTTTACCTACATAACTCATTCTAAGTTGACACGCATACATGGTCAAACGTAATCAGTAAATAAATATATATGAGTTTACCTACATAACTCATTCTAAGTTGACAAACATACATGGCCAAACGTAATCAGTAAATAAATATATATGAGTTTACCTACACAACTCATTTCGAAGTTGATACACATACATGTTTCATTTCATAGTCTAAACACCTCTATAGTGGAACGTCAGCAAGATAGTTAAGGAATTCACATACACGACTCCTCCTTTCACATTTGACGCAAATATCAATGGTCTAATAACGTAGGTGATAGTCGAAGAATGCAATTACGTGATTTATACCTTATACGATGCACCTACATCCGCAAATATGGAGTAAATAGTCAAGGGATTCACCTACATGATCCCAATTTACATTTGGCGCAACTACATAACCATTGAATGTCATTAAGTACAATGCACATTTTAACATAAAAAAAATCCCTTTACTCACTTTTTTATTCACTTTGTGGGCGTCGTCGATCATCCCACTTCTGAATTTTCACGATCGACACTACGAGGAATGAAACCACTGAGTATTCCACACTTTATATTTGGTAAATACACTTCACCCGCTGACGGTAAGAGCCTGAATGCCCGCGCCATTTACCGCACTGCCTAGGCAAACTACTCAGTGTCTGTAGATGGCACCACAATAGCAAAGCATTCACTTCCGTCTAACAATCGATTCATTATGTCTACTTTTACATTAAACCATTGTAACTCTTCAATTAATTCATCATTACACATATTGGTTATAACTTACAAGATATTACATAATAATTAGTAAATCAACCTAAACAAATGGCAGACATTGTGCACTGTTATAATATCGTGGGATACAAGTATCATGACTTTGATATTAAAGAGTATCATGACCTTATTAGTATTATTTATTGAGAATTAATGTAGAAAAACCATTAATTTAATATAAAAATAATGATAAATTATTGAATCACGACAGTACTTATGTACATAAACTCGAGAACATAATATAAAAATATATAAAAAAATACCTACTATATTCTTAAATAAACAGTTTTTTGCTCGCTTGGGGGCAGTGATAAGAGCGGGTGCGTATAAAATAAATATGTAGGTGGGAAGGAAATAAATTATATTGGGAGGGATTTAAATTGTATACAAGCCAAGGTGATTTCTAAACAAAGGGATTGCACCACGGTCTGGTAGCAGCGTTCTCCTGTATATTAAGATCATTACTGCGATCACCAATCCGCCTGCCAAGCGTGGTGAGTATGGCAATTCCTCCAATGGACAGCCTACATAAAGTAACATTCTATTGTTGAGGCTCGTGTTCAAAGTCAAAGTCAAAATCATTTATTGCATATGAGTACACTTGGTACATTTATACACGTCATTTTTTAATCGACTACCGCTTCCTAGGTGTTAGCGCTGTGAAGAAGAAACGGCGCAACAAACTTCACGCAACACATCTTTTAAAAATCAAGTTTGCATACAATTAATAAAGATTTTGCGAAGCTGAAGTAACATTAGTACCAGGCATCTTTGTCATTCAAATATTCGTTCAGCAGTGGACGCATTTCGGCAAACGATAAAAAACTATCGAACTCTGCCCATCGATACTCCTACAACACTACAGCAGCAATACTCACTGCACGTTTGGCACCTTACCTCCCACCTGGGATATTTGTTACCCTACTAATTGGCTCCTGGCTCGGGTTGGCACACTTGGCGCACTTGGCACACATGGCTCACATCAAGAGGCAGCAGTTAGCCGACCCACTTACAAGCAACTCGGGTTAGGTTGGGCCGATCACGGTTATACGCTTACACGATATACGTAAGAAATCACTTGGTTTTGGCAACGTCTTCAAAGTCAAAGTCAAAATCATTTATTACATATGAGTACACTTGGTACATTTATACACGTCATACTTTAATTGTATGCCAACAAAGAAAGGATTTTTTTAAAGGAACAGTTAGTAGGCAAATTCTGGGTAAGCGCGCTCCACCTTAGGCCTTATCGTCACTTACCATCAGGTGAGATTAAAGTCAAGGATAAATCCATCAGGAATAAGAAGAACGTCCCAAAATGTTGATATACATGATTTATGAATATGATGCTGAAAGCAAACGCCACGCGGCTGGCGTGGAGTTTGCTTTCAGCATCTTATGGCGAATTTTCAGCGAAAAAGTACGAAAATCAAGATAATAAATGTATATAGCAATATCTGTACCATGTTATATCAATCAATGAGTGACCGAAGTTCCCTTGTAAGTCGTCGCTTGTGATCACGTCGTCGCGCGTCGGCTCACGTCGCTCAACGTGGGATTAGTTCTCAGTGCTCTCCGCTCGGTTCGCTCGCTCTAGTCTAAGGCACGTCTAATGGATAGATTAGTTGACGCATCTATTAAATTATGCTTTAGTAACAATGCTCGAAATAAACGGAGATTTCTCGCTGCATTTCCTCAAAGAACATCAGCCGAAATACATCCACTGCTGAACATAAGCCTCCCCAATAGAATGACACTTTTGGTGGGCTGTCCTAGTGGGGATTTCTCAAAACCACTACGTTTGGCAGGTAACGATCTCTATGTATTACTAGATGGAGCGTTCCAAACAATCGCTCTGTTCCACGCAAGTAGCCACAACTCTTTCACATTCACAATGAAACTTGTGCAGTTACTATGCAGAACATTTAATTATTACTAAATATTGACGCTACTGTTAAATAATGTCAATATTTAGTAAATAATTAAATGTTCTGAGTAATAACTGCACAAGTTTCAAAGTTAATGTGAAAGAGTTGTGGCTAACAGAGCCACAGTTGCCACAGTTGCGGGAACAGAGCGAATGTTTGGAACGCTCCATCTAGTAGTACATAGAGATCGTTGTTGGCAGGCGGATTAGTGATCGCAGTAATGTACAGGATAACGCTGGTGCTCAACCTTGGTGCAATCCCTTAGTGACGACATCCACGGAAAGTTTGGGGTTGGTCTATTCTAAGCCGGGAAACATACACCTGTGAGTGTCGGGGATTTTTAATTTTATTTTACTTAAGCCGAAAGGATTAGCAAGCTGAAGTCGCAGTGGGCGGGCCACATCTGTCGCAGAACCGACGGCCGTTGGGGCAGACGAGTTCTGGAGTGGAGATCGGCACTCGCAGGGTGGGACGCCCCGCCGCCAGGTGGACCGACGACCTGAAGAAGTTAGACGGAAGCGGCTGGATGCGGAGGGCGGAGGACCGGGTGTGGTGGCGTTCATTGGGGAAGGCCTATGTCCAACAGTGGTCGTCTAAGGGCTGATAGATAACGTAACAGTTGAACTATGAATACTAATAATAAAATCTAAATCAAAATATTTATTTTCAAAATTGGAATACATTATTCTCTTTTTGACGTCAAATTCTGCCTAAAACTACTCCACTTCCACCTGTATAACCGAGGGGAAGAAGTGGCAACAAACCCAACGGCACAGGGCCCTACCCTTGATTTATCTTATTCATTACAATCATTAAGTCTACCTATGCTGAGCCATCAAGCACTTCATGGACTTTTATCATTTAAGTAGTCATCTAACTTATAGTAGGCTTTCTTGCACAGATTAACTTTTATAGAAATAAACAAGAACGTTACGACTTCTAATCCAGATTTCAATAATCAAACTTAACAGTTCCAATTAACTTGCCTCCTATATCACACTTACAACTTCAAACACGCTCAAACGCTGGAGTTCAGAAATTAATTCCTAAACTATTCGTCACACACGAGCTGAGGCACTGAGTCACTAATATTAGTAGGAGCAAGTAACCAAACTGACGGTTGTAATCAAAGCGGAAAGCAACAACTTGCCAGCGCACCGGAAGTACAACTAACAGTGCCTGCTTCCGGCGAGGAGCGGTACGATGTTACAAGTTGACTGTGGCATACACACACACACACACAAGAGAACAGATTTATCACTGTCTACTATTACAGGCACACCAGCCTGTGCATACACGTTTGTTTGTGTGCATAAATTATTGCAGGGCTACTGCACCCAACGCACGAACATAGTCGGTCGAGAGAGGGACATAGTTATACGTCAACAATATAAGGTTCTCTTTCTAACATATAGCGGCGATGTGTACTACCAGCGGTGCTCTATCTGAGGTGAGTGTCGCTTCTTTGAGTAGTAATATGTAACCGCGCAATATAGCATTTTTGCTGAATTTTTATCCACGTTTACCCGATCGTGACTTGGCGCGAAACGAGTAAGCGTTTGATAGTTTTTGCAATATATTGCAATTGTTGGAACGCGTATCGGTCCTACTTCACCATTCTATCTTAATAAGATTGCTGTGGTTCTAGACATTCTTGCTGAGATTGGACTTGCAGTGAATCGGAGACGTGAAAGCAGATCAATCGATCTGTGAGTTCCGCTTTCACTTACAAATCCGAACAAAGGTTGTCTGGAAGAGATCGCTTTAAGCGATAAGACCGCCTAGATGTACATGTGTAAGCTACTTTAAATTCAAATTCAAATTGTATTTATTGCGTAACATGGGTAATTGCCGTGTGGTTTCCGGTAGAGTAGAATAGGACCACTCCAACTCTTCCCGTGGATGTCGTACAAGGCGACTGAGGGAATACATTATAATGTATTCCCTCAGTCCTCCCCAACCCGTCAGGCCAGCGCGGGGAGTGTAGGCCGAATCCTCCGTCTGTCTCCGGCAGATGAGAGAGGGTTGTGCTCCTGCAGTGGAGACAAAAATAACCTGATGATGATGGGTAATTACATTAGTTTTGTTATATGGTAGTAGTGAAGCCGTACATGTTCTACCATTTCTGGCGTGCAACAATTATTGGGTTATTTAAGTACTATCGTGTCATAAAGAGTATTTGAATTGAATTGGGTTCGAATCCCGCTAGGGGCAAATGTTCGTATGATGTATATGAATGTTTGTACCCAAGTCTTGGATGTTTATATATTTATTTAAGTATGTGTATCCGTTATCTAGTAACCGTAGCACAGGCTCTGCCTAGTTTGGTACTGGGTAATTGGTGTGAATGTCTGAGATATTTATATTTATATATATTTATTTATTTATAATTCAAAATCCATTCCCCATTGTTTTCCCATTTTACCCCTTTTTTTCACTCCCCGCTCCCGCTCCCCGTTCCCAAGTGAACCAGCCGTAACTCGCGAAAACTCACCACAATTTGCATATTCAGTGAAACCGCGCGTTGTATCGTAACGTACATTTTGTTCGTAGCGAATTCCGCACATAAAGGCCGTTTCACACTCAGTTCCCCCGCGCTATTTTGCCGCAGTACACTTTTGTTTATTTAAGAAGACTTACCAAAGAATACTTTATTAGTAGGCCAAAGAAACGCCACTTCTTTCACCCCCGCCATTGTTATGTCGCCCGCAAAGACCATGTACCGCTGAGAGTCCATACTAAGGGACTGTCGTTAATTACGTTGTAGATCTACTGATGTTTAATTTGAGACATACTAATAGAGATGTGGCACGGTTACATTTTGCCGCGCTGAGATCTGCGCGCGCGAACACTAGCTGTCAAGATGACAGTACAGAGATCTCTCAAAAACGAATTATAGAGTTTTTCCAGTGTGCTCCGATTTTAGTGTATTGTTATTGTATACTTACACAAATAAACTATTTAATTAGGTAAACGGATCGTTTTAATCTAGTACAACCTCTCAGACACCTAAATTGGTGACCCCGACGTGATATGAACACGCAACCTGTCATTGATGACTGTTAAAGATAAAACCATGTAAGAAAATAACTAAGGATTGGCTCCTTACATTGTCATATTCTGACACTGAAATTTTTATTTCCTTATCCTGAGCGAAATATGCCATTCTACCTTCACGCATACACACACACCCCTACACTCATACACACTCGCTCACAACCCCCCTGAGATTCCGCATTGCCCCCCATTCCGGTAGAGTAGAATAGGAGCACTCCAACTCTTCCCGTGGATGTAGTACAAGGCGACTAAGGGAATACATTATAAAACATCAATCAGGCCTCCCCAACCCGTCTGGCTAGCGCGGGGAGTGTAGGCCAAATCCTCCGTCTGTCTCCGGCAGATGAGAGAGGGTTGTGCTCCAACAGTGGAGGCAAAAATAACCTGATGATGATGAATTAATAACTAGATCTAAACCAACTTGCGTAAAATGTCGTAAGATTTAACGTACGATTTTTACATGTCGCCGATGTCAAGTTTACTGGCATCACGCACTTGTGCTAAAGTCTTGAGTAAAAAATCTACTTGCTCCGAGCGCGTTGTTAATCTGAAACGAGCCTTACTCTTCTTCCGTTTCTTACGGCCGAGAGCATAAAACGTGCATATTTGTGAGAAAGCGTAAAACTCTCCGCATTTAGGGCTGCTGCGAAGTGATGGCAGATGGTAGCATTTGCATGCGGTTAGTAAGTACTAGGCTGTAAAAAGCCTTATCGCTTGGCAGTAACCCTGAAAGGGGAAATTCAAAATCTGCTTATCCTTCGAATCTACACCTAAAAGGCCACAACAGTAACTCTAGTAGTACATAGAGATCGTAGGGAGATCGGATTATTTTTCACGAGATTTCTTGGAAATGAAGCCGGAGATTAATGTAATGTAAAACATGTCATGATTAATCATTAGCGGTGCTTGAGTTGTTGATGTCACAATCAGTCAGTGCCGTAACTGGCATTTTATGCGCCCTTGAAAAATGCCCACCCAGATCATATTTGCGCCCCTTCGAGATCTACGCCCTATGCATGCAGTATAAATTAAATATAGGGTGCAGTATAATGATGCCATATTATCATCAGGTTATTTTTGTCTCCACTGCAGGAGCACAACCCTCTATCATCTGCCGGAGACAGACGGAGGATTTGGCCCGCGCTGGCCAGACGGGTTAGGGAGGCCTGATAGATGTTTTATAATATATGTCAACTCAATTCAATTACATTAATACATCTGGGCGATTTTATAGCTAAAAGCGATTTATTCTGGACAACTTTGGATAGAGGACTCGTGTCACAAGGCAATCAATACAAATGCCTGTCGACTTACACCGATTGGGCATTCCTTTCTGGATTAACATTTGGCATCGCAGTACTTAAAACAACTCACACGTCGACGAGACGCAGACGCCATACTTGTGATGGCAGAGTCGCTGTAGGATCTCGAGGAAATGCTGACCAGCCTCAACTGCTCTTCCAGACGAGTAGATCTTAGGATGAACATAGACAAGACGAAAGTTATGTCCAACTCACACGTCGACCTAAGACTGGTGTAAATATCGAAGTTGTTCAGGAGTACGTCTACCTAGGTGAGACAATACAGTTGGGTAGGAACAAGTTCGATATGGAAGCTGACAGACAAATCCAGTTGGGCTGCGCAGCATTCGGAAAACTGCGTCAAGTCTTTAAGTCGCCTATTCCAAAAAATTTAAAGACTATAGTCTTTAATCAACGCGTCTTGCCTTTCATGAAATTTGGACACTGACGGTGGGCCTGATGCACAAGTTTCAAGTCGCTCAGCAAGCTATGGACGGGTTTCTTTGGAGGATATGATATTATAGAAATAACCATTTATTTACATAAACATAAAGTGGCGATCCATCGTCTCTGTCTACTCCTCTGGGACAAAGGCGTGAGCGATATGTATGTTTGTACATTTCGTTGCAGTACCTAATTCCGATCTATGATAATATTTATATCACTGGGATAATTATACCATTATATCATTAGCCGCAATACGTCCACTGCTGAACAAAAGCCTGAATAGAAGGCTGATGTGTGCTCGCAGTAATGATCTTAATATAAACAGGAGAACGCTGCTGCCTGTCCCTTACCGCTCGGGCACGACTTTTGGCCTAGCGGGACGCGGCGCGGTAAGCGGCGCGGTTTCGGCAGGCGGAGGGTTGGCCGCTGATTGCGGCGCCTCATGGCGTGCTGCTAACATTTTTGTACATTTGTTCTCGCCGCTCGCCGCCCCGCTCCTAGCTGCCGCTGGCATGGGCAAGGTCCTGGCCGAGCGGTTAGTCGCCTAGACGACGCCCACGGGAAGATTGGGAGCGGCCCTTTTCTAGGATTAGTAGTTTGTAGGATTAGTCTAATAATAATATTAGTAGGATTTAATTTTTATTTTATTTATTGACGCCATAATTTGTTAGAATCATTTGTTATTTTATTTCTTGACTCTGTAATGTTTATTGAGCAATAATAATATAGTTTTAGGAATGATATAATGTTAAGTTTTGTATGTCATATTATGTTAGTGTGTACCCCTGAGAGGGCAAGATTTGGTGGATCTACATGTGTGATATGTGCAATTGTAAACCCGAATTTCAACGATCTCTATACTAGATGGGCATTCCAAACAATCGCTCTGTTCCACGCAAGTAGCCACAACTCTTTCACTTTCCCATTCACAATGAAACTTGTGCCGTTACTACTCAGAACATTTAATTATTACTAAATATTGAGGCTACGGTTAAATTAAGTCAATATTTAGAAAATAATTAAATGTTCTGAGTAGTAACTGCACAAGTTTCAAAGTGAATGTGAAAGAGTTGTGGCTACTTGCGTGGAACAGAGCGATTGTTTGGAATGCCCATCTAGTAGTACACAGAGATCGTTGCCGAATTTATACACACAATAAAAAAATCTATTTAAAAAAAATATCCAATTACATAAATGCTCACTTTTTGTGAAATTATTCCGTTACCTGAAATTACACCCGTAAGTCAATAAAGCAGTTCCGGTAACCCCTCAAGACAAATGGACAGCCAGCCCAACAATATTTGTGGGAATACTCGAAAATTAATGATCCACCTACTTAACTTAATGGCACTCATCTCCCGTCGACGGCGAGCGAAACCATCCTCTCTGCATTGACATTAGAGATGATATTGCCACTGATCTGTGGTCTCTAATGACTACTTAAAGGTGTCACTAATGTGATAGTAAAAGATTTCTCTTCCATAATGATACAAAGAGGTTTTTAATGGCAAATGTAGAATTCATACAATTAATTAGAATATATTTATGGTATAGGTCTACATAACGAGGGCTAAGGTCTACTATCATTACGTAAAGATAATTTTTTTTGAAGCAGTTCATCATCAGACGAAATACGTCCACTGCTGAATATAAGCCTCACCAACAGATTACCAATTTGCTGAGTTGTCATCATCATGTTATTTGTCTCCACTGCAGGAGCACAACCCTCTCTCATCTGCCGGAAAATAACCTGATGATGATGTTGATGCATCATTATACTGCACCCTATATTTAATTTATACTGCATGCATAGGGCGTAGATCTCGTAGGGGCGCAAATATTGTCTGGGTGGGCATTTTTCAAGGGCGCATAAAAGGCCAGTTACGGCACTGACTGATTGTGACGTCAACAACTCAAGCCCCGCCGATCACTGCTAATGATTAATCATGACATGTTTTACATTACATTAATCTCTGGCTTCATTTCCAAGAAATCTCGTGAAAAATAATCCGATCTCCCTACGATCTCTATGTACTACTAGATGGAGCGTTTCAAACAATCGCTCTGTTCCACGCAAGGAGCCGCAACTCGTTCACATTCGCTTTGAAACTTGTGCAGTTGCTACGCAGAACATTTAATTATTGACATTATTTAACCGTAGCGTCAATATATAGTAATAATTAAATGATCTGCGTAATAACTGCACAAGTTTCAAAGTGAATGTGAAAGAGTTGTGGCTACTTGCGTTAAACAGAGTGATTGTTTGGAACGCTCCGTCTAGTAGTACATAGAGATCGTTGCGATCTCCTAAAGCAGTATGAACTGGCTAGTTTGATAGAGCTGTTTACGGAATGTTCTGAATTATTCATGCCGTTGGAACGCGACGTCTTCATGTTTAATTACCTGAGTGCGACAGACGTACGTAGACGTATTGTTGTTATTAGTAGTCTGGTAGTGATTTATGCATCAAACTGTCTATCAATGTCGCTCCAGTGGTAGATACTCTTATCTTATCTTCTTAGGGGGCCAGGAAGACCTGGCGACACTTCGACCCATCAGGATCTATTGTTCCAAACCCCTGACCACCAACGGTGCCCCAAGCCGATATAGTGGACTTCACATACGCCTCAGAATTTCTTCTTCGGCATATGCAGGTTTCCTTCACCGAAAAGCCTGTGGTATTATAAATAAACCGTACTTAAGTTTAGTAAAACTCATTGGTACGGGCGGGGTTTGTACCAGGACCTCATGAACGTGAGACGAGCGCACAACCAACCGGCTACCACGGCTCTTTGGTAGAGACTCTTACTCTATATTTCATATCAAATCAACAATCATATGAAAACAAACGCATTTGCGTCTCGAAAACAAAATAAATAATAGATGGTCTTCCGAAGTGGACCGCAAAGTTTGCATGCTAATACAAACCTGTTTTTGCTATTGCTGACCCTTTCGTGTATATGTTACCGAGACGCAAATAGTGTTGGTTTTCACATGACAATAGGTTTACACTGAAACATACGTAGAGTGGTATAATATATCTCTACTAGTTGATTTTATGTGAATCTTATAGTGGTTCGCGTGACCGCCTTCCAACCTGCTTTCTCTTCCAATTTGCTATCCTAAGTTGGTTAGTGAGACATCTTAGGAGGAAGTAAATAAAATCACTAGAAGACGAAAAAGATTCGTATGGAATTCTGTTTTATTTTTTCAAATGACATATCTATACTTATAATAAAACTGTTACTGGTCTATGTCTGTACATGAGAGAGGTCTTTATAGGGCCAATAGAAGCTAAAACATTTTTTTTTAGAATTTTTTAGAAGCCATTATATCGGGTGATAATAAAACGTCTGTTAATTCTTCCAGTAACTCAGTATCACATTTAGAAATCATTCATGAAAAAAACATCTCTTTTTTACAAAAATTTTGATAAAAAATATGCAATATTTATCGAACGTATGAGTATGTTCATCATATGGGCGAGGTCAACGGCCGCGGCGCGGCTAACGGCGCGGCGCGTATGGGATTGAGTGAAATTTAGTTTTTAGGGATAGGGATGGGGTTGAGGTTGGGGTTGGGATATTGAGAGTCTCGAGTCTGAGTGGGAGTGGAAGTAGAAATGGGAAGAGAACGGGAGCGGAAGTGGGAACGGGGGCGGATTCTGTAGTTCACGCGAGCGGAGCCGCGGGCACAGCTAGTATGTTATATTATCTTTGCTTAGATCAACTATTTAGGCCTATGGCATTTACATTTAGACATTTATTTATTTATTTAAAATATTGCAACATTACATATTATTATTCCATTGCGTTACAATAACTTTTATACTACAGACGAAACAGGCATTCCTCTCTCTAGCATTCCGTCACCAGCCGTCCACGAACACGTCACAGTGTGGTGCTTCGGCGAGCAGTGCGCCGGGCAGCTGCAGTGCGCGGCGGGGCGGCGGGCGAGGCCGGCAGAGGCTGGTGCGCGAGTGTGGCGGACGGTGTGAACAGCGGGTGACTCCGCGCTCGTAGGTAACATTCGCGCAGTTTTAGGCATAAAAAGGCCTCAAACCTTTTTTGTGTATTTTAATGAAAGTCCCGGGACTATTAGTAGTAATAATTAAAAAGTATACAATTTCATACTAATTGTATTTTATTTTTAATTTACTAGTAAGCAGGAGGGGTGTGCATATTTGTATATTTTATTTTACTGGTAAGCGGGAGGTGGGTGAAGAATTATAGAATACTAGCTGATGCCCGCGACTTCGTTCGCTTGGACAACTTAATATCACAAATTATTATGTGTTTCCCGTAGGAATTGTATGTTTTTTCGGGATAAAAACTATCATAAGTCCTATACCAGGACCAAGCCTATATGTGTTCCAAGTTTCATCACGATCCGTCCAGTGGTTGAAGCGTGATTGAGTAACAAACATCCAAATATCCAATTAGTAGGTTAGTAGGATTAAATGTGCGATGTGGAATATCCATATTTATATTACTGTATCAGTTTATATATAAATAAATAAATGAAGAATAAATTTAAAATAAATATCAAAAGTAACCCCGTAATGTTTGTCACAGCTAGATACATCAATGACGCTACCTAGTTCATAAACCTCATCATCATCAGGTTATTGTGGTCTCCACTGCAGGAGCACAACCCTCTCTCATCTGCCGGAGACAGACGGAGGATTTGGCCTACACTCCCCGCGCTGGCCAGACGGGTTGTGGAGGCCTGATTGATGTTTTATAATGTATTCCCTTAGTCGCCTTGTACGACATCCACGGGAAGAGTTGGAGTGGTCCTATTCTACTGTACCGGAAACCATACGGCAAGTGTGTCGGCAATTAATTTATTTATTAACTTATTATTACTTGTATTGTCTATTATCTATTACCTATGCTATACTTATAGACAAACATCTCCACATTCTTCCTCTTTAATACACACATACACACACATACCCCAACACACCCCCAAACACACCAACATAAACACTCTGTGACACCCTATCCTAGGCCCCAACAGAAAACCAACGCTGCACAACGAAAACCAGCACTTTGCTGAGTTGGGGACCTCTCACTATCACAACATCGTCCACCCCTTTACTTTAATCCAATTTAATTTAATTAATGTATGTATAAAGGTTGTCTGGAAGAAATCGCTTAAAGCGATAAGACCGCCTAAAATGTATTATTTGTAACTTTTATAACGTGTAACTGTATTTGTTTGTGCAATAAAGTGTATTGTATCGTATTGTATAATTGTGAGAATTAATGTCATGTTAATGCTGGGGACTCACGACTTACATTTTAAACTGAGTAACCTTATCTCATCGTAAAGTTACCTAAAGCCAGCGAGGCTTAGGTTCAATTATGGACCCTTTACTACCCCGTTAGCGGCGCGATAAACCGCGGTTTAGCGACGGCGTTACCGCCGACCGCGGCCGCGACCGAGGGCGGGACCGCTGCAACGACACACTGGAACAAACCTTGTCACGACCCGCTTTGTAATTAATTGATACTTGCGAACCGGTTGGAATAGATCCCTAACTTAGATAAGTACGCCCTTATAAACTAGCCGACCTGTGCCCACTTCGTTGCGCGGTAAACATTACAAGTAGACTATGATACTAGCAAATAACGTGGTTTTTTTATTGGTAAAAGAATTTTCAAAATCGGTGTAGTAGATCCAGAGATTACCTGCTACAATCTGACAAACTTTACCTCTTTATAATATTAGTATCAACGATCTCTATGTACTACTAGATGGAGTGTTCCAAACAATCGCTCTGTTCCACGCAAGTAGCCACAACTCTTTCACATTCACTTTGAAACTTGTGCAGTTACTACTCAGAACATTTAATTATTTACTAAATATTGAAATTATTTAACCGTAGCGTCAATATTTAGTAATAATTAAATGTTCTGCGTAGTAACTGCACAAGTTTCATTGTGAATGTGAAAGAGTTGTGGCTACTTGCGTGGAACAGAGTGATTGTTTGGAGAGCTCCATCTAGTAGTACATAGAGATCGTTGATTAGTATAGATTTTGATTCTTCATTGCTATTGTTGTTTTCAGTTTTGGTACAACGCATTATGTCAGTGGCTGGACACTTTTGTATGACGAGTTTGTTGACTATAGGGTCAGTGTACCTTAATGCAGATATAATTGGCACGTAGGTTTGTTTGTTATTTTTAAAATTTATAGCATTGATATACTATGCCAAAAATAGAGCACATCTACTAATGTAATGTATGTTACTTTTTGAAAAATATAAATTTGCATAATGACGACCTCCGTGGCGGAACGGGTAGCTCTCGGCCTACCACGCCGGATGTTGCGGGTTCGAATCCCGCTAGGGGCAAATGTTCGTATGATGAATATGAATGTTTGTACCCAAGTCTTGGATGTTTATATATTTGTTTAATTATGTGTACCCGTTATCTGGTCACCATAGCACAGGCTTTGCCTAGTTTGGGACTGGATAATTGTTGTGAATGCCTGAGATATTTATTTATTTATAACTCTTGATTGAATGACTCGATTGAGTTGAAATAAGTACTAAATGTTACTCCAAATTAAACCTTAAGATCTTCTGAAAACCCCATTTGGTTTTTACGTGAAGCGTACACACACAGACAAAAAATTCAAAAATGATCTTGATGTATTCTATTACTTATAAATACTTTTTTATCTATGCGTATAACGTTGTCCCTCTTTCGATCGACTATGTTGCCTCGCTGGGTGGAGCAGCCCTACAATAATTTACGCACACACGCACGTAAACAGACAGGTCGGTGCGCCTATAGCCTGTAGTAGTCTTACGTACGTAACTACAGAACGTTTTTGTTCAATTTGTAGGTAACTAGCTTTTCTATCGTCTGCGAGAAGCGTTACTAGTTCTTTCTCCTTTTAGCTTTTAAAATGTTCCTATGTGGAGAGTTGGACGCGAGTCTGTCGCTGAAGGAACTTTGAGGATTATTTGCAGGAAAGATTGTCGTTATATTTCATTGTAATGCAATTCTACTGTCTATACTAATATTATAAAGAGGTAAAGTGTGTGAGGTTGTAGCGGGTAATCTCTGGATCTACTGAAACGATTTTGAAAATTCTTTTACCAATAGAGAGCCACGTTATTTGTGAGTGTCATAGGCTAAATATTAAATCAAAAAATGAAAAGACATCCGTAATAGTCAATCCTTTTTAATTTTCAAAAACCGTGTTAATGAACACTATCTGTCACTAAGTTAGGATTGGAATCCATATCTTAAATGTATTTTATGAATGTTTGTATATTCTTAGTAATTATATACTTATATTTTTTATCGTGTAGGCTATAATCTATGTAAGTGGGTATATAGTTTATATTAATGTATGTATGTATATGTTTTTTTATTTACGTACACACTATGTCTGCCTCTCTTATTTCAATTATCTCTCTCGCGGGTCTGCTGGAAGAAATCTCTCTCAGAGATAAGTTCGCCCTTTGTACATGTGTTTCTTTTTAATGTATTATTTTTGTTTTATATGTGTGTGTGCAGTAAAGAGGTCAATAAATAAAATAAAAGACTTTTTCGTGGTAGTCGGATTTGCAAAGTAAGATTTCATGACAAGTAAAAATGTTTAGCGCCCAACGAAGTGGCCACGGGTCAGCTAGTTGTAAATATCATTGTACAGTCACGCGAAGTTAACATTTTTTTTATGCGATATAATGTTTGTCACAGCAGTTCTCATTTGACCCGGCCGACGTCGCTGATTGCAGCCTTACACAGTGTCGCGACGAGCTCTAAAAATGAAAATGAACGAGTTCAGTTATTAAGAGCATCTACGTGGGCGGCCGTCTGTCACACCGCTGTGAACGCAACACTTGTTTGGGAAGGCAAAAGGTTTCTAGGGTATAGGGTAAGGCCTAAACGACGCCTTCGATGATGGATTGCTCCCAGCACCCTTAAATTAGATTTCTATATTTCACATTACAATTTTTAATACATAGATTAACTTGCGTAAAAGGTCAGAGTTAATGTGAACGTCAAAAAATAATAAAAAAATAGTATACAAAATGTCAAAAATAATAAAAATATAGTATACAAAATTACTTCTAAGAAATTATATTAGCTTACAATAAATAAATATTTTAATACTAGCTGTTGCCCGCGACGTCGTCCGCGTAAACAACTTAACATTACAAATTATTACGTATTTCCCGTAGGAATGGGATGTTTTTCGGGATAAAAACTATCCTATTCCTATATGTGCGCCACCACCCAGCATCCAGCACCCGGCATCCTGCAGCGTAGCGGTACGATAAGTATATTCGGTGCGGTGTGAGTGCAGGCGCACTTAATTAGATTCACGTTCGGTGCGCTAGTACTCGCAGACTGTAATGGCCGGGCGTACGAGTGCCCACGTCTCACATATATTTGTCTCTGTCGCACGTGCGCCACTTACTGCCACTAAACTACCGTCAGCTTTCGTAATTATCGCTGATAATGAATCTAAGAGTGACTTAGGCTAAGGTAGAGCAGATTTATTTGGGCATATATACTGATTTGCACATCAAATGCGCATCTTGATACGCAATTAGTATCTACATATGCTGTAAAGTACAGCTATCTGAGGTTAAGCGCCATATTATAAATATTAAGATCTTTTTATTGGCGTATCATCATCATCAGGTTATTTTTGTCTCCACTGCAGGAGCACAACCCTCTCTCATCTGCCGGAGCAGACGGAGGATTCGGCCTACACTCCCCGCGCCGGCCAGACGGGTTGGGGAGGCCTGACTGATGTTTTATAATGTATTCCCTTAGTCGCCTTGTACGACATCCACGGGAAGAGTTGGAGTGGTCCTATTCTACTCTACCGGAAATCACGCGGCAATATTGGCGTAGCACCTTACATTTTGTATACTTAAAATGCCCACAACGTCGAAAATATAGCTATCTGAGATTAGCCGCCGTAGTTTAACTATTGTTCTACTTAATAAGATCTTTTTATGGCTTTTTAAAGAGGCGACCTAAAGAAGGTGGCCTGAAGCGGCTGGATGCGGAGGGCGGACGACCGAGTGTGGTGGCGTTCATTGGGGAAGGCCTATGTCCAGCAGTGGACGTCGAAGGCTGACATGATGAAATGGCGTATCACCTTATTGTTTCTGCTTGCTATTAGAAGATAGATACTTAAAATGCATATTACGTCGAAAATACAGCTACTCTGAGAATAACCACCATAGTAACTTAAGATTTTATACAAACGCACTGATACTGCAAAGAACCAACGATCTCTATGTATTACTAGATGGAGCATTCCAAACAATCGCTCTGTTCGACGCAAGTAGCCACAACTCTTTCACATTCACAATGAAACTTGTGCAGTTACTACTCAGAACATTTAATTATTACCGTTACGACGGTACCGTTAAATAATGTCAAGAGATCGTTGCAAAAAACATTGTAAGCATAGTTTTCCTTTCAAATCCTTTTGAATTCAAAGATATAACGTTAGTAGATAAAATAAAGTCGAGAATCCATCAAAAAGCTATTTGCCGGGACTGTAATGACTCCCCGAAACCAGCCCCAAGTATCCCCGACCGCGGTGTGTTCCGGATTCATTGCTATTATAAAAACATCCAACAGCGAATAACGCTCAGAAAACAAATGATAAGTTTCTGAAACTCGATCCGAAGGGTGAAAGGGTGTTAGGAGTTACAAATACAACTGTTTGATGTTCTTTGTAGAGACAATGCTGTGCGGAAACTCGCGACGATTGGGTTGGACCTTTGTTATCTCTTCCTGGAACAAAATAAATAGGACAAATAAAACGGAGTTACCAAGATATTTGTCTCCATTATTTATATAACAAATTAATCCTGCCCGTTGAGTTCTAAGAATAGTGTGGTTACAACTAATAAGTACATTAGACACTTTCCTTAACGTAATTTTAGTTCATATGAATCTTAAAGTAAAGGAATTTTTCCGAGACCGTTGTTTAAAATACATACACATACATACATACACACACACACACACACACACACACACACACATACACATAATGCTTATGCCTTGGTCCTAAGGACGGCAGAGACGATGAATCGCCAGTTTACGCAATCCAATGTCGCAAAGCGACTTTCCTTCGTCAGCTTTTCGCTCCGTGATACCTACCCCTTGACGTGATGTTTTGCAAATAACTTCTCCTGCCTATAGCTGCCTCCGCGTTGAGGTACGACGATTATCTAGAGAAATGATTGTCCACCTCGACAGAACCCCGCATGACTCGGTAAGGCTAATAGTGCCCGGAGTACGCCCAGCTGCGAGATGTCAGCACGCTTACGACCAGGCTAGCCCCTGGACACGCATCCATCGGCACGGCAGACCTTGGATTGGCGGACGGGACAGGGATCGGGGCGAGAGAGACAGGAAATAGGGTTATGGATAAGGAGTATAGGTTAGGAATGGAATACAGCTATTACGGAAGGATAATGGGATTGTGTGAGCGATAACTGTGTAAGCCGGGAACACATACCCGTGACTCGTCTGGACAGCACCGGACAGACAACTACCAAAACCAAGTCCCCTGACATATTGTTTCAAATAGTCATTGTTAATTTTTGAATCTGTCTATCATATATATAAAAGGATTGTGTGTGTGTATGTTCAGCCGTTTCTCCATAACCACCCACTGCCACCCACTCATGGTTGCAGTGGTAGACAGCTCTTGGTCTGCACTTGCAAGTAAGGAGGTTGGTTACGGTGGGTGGTTGTTGATAAAATGTGTGATGGGATACTTCTATCTTTTTCTAACACATTGTACGGCTTATATAAACTCGAGATTGTGCTGAAATTAAATGCGTTTGTGAGTGACAGTATTGAGAACTTTTCTAGAATCATCCAGATTTTCCAGAATGGTCTAGAATATTTCTGAATGAACTATGATAATGTGTGACTGTAATATTTGTCCAGAATGTTCTAGATTGTTCTCAAAATTTCAAGAATGATCTGGGAAGTTCTGTTTTTAATATCAGAAAAGAGACGATTTGTGAAAGCTGTCAATTGTCATGTCGGTCCTTAAAATTCCCACCATACGTAACTTATCCACCCGAACGAAGTCGCGGGCAACAGCTAGTTTACATGTATTAGTGGCCTCTCAGTGCTGATATGTTGATGATAAGCAGAACCAATTATTTGGATCCTACGATAACTTTTTCTATAGTACCACTTTTCTCTTCGTACTACCTTCACCGTGACAATTAATGCTCTTTACGTTTTACGTAGGTAAGTTGTATTATTAAGACAAGTATTCTATGACGTACATTATAAAACATCAATCAGGCCTCCCCAACCCGTCTGGCCAACGCGGAGAGTGTAGGCCAAATCCTCCGTCTGTCTCCGGCAGATGAGAGACGGTTGTGCTCCTGCAGTGGAGACAAAAATAACCTGATGATGATGATTCTATGACGTAGGTGTGGTTATTTATATATATATTTGGGCTCGATTCTGAAGGCACAATGTTAAAATTTGACAGCACTAAAACTGTTGCTATCCTTGTCACACAGTATTATGAAGATAAAGACGACATCAATTTTAGCGCTGTCAAATTTTAAATGTGTGTCTTCAGAATCGGGCCCATTATATATACATATATTCTTTATTGCACAAATTTTAAAAGTAAATACAGTTACAAATTTTGTGTACAAAGGCGAGCTGATCTCTAAAATAGATCTCCTCCAGCTAACCTTACAGGGTGTGATTTATAATTTTGTTAAACAATAACTCTTTTCTTAAAATATGTCTTGGCATGATTTAGTTAGTGCTCAGGTTTCCCCCAACAGGGCCGGTACCGGGCAGGTTTTGTACGCCATGACGAGGGTCTACAATAAATGTCAATTAACTGAGATCATTAATAATTTCCATTCAGTCGTTCTTGTCAGGGACGTAGTCAGGAGAATTGGCGCCACGGGTAGGAAGATAATTTTGCGCCGTTGAATAAAATGATTTTTTATGTCTTTCTTGCAAAGCAATAATAGTCAAAAACTTAAATACTTAAATCATATGGCGATAATAAACATAATAGAAAGCCATTTTTGGTGGGTTGTCCATTGGGAGATTTACCATAATTACCACGCCTGGCAGGAGGATTGGTGATCGCAGTAATTACAATACAATACACAGGAGAACGCTGCTGCCCGTCTCTGGTGTAATTCCTTAACGACACCCACAGGAAGACTGGGAGTAGTAATATTTAAGCCGGGATCACACGGCTACGACGGAGGTTTAACTATCATAACGGGTTATAGAAACTATTGAATTGGCATATATACTTTAGGTATTTATCTTACAAACACAACACACATTATTTGAATGACAAAGATGCCTGGTACTAATGTTAATTCAGCTTCGCAAAATCTTTATTAATTGTATGCAAACTTGATTTTTAAAAGATGTGTTGCGTGAAGTTTGTTGCGCCGTTTCTTCTTCACAGAGCTAACACCTAGGAAGCGGTAGTCGATAAAAAAAATGACGTGTATAAATGTACCAAGTGTACTCATATGCAATAAATGATTTTGACTTTGACTTTAAAATATCACTGAAAGTCTTTATCTCCCCGAGGATCACCTGTAAATTATTAAAGCTAGCTAATACTAAGTATAACTTAATATTTTAAGTGACAATAGAAAACTCGAAGAAGTTGATACGAGAATGGTGCTCTTAAATTAAAAAAACGTATTAAAAACGTAAATGTAACTGATATTGTTCACACCAGTGTGATTTTAAGGATTCTTTAGTTAAATAAATATTTCACATAATAATATACATATCACATACATATACTTGTTTAATACCAAACTATGATATACAAACTATGATATTAGCCTGTGCTATGGTAATTAAACATAGACAATTCACATACATAACATCCAGACCGGGACCAGCTCGTACAAGTAAAAAGTCCCTAGAGGGAATCGAACATACGAAAACTGGCGCTCGAGTCTAACGACAACCCACTAGACCAACGAGGCGGTCAATATCGTGGCCCCCTAGGAACCTACCCTTGATACGACACTGGTATTTGTGTACAACACCGCAGCAATATTAATATAAGTGAGTGTCAAATATCGCTCTATAAGATCTTAAGTGGAATGTAATTATATCACAAGGTATTAATTATAACCGTTTATAATTAAAGTACTGTAACTCAGAATAATAAAACGCAATACCAATTATTGCCTCGCCAACCCGTCTGGCCAGCGCGGGGAGTGTAGGCCAAATCCTCCGTCTGTCTCCGGCAGATTGTAACGTCCCCCAATCCCTCGGAGCCGGGAAACTACTAAAACTACCTATAACACGTAGCTATCTTCCTACTATCCTATTTGTCGATATAGGAGGAGAGTATAACTTAATGAATATGTTTATTAAATCTAACCGAGAATGAATTTATCATTCTAACCGTAATTTAACGTCTAATTTGGCCAAGTGATCGTCTAGTCCCCTACGTTGTGTTTCGAAGTAACCCGTGAACTTTTAGGATTGGAAGCTCGACTCAAGTAATTGGTTTCTTAATAGCTTACACTCTAGTAAAATAAGAATATAATAAATAAATACATAAAAATACTATAAATAAACAACTATGAACTTTTTAGTGAGGTAATTTAATATTGGCCTAACAGGTTTCAGGTATTAATAATAAACTAGATATGAATTAAGATGATGTTGAAAGACAATAGCAGTATGAAAACCCCCTGACGCGTAAAAGAGTGCCCGCAGCCTCCTACCTTCCCCAATAGCTGCGCCCATCCACCTGGCTAATAAGCTACTTCCAGTCCTTAGGGTTTTCATACATACTCACGCCTTCCAACATTATTCATGCGGAGCTAGGTACGAGACGTGAGTAATAGTTTCCTTTCAAAAGCTTAAAAGTGAGATTCCATCACTGTGGTATTCACTCTTCACTTATTTCTAAGTGTCAAATGATGTCCAGCCCTTCCTCGAGATTCACAAGTATCTGATGGATAAGAGGGACCTCTACCAACTCACTATGAGAAGTTAAATAACTAATAAATAAGCTTGTTACTCACTCTCGAGAATTGCTGACTAGTAAAATCGCGATATTTATAAACTAAATAAATATCGTGCTAATTTCTAACTATACTCTTTGAGATAAAGTCAGAATGGTTGATGAAGTAAGGTGGCGGTCATGCCAATTGTTTTATTGTAAGTGGAAGTACAGTATAGCCTCGGCCATTGACAAATGTAGGTAACAGGATCCTCGGATCGTGTACAGACTGAATCTACTCGTAGGTCAAGATACTCAGGCGAATGGCTACAAGTGACGATGGAAATACAGGTGGCCTCGACCAGCTGTCAGATCCAATAAACTATTCTTTCAGTTTATCTCATAGCCATAATATAACCCTCGGATTATAAAAATACCTTCCCCTCGGAGTCGGTAAGAGCACCTTGAACCACTCATAGACAGGTTCTGTAATTGTATGACTTAGAGCCAAATGACGAGTATTGAATCAATATGTGCCCTTGGGCCACATATAAGTAGATTAAAGAAGATATAATTGTCCTGTGGACTTCGACGATACTGTACTGAAGAGTAAAATGGTTGAATGGACTTCATGTACCACATCGACTGTATTCTCAAAGGTTATCTACAAATGAATGTATAAACCAAACTTTATGTCTCGAATTTAAGTAGTTTATAAATATATTAAATATTTTGCAAACATACACATGACTATCATTAATTAATAAAGAAGTTGTTTACTTCCTTTCTTTACTATCTAAGATCCTATAGGTACCTAAGTTATTAGACTCCTATTTGAAGCCAATTGTAACTAATATTAGTTCAGCAGTGAACTTCCTCTTCCACTGATCAGAGGACTTTGTCATAACATGGAATAGCCAAATAGCATCCGGTACTACATATTTGTTATGTAATGAAGTTAAGAACTTGAATTCATTTTATGTTGGTAATTAAATAAAGTGGGTATTTAGGTATATTTTGTATACCTAATATTTGCAGTGTATTGACCATTTATGCACATTACTATTAGATAGTATGGATGTTTTGTAAAACTAGTAGGAATAGAATCCAATTTCAATTAACAAGGTCTTAACTTATACATATAAGTTACTTATTTTACCTCTATGGAGATAGACTTAATCACTAACTTACAGGCTAGGTCCTAACATTGCAAATAGTATCAACCTAATGCAATTCCTAACTCCCTAGTCCCTACTTAACTTACAATTAGAATTTAGTAAACATTACCTAAATGTTTAAGTTATAACCTCCAATAGTGGGAGTTATTTTGCCTACAATGTACCCTAACAGCCCTGCCTAATTCCCTACCATCCTATTACCTAGATATTATGTTATGTTAATTTTGTGATTGAAGTCAACGCTTATGTCCAACATTGGGCATTACCATCATCCTACATACCTAAGACTATACCATCTGTACTTAGAACCTTATTCCTCATGTACAATAATTACAAACGCTTTGTCTGCTTCAGCAGTGGGTAGAACTTACTTAATACGCCTACATCATAACATACTTAGAAATCTACCCACCTATTTTATTATTAAAATGTGTATTTAAAATAATGGATTAATACCGACTATGGGCATTAACAAACCTAATACGTTCTAATGCACAACCCTATATCCCTATTACGGTTCCTACCTAGTATTCCCTATTTGAAGTTAATAGTTAATACCAACTATGAGCATTAACAAACCTAACGCGTCCTAATGCAAAACCCTATATCCCTATTACGGTTCGTATCTAGTATTCCCTATTAGAAGTCAATAGTTAATACCAACTATGAGCATTAACAAACCTAACACGTCCTAATGCAAAACCCTATATCCCTATTACGGTTCTTACCTAGTATTCCCTATTTGAAGTTAATAGTTAATACAAACTATGAACATTAACAAACCTAACACGTCCTAATGCAAAACCCTATATCCCTATTACGGTTCGCATCTAGTATTCCCTATTAGAAGTTAATAGTTAATACCAACTATGAGCATTAACAAACCTAACACGTCCTAATGCAAAACCCTATGTCCCTATTTGAGGTTAAGTATAGCCTATGTCCAGCAAAGGACCATACAGGCATAACCAACCCTATTTCAACGCCCTATTCACCTAACGTTCCCTATTTGAAGTTAATATGTATAGCCTATGTCCAGCAAAGGATCATACAGGCATAACAAAACCTAATTCAACGTCCTATTCACCTAACGTTCCCTATTTGAAGTTAATATGTATAGCCTATGTCCAGCAAAGGATCATACAGGCATAACAAAATCTAATGCAAATCCCTATCAACCTACGTTTCCTAATTGACCTATGTTCTCTAGCTGCTAATAAAACCCGCTCTTGACTTAGAGCTTATTGAATTGTCCACGTGTGCAAAAGAAAACCCCATTTACTTTATGTGTGGTGTGTGTGTGTGTGTATATTTACCTGACCCTAGCTACAAAAATCTAAATCCCGTAAAGGGCCTAACGTCCATACGCACGTGCTAGCGCATTTGGGTGTGTATTTCCCTACCAGATTGTGACAATGTCTTGAAAAAGACAAAGGGCGACTACATCTGAACAGCCGCGCCCACCAGTTACGGTGTTAAAACCAAGTACACTTCCGTTGTCACCGTTAGGAGGTCAAGAGTACTGTGGTCCATTGAATAATTCAATGTAAGCATCAAACCTATCCTACAATAACCTAAAGCTAAAGAAACGGAGGAGGAAGGAATAAAGGTTTTAGGAGTGTAACGCTGAGATCTCCCAGGCTCAAGAGATCACTCAATGATAGAGGGCTAAAGGGGTCTTGGCCCAGCGAGAGTTTGTGTGTGTGTGTGTGTGTGTAATGCGGTGTTATTAGCACCTAAAGTTGTAAGTGTACGGAAGGAATGGGGTAGGTATACTTCAGCCAAGGATGTAGGAACTTTCCCTAAACCTCGTAGTTGAGAAACTAAACCATCACTGTCAAAAACTTATTGACGAATTAATCAAAATTACCTCTTCTAAAAACGCGCAGCGTAACGTCTAAACTGTTAGACGAATAAAATAAAATGCGGTCCCGAATACTGGCTCCCTTATCTTTTATACTCCCCGCGCGTAGTCTTGTTGAAAACGATGCCCCGCCCACTTTGCTTTCGACACTTGCTTTCAACAACCAACTTTTCCTTTCAATCGTTTTCGCGTCGCTTCCATTTGCTTTCAACAGCCAACAGGTGTTCCATGACGCGTACTAATCGCTTTCAACATCGCTTTCAACAGCCAACTTTTCCTTTCAATCCTTTTCGCGTCGCTTTCATTTGCTTTCAACAACCAACAGGTGTTCCATGACGCGTACTAATCGCTTTCAACATCGCTTTCAACAACCAACTTGCATTTCGCATCGTATATGCTTGCTGAAATAACACCTTTCTTTCGAATATCCCTTATGTTTGCACACAAACATACATACTTACATGCCCATATCCATTCATACATACATACATACATACTTACATGCATACATACATACATACATACATACATTCATACATACTACGAGAATTTAATAAGAACCTTTTAGCCAGCCTCAAAGCAGCTACAGTAGAAAACAGCTGTTTAAGACGCTCTTAATGACAAGTCTAGGTAATCCTAATTCCACTTACACTACTTAAACACCGATGGTTCAATAAACGATCATGCCTAATTTACTTAACCAAAGACGCAATATATGCGGTACTATGCCTGCTATATAGTAACTCTGCCTACCCCTCCGAGACCGGAGCGCGTGCCTTGTGTAACTATGTACGTATACACAAATAAGTATCTGGATTATATTTTAAGTACTATAGACAATAATTATAATGAATTACGGCATTCACCATCAGTCTAAATACGTCCCCTGCCGGATATAGGTCTCCCTCTCGGCAAGCCAACCGTCGCGGCCCCGCCATAATCCCCACGCTTATCAGTTATTCCTCTACCTGTCGCTAGCTTCTATTTCATTAAATTGACCCTATTAAAGTATCTAATGTCTGATCATACTTGAATATCAATAACATTCTTGTAATTTACTATTATCTATAAATGATAGTATATATTATATATATATATAAGGCAAAACGCATCGTGAATCAGTATGGGACGAGGCTGTCCCGTTACAAGATGAGGGAGGGTTGTGCTCCTGCAGTGGAGACAAAAATAACCTGATGATGATACGTACGTATGGAGTCTCCTCCTACATCACACCACCTCATACCGAGAAGCTAAATAACTCGGTCCTCTACTAGTGTCTGAACGATTTGCAGCTACGAAATGTTGCTACGAAAGGCGTAGCACTCGTAGCACTGGGCGTTTATAAAAGGATCTTCCATACTTAGAGTAAGTACAGCAATTGGAAACCTCCAATTAGGTATTCTACGGTGGACGTTCCCCCCCCCCACCTCATTCCCCGAAGCCCTTTCACTAGATCCCCCACTGTACACTGTATATGACTGCAGACATAACCTGATGATGTATATGGTGTGAGAGATCAAACTTCACACTCTGCCAATGATTGTAAATCTGTATTGTTCACACGATCAGGCTGTGGAACTCACTGCTCCCTCCATACGCGTCTCTCAGACGATTTCCGTGTTCAGATCACGAGCACTCACTACCTTACTCTCTGTAAGCTCTCGCAGACGGATTGGTGATCGCAGTAATGATCAAACGCTGTTGTCCGCACCTGGTGCCCTTAGTCGCCTTGACGGGAAGATTGGGGTTGGCCCTGTTCTAACCGGGAATCACACAACAAACCATTGAATTCTTCGACGATTTTTAAGTTCGAAATATATCTTTAAAAGTATGGGATCGATTGAACGTTTGGAACATTGATATCTTTAAGGTTTTTTTTTTATTCCTGATGGGTTTACGCTTGACCTCAATCTCACCTGATGCTAAGTGAGGGAGTGCCCAAGGTGGAGCGCGCTTACCCTGAAGATGTATTTTTTTTTTTTGAAAAAGTGGAAACTTTGTGTGCTTATATACACACATATACAGACGTACAATGCGGGAGATGGGACTTGTCGTGTCGAACAAATTTGTGGATACTGGTAAAAGTGTAGCAAGAAATTGAGTATATTGCTAAAAATGTGGCAAGAAATTGTGTATATTGGTAAAAGTGTAGCAAGAAATTGTTTATATTGGTAAAATTGTAGCTAGAAATTGTGTATATTGGTAAAATTGTAGCAAGAAATTGAGTATATTGGTAAAAGTGTAGCAAGAAATTGAGTATATTGGTAAAAGTGTAGCAAGAAATTGAGTATATTGGTAATAGTGTAGCAAGAAATTGTTTATATTGGTATAATTTTAGCTAGAAATTGTGTATATTGGTAAAAGTGTAGCAAGAAATTGAGTATATTGGTAAAAGTGTAGCAAAAAATTGAGTATATTGGTAAAACTGTAACAAGAAATTGTGTATATTGGTAAAAGTGTAGAAAGAAATAGTGTATATTGATAATTAAGAAATTGCAGTATTTCATCACGTTAACTATTAAATGTTCTGTTGTAAACACTCGCAACTAACTCTCTCTCGAGCAGCAACATATATGTCAATGGTTGCGGCAAAAATCCTAATATGAAAATTGTTTCATTTTACGATGTTATATAAAACGCAGTGGAACCGCAACCGCAAATATTGACGCTGCAGTCCGGTGGTGCGGCGACATGCAATTACTAAATGGATATCAGAGTTTTATTTAAAAAAATATGTGATGCGACATCGGATTTGGATTCTAACAGATTCTAACTCTGGCTGAGGACAATATAAAACGGACACCCAAACAAAATAATAACACTTCACTCTAATACGAAATACACAAATGCACACAAAATACACAATCGTCTAAAAATGATAATTTTTGTTTGTCTGAATCAAAGAGTACTTAATTTGAGTACGTATAGATGTAGGTGCTGTCTCGCACGCGACGCATCATGGACGCGACTCGCCCTGTGGTGTCGAAGCCGTCCATGCGGGCCTCGGCGAACATACCTGATGCGCTGCAAAAACGAGGTAGCCTCAAGAGCATCCTGAACTGATTCAGGATTGTAATTACATACAATAATACAACTATTATAACTAACATAACATAACTAATATTACAACTGATTGTAATTACCCAGGGATAATATAGCATTCTAATGGTGAAAGAATTTTTGAAATCGGTCCAGTAGTTTTTGAGTTAATTTGTTCCAAAAATTTTTCCTCTTTGTAATATTAAAATATAGTGTAGACATGTGTGTGGTAGCGTTCATTGTGGAAGGCCTATGTCCAGCAGTGGACGTCAAACATTTTCTCTCACAATAGTTGTGCCTAATTTAATATAGTATATCACGTACGGTATATGTATTGTATTATAAACTATATACGTATGCATAGGTATAGGTATAAATATTTAAGTATATTTGTATGTAAATTCAATTGTGTAATATTATTACTAAGTATATACCATGTTCTAAAATTATAAATTTTAGAACATGGTATAGTATATTCAATAGTGAGAGAATGAAATTGCTTCGTAAAAAAATATTTTCCAAACATACTCCTTGTATACGGCCGTTGGGGCAGACGAGTTCTGGAGTGGAGACCGCGGATCGGCACTCGAAGAGTAGGACGCCCCGCCGCCAGGAGGACCGACGACCTAAAGAAGGTGGCCGGTAGCGGCTGGATGCGGAGGGCGGAGGACCGGGTGTGGTGGCGTTCGTTGGGGAAGGCCTATGTCCAGCAGTGGACTTCTGGGGGCTGACATGACATACTCCTTGTAAATCTGCCTATCGATGAGACTCGACCATATCTTTATTAACTGTGAATCCATTTAAAACTGATTGGTGAGTTGAGTACACTCGTAGCCGCACTGCCAAAGGTACACTCGTAGTATTTACAATTCAATTATGGCGTATTCTATCCCCGTTCTAGAGCCAATTCCAGGCGAACAGAGCTGTTTGTAAATAAAACCAACTGAAATAGTTATATTGGCATCAGAGCTCGCGACGCGACGTGGTCAGCGATTCAAATACGTGCGGTAAACATACATCTGTTTGTTTTGCTGTCGTTGCTCGGTATGTGCTACAAAAATATTTGTACTCAACTCATAGAATTGATAGCAGGGAATTTTTAAATAATAAAATATATGTATCTAATCATCATATCAGCCTTTATATAGATAGATAAACTCTTTATTGCATGTGTGCATTTTTTTTTTCATTTTTAGGACCGCATCACTAAGTTTGTTTGTATATTATTTTTACTGATTTTTAAAAAAAAACAGTGTTAGTTAGAGACATCATTTTAAATTTCCTGTAATATCTACATAAACATCGCTGTGCTAACTTCGAAGATAAAAGAAGGAGAAGGGGGGGGGGGGGTTCCAGATATTTTTCATTATAAGTCGAAAACTAAGCGACTTAAATGGAAAAGAAAACCTATTTTTAATCGACTTCAAAAAAAGGAAAAGATAGATAGATAGATAAACTCTTTATTGCACACAAATTAAGGATAACAATAAAATAGGTACAGATTTTTGGAAATCGTACAAAGGCGGCCTTATCGCTTAAAGCGATCTCTTCCAGGCAACCTCTCGGAAGGAAAATAAGAAAGACATAGCTACAGAGTATTGCAGGTGAGAGAAGAGAAATTTATAATTTTAGAACATGGTAAATACTTAGTAAAAATATTACACAATTGAATTTACGTACAAATATACTTATGCATACATATATACAGTTTGTAATACAATACATATACCGTACGTAATATACTATATTAAATTAGGCACAACTATTGAGGTTCAGAGGTTCTCAATTCGTCGGAATCTTTTTTTAGAAATATTTTACATTACTACGTTACATTTTTATTAATCGGACTGGTTCTACGAAGTGTAAACTAAAGCGCTTAAGCCCCTATCAGTTTTCAAAGTTATATACTCTCATCAGCTTTTCTGGGACCATTTTCTCCTCCACCTATTTACTTAGTAACTAACTGGAGTAATTCTCATCTAAAGTGCGGTCAAGATGGAGTGTCTAATAGGCCATTCCAGGATCGTAAGGGACTGTCCTTGTAATTGTGTTCTACAAACAATTTTGCGATGCCATAAATAATGCTACTTAATGCGCCTTTCAATTCAATTCAATTACTCTTTATTGCACGTTAATAATACATACATAATGCTCACGCCTCGGTCCCAGAGGGGTAGGCAGAGACGATGTATCGTCACTTTGCGCAATCTAATGTTGCAAAGCGACTTTCCTTCGCCCGCTTTTCGCCCCGTGATACCTTGACGTAATGTGTTGCGAACGCTGACGCTACGGTTAAATAATGTCAATATTTAGTAAATAATTAAATGTTCTGAGTAGTAACTGCACAAGTTTCAAAGTGAATGTGAAAGAGTTGTGGCTACTTGCGTGGAACTGAGTAATTGTTTGGAACGCTCCATCTAGAGATCGTTGGTACTGTACTATTATTTATTCTGTTCACATCAAATGACACAATGAACAAAGTTCATAAACAAAGCGATGCAAAGCAGATTTCATAAAGGGTTAACCAAACAACCAGCTTTCATCAGTTCCAGCCCCATTATACCTTCAAAAAGATTACAGCGCAATTTCAGATTTAACCTCTCGTTAAAGTCGTTAATCGATGCGAGGCTACGGTCGGTTTAGCATAAAAGGGCCCGTAGGTGCTCGTGGGACCAGAACAAACAACTACTGGATTAGTGGGCAAAGTTTGGCAATTTACCTTTATTAGTTATGCATTGACCCCTTAACTGGGATTAGGGTGACATTAAGTTGGAACGTCAAGCGTGTGGAGTCCCGAAATGTGATTAAATGACGACTTTGACGGAACATTGAAATCCTACTAATATTATAAATGCGAAAGTTTGGATATTTGGATGGCGTGTGCTAGATGGCGCACTTGCACTTAATCATCATCATACCAGCCCTTAGACGTCCACTTCTGGACATAGGCCTTCTCCGATGAACATCACCACACCCGGTAAACGAAAAGCTAAACATGCCTCTTCCTGTTATGCTTCCTCTATAGCCAAAGGTTTTCTTTAAGAAGTTGCTTTTAGCGATAAGACCTCCTGTATGTACCTTTTATATCTTTTTTTTTATGCTGTTCGCAACACTGCACAAGTTTCATTGTGAATGTGAAAGAGTTGTGGCTACTTGCGTGGAACAGAGCGATTGTTTGGAACGCTCCATCAAGTAGTACATAGAGATCGATGGTTAAAACTCTACCCAGTTTTTAAAACAACTGTTTTAAAAGTCAATGGTCTTAGAGGTGAAATGCTAATACGAAACCCATGACAAGATCAAAGGGTGTCCGTGAGATGTTTTTGCTTAGTTTTCCTTAGTCCGTGCCAGGGAACCGAAGTCCAGGAAATAATTCTCCAAACTTCGGACGTTATCTTTTCGAGCTTCAACGGAACGAGACCTAAGTAAGTATACCGTGGTGTTAGGTAAACGTTATTCGTTTTTATTACCAATAAAAATACTTCAATCGGGACTGCTTAGAGGAGAAAAAAAAATGTGAGACATTCACACCAATTATCCAGTCCCAAACTAGGCAGAGTCTGTCCTATGGTTACTGGATAACGGATACACATACTTAAATAAATATATAAACCTCCAAGACTTGGGTACAAACATTCATATTCATCATACGAACATTTGCCCCAAGCGGGATTCGAACCCGCAACCTCCGGCGTGGCAGTCCGAGAGCTATCACGCTCCGCCACGGAGGTCGTCAGAGGATTGCATCAGGAACGAGCCGCAGCGTTTTCCTACGTATATTAAGATCATTACTGGGATCACCAATCCGTCTGCCAAGCGTGGAGATTGTGGCAAATTCCCATTGAAGAGACCACCAAAAGTGGCATTTGATTGGGGGCTTATGTTCAGCAGTGGACGTATTTCGGCTGATAAGCGTGGGCGTGGGCGTGGGCCGGGTCAGAGTCGGAGTCGGTAAATAAATGTGTAGTCCACGCGAGCGGAGCCAGAGTCACAGCTAGTCAAGAAATAAAAATATAAACTTTTGTAGAAATAGATCCAATCATAATATAAATACACTAGCTATTGCCCGCGACTTCGTTCGCTTGAAAATTTTACGTATGGTGAAAATTTTAAGGACCCGCAGATAGCCGACATGACGATAGAACATTCTGGAAAAATCTGGAAAATTCTACAAAAGTTCTCAATATTGCCACTCACACTACTTAACGCCATTCAGCACAATCTCAAGTTCATATGAGCCGTACAATGTGTTAGAAAAGGACAGAAGTATCCCATCACACATTTTTACCACCCACTGTAACCAAATTCCCTTACTTGTGAGTGCAGACCAAGGGCTATCTACCACTGCAACCATGAGTGGGTGGCATTGGGTGGTTATGGAGAAAAAGCTGAACACACATTTTCCTTTTATATATATAATAGATAATATTATTGCCCTGGACATGGATAGGATCGGGCGCGTTAAACAAATTGGCAAGCGCAGCGCAAACAGTGCCCGGTCTGCCCGCTCTGCCCGGCCTGGGTGCCCCATCTATTTACAGTGCAAACAACCCGACACTCTCAGGGCTGCGAGATGTCCGGACAAGGCAGTTGGTCTCTGTCGACGAATTTCTGTGTTTAAGAAAACACTTCGAATATCTCAGACAAGAAATACAATGGAAAGAAACCCAGAGGCACATTTTGTAACTGACGTGACGTCCTTGCTTCACTTGGGAGTTTTCCTTCTAATTTAGGTTGTTGCTGAGCAGGATATATCCGGAAGCTCACCACCCTCATACATATGTTCATCCGTTCCACCTATCACTACCAGACCATCCCCACTTCTAGAGATAAACTTTTGTTTCCACTCTTTACTATTAGAATCGTTTCGTCTCATTTGGTAACTAAATTCGCAACTGGCTATGGAAAATGTAATTACCCTGTTCGAAGCCAGTTACAAAATGTGACTCCTTCATACATCGTAACCTAGTTAATTTTTAAACCAAATCCACTTCTAGAGATAAACTTTTGTTTCCACTCTTTACTATTAGGATCGTTTCGTCTCATTTGGTAACTAAATTCGCAACTGGCTATGGAAAATGTAATTATCCTGTTCGAAGCCAGTTACAAAATGTGACTCCTTCATACATCGTAACCTAGTTAATTTTTAAACCAAATCCACTTCTAGAGATAAACTTTTGTTTCCACTCTTTACTATTAGGATCGTTTCGTCTCATTTGGTAACTAAATTCGCAACTGGCTATGGAAAATGTAATTATCCTGTTCGAAGCCAGTTACAAAATGTGACTCCTTCATACATCGTAACCTAGTTAATTTTTAAACCAAATCCACTTCTAGAGATAAACTTTTGTTTCCACTCTTTACTATTAGGATCGTTTCGTCTCATTTGGTAACTAAATTCGCAACTGGCTATGGAAAATGTAATTATCCTGTTCGAAGCCAGTTACAAAATGTGACTCCTTCATACATCGTAACCTAGTTAATTTTTAAACCAAATCCACTTCTAGAGATAAACTTTTGTTTCCACTCTTTACTATTAGGATCGTTTCGTCTCATTTGGTAACTAAATTAGCAACTGGCTATGGAAAATGTAATTACCCTGTTCGAAGCCAGTTACAAAATGTGACTCCTTCATACATCGTACCTACTTAATTTTTAAACCAAATGTGTGTAAACCAAACCAGTTAATGGGTTATAGCTTTTCTGTATTTGTATCTTTACTTTTTTAAATTACCTATAGCTTTATTAAATTACAGTGAGAAGAACATTAGGACGTGCATGAAAAGGTGAAAGTGATGAATGTGAGTTAGGCTAGTGAGGTGTGTCGCGATCGCGTAAAGTGGCGATCCATCGTCTCTGCCTACTCCTCTGGGAGCAAGGCGTGAGCATTATATATAAATTATAGCTGTAAAATTTCCGAATAACACAAAAAAGTACATTTTAAAAATAAATAATCAGTTAAAAAGTCGTATAAAACGCGTGCTAAGTTGAATTCAAATCTCGGCTTCATTTATTATGTTTTCTCGCCTACGGCTCGGGCATAAAAGTATTGTTAACTCTCGCCTACAACTAGAGCATGGCGTAGGCTCGGTTGGAATAATCATCTTTCTGCACTCGTATCATAACGTACTACCTATAATTAAAAATAGCGGATAGGGAGTGTTTAGGGCGATTTATAAGGTACCAGAATAGATAAGTCGATAGCTTCTATCTCGCAAATAAGATTTAAAAAGAAGACTCTACTCTACTTCTACCGTAAGGTTGAAAGTCCGCCAGCCACCGGTATAGAGTTCACTGCTTCTCATTGTTTATTTATATCCATTTATAATAAAATACCCGAGTCACTAAAACTACCCCCAAATCGATTCAAAGCATCACTACACAGTTGGCTTTTGCAAAAAATGTTTTACTCGGTACAGGAATTTCTAGAACAGGCAAAAATATAACGACATAATAATGCATAGAACAGTAGGTACGTTAAATATTGACAGTGTGAATACATGAGATTTGATAAATTAAATTGACATATTATCATATTATTATTATTATTCATCATCAGGTTATTTCTGTCTCCACTGCAGGAGCACAACCCTCTCTCATCTGCCGGAGACAGACGGAGGATTCGGCCTACACTCCCCGCGCTGGCCAGACGGGTCGGGGAGGCCTGATTGATGTTTTATAATGTATTCTCTCAGTCGCCTTGTACGACATCCACGGGAAGAGTTGGAGTAGTCGTTTCTATAGGTGCTCACTTGCATTTTAGGTATCCTACTAATATTATAAATACGAAAGTTTGGATGTTTCTTACTCAATCACGCTTCAACCACTCGACGGATCGGAACGAAACTTGGCACACATATAGGTTGGAGTGGTACTATTCTACTCTACCGGAAACCACACGGCAAATTATTAAGTATATTAAGTTTAATTTGTAATGTGTAACTTTTTTTGCTGTTATATGAATGGCATGATCTATTTATGATATGATATTCTTTATTGCACAAATTTTAAAAGTAAATACAGTTACAAATTTTGTGTACAAAGGCGAGCTTATCTCTGAAAGAGATCTCTTCCAGCCAACCTTACAGGGTGTGAGACAAGACACTAAGAGCGAGGGGGCAAAAAGTGCATAATATACTACATAATAACTAAATACTGAAACTACTTTACACACACATATATACATTATATATATACATACATATTACATATAGTAAATAAATATTTATAATAAATAATAATAAATATAATACATACATACCATATTATACTGAGTGAGACAGTGCTCTTTTAGTTTAGTATTAAAGGATGTCACCGACGTACTATCTCGCTATCTACTATCAGTTGCTAGTTATAAGATCTTAACTTAATATGTAAAATGCAAATTTATGCAAATAAATATTCTATTATATTCTGTCGATTAACTATTCTGTTAATGTTTAAAAAAAACAGTATCAACCCTGGCTGTTTACCCGGGAGCTCGCACTGCCCACCGACCTTGCAAAGCAAACTGACGTATTATAATAGGCAGCCCTATAATAAGATTTAATTCATTGCAAATTTTCAATATTGCTTCAATCGATTGGTCCTTCCTTTACTGAAATCTGACTATTCTTTAGAAGTTCGATGAC